>JAHRHZ010000070.1:399173-418489 GCA_024137785.1 Ginglymostoma cirratum | reverse complement strand
CTTGTTATCTTGGATTCTCCAGCATCTGCAGTACCTTTTATCTCTGATGCCATCTTTACCTGGTCTGGCCTACATGTGACTGTAGACCCACAGCGATGTTGCTGACTCATAATTGCCCTCTGGGCAATAAATGCTGGCCTTGACAGTAACACCCTCATCCCGTGAATGAAAACGGAATAGGTATTAATTACTGCCAAACCACCTCTCTGGTACTGAACATTAAAAACCGTGGTGTCCCATTCGATCAGGGTTTAACTGCAGGAGTTTTAAAGAATGTAGAGTTTTTTTTAACAAATCTCTCATTCTAATTTTTTTTTTGCTTTCAGTCTCTATGCCTCTTTCTGATTGAACACAGGGATACTAATGTACAAATCCTTCTTGAACCTAGCACTGAGTGTATCACAGTCCTTCAATCAGATTGGTCAAGGCGATAAGCAATTGCTTGCCCAGATTACTGGGCATCTGAAATTCTGTTTCCCTCACCCTGACATGATCTGCATGCACTCCTAGTAACCTAATGGTGATGATATTTTGTAGAAAAGTACTAGGACAACTTTAACTAACAGTTAACCAGTTCCTTGCTACAGCAAATTCCGGCCCGTTGTCTTTACTTTTCTTAGATGCTAACAAATCCAAGGTGCACACTATTCTTTTTTCTGATTAATGAGAACCTGATCAGTCAATGGAATGCATTATGGCAATGGGAGATGGGCTGCCAACTGCATTGGAGGATGTGTATTTTGAGTGCACGTGCATTTATCTTTCCTCTGCCCACCATCAACATACATTGGCTCCGGGTATACCAGCACTTCAAATTTTAGATATTCTCACCCAAAGCTCAAACATCTCCTCGACCCTTCCCCCTCCCCATCTCTGTAATCGCCTAATGCAGGAGAGGTAATGGCCTAGTTGTATTATCACTAAACTATTAATCTAGAGATCCAGTTAATATGCTGGGTCCCTCAGTTCAAATCCCACCGTGCAGGTGGTGGAATTTGAATTCAATAAGATAAAACTCTAAAATTAAGAGTCTAGTGATGAATATGAAACCATTGCTGATTGTTGAAAAAAACCCATCTGGTTCACTCATGTTCTTTAGAGACAGAAGCTGCTGTCCTTACCTGTTCCGGTCTATATGTGACTCTAGACTCATAGCTCTCAGACAATTAGGGTTGGGCAAGAAATACTGGCCTGGTGAGGTGCTTACATCCTGCCAATGAAATCCTTGTCCTTGTCCTCAAGTCTCTTGCTTCTGCACCTCCCTCTAGCCTCAATTTTTCATTCTGATCAGATATTTTTCTCACCTATCCCAACATCTCCAATTGACTCAATTGTTATCACCCGCTATCATACGCTGAGGAAGCATCATATAAATGCAAACTGTTGCTGTTTACGGTGATGTAGGCAGTCCTTCAGTACAATACATACGGCATTTTTGAGTATTTCCCTGTGCCCATCCTTGCTGCATTTTGCACTTTCTACTCACTGCCTGCCTGTGACTCTTCTGCCTTACTGCACAGAGAGAACAAAACAAAAGACAATGGCACCTAACTTGTCCCAGCAGCCACTGTGACAGTGAAAACCCTCAATTAAATAGCATGCATAAAGTGAAGGAAGTACCAACACAGTCCAAGTAAATAGCAGATGACCATTGACCAATTTGGCATTGATAGCCACAACAGCACAGCTTAACCTTCAAGACTTCCACTGGATTCAGGACATTTAGCTTGGTATTGTCTGTTGTTTCTGGCTGTTTTCCCTCATACACTTGGATGGTGATCATGAAAAATAACAGTTGTCAAGTGGTTAATACAGAGATCCATTTCCTAGGAAAGTATCAATTTCAATATCTTATTTCAGCAGTTTTAAAACTAACAGGTCTTTCCCATTCTGCAGAGCTTGGCAGATCTTAAGCAAGGCAACATTTGGAGATGTTCTGAGGAAGGGTCAACTTGTTAACTCTGATTTTTTTCTTCAACAGATGCTGCCAGACCTGCTGAGTTTTTCCAGCAACTTCTGTTTTTGTGCAACATTTGGAGAGTTAACACTACTGGTCTCAGCATTCCAGCTGGATTTGGGTGGTGGTGGTGGTGGTTGGAGAAGGGGATCGAATAAAAATTCTGTCCCCAGTTGCTGGCCTTTCTATGAAGTAGAGGATAAAAGTTCTCATGCTAACACCCCCAAAGTCAAGTAGCTACCAGGCAGACAGCCACTGACAAAAAAAAAATCAGCCATTGCACAGTGGGCAGCACATTTATCTCGGAATACAACTTTGTGCTTTCAGACACCACCCAGAGAATCTAAAAATCCATTCTGACCAGTGAGCACAAAACTAAGAAAGCACATCATACCTGGCAGCTGTTAGCTCAGAAGTTAATCCAGTCCATTAGGTGCAAAAACAGATCCTGGGACATACTTATGAAGAAGCGGACAGATGTTACTCTTGGAGTCCTGGTCAATATTCATCCCAAACCCAAGACTACAGCAAATTAATAACTCATTAACTGGCTGCTGTCTGTGGGAGCTTGCTATGCTCAAACGCTACACTGCTACACAGTGCAACAATGATTATATTGTAGCCATTCTGAAAACTGCTTCAGGATGTTCAGGCTTCACAAAAAGATATAAAAGGCAAAGTCTTCTGATCTTCATGAAAAATGACGAGGGAAAACACCACAGGATTAATCAGAATTAGTAAGCCAGGTACTACTTCTTTGCTGAGCTGACTGGTGTTCATTCAGATGTTTCGTCACCATGCTAGGTAACATCATCAGTGAGGCCTCCAGTGAAGCGATGTTGTTCTACTCCGTTTGAAATTTATACCATTTGGTCCGTTAAGATGAGTAATGTCATTCCAGTTTTGTTCTGTGTGGGTTTGTATATGGGCACACAGAATAAAACCAGAAATGACACTACTCATCATAATGGACCAGACAGTATAAATTCCAAGCAGAGTAGAACAACATCGCTTCATTGGAGGCCTCACTGATGATGTTACCTAGCATGGTGACGAAACATCTGAATGAAAACAAGTCAGCTCAGCGAGCAAGTCAACAACCTCATCCACAACCAGAGCTACAAATCTTTGCTAAACCTTAAACCAGGTACAGCAACATTCCTAAGTTCAGATGCACTATAATTCTTTTTTTGCATACACAATGGAAAGACTGAACGAGGCCAAGAGCTGACCTGCATATTTATAATTAAAAACAGAAATTGTTAGAAAAACTCAACAGGTCTGGCAGCATCTGTAAAGAGAAATCAGAGTTAACATTCTGCCTTCTTCAGAACAAGAAGGGTCACTGCACCCGAAACATTAACTCCGATTTCTCTCCATAGATGCTGCCAGACCTGCTGAGTGTTGCCAGCAATTTCTGTTTTTGTTTGGTTTCCAGCAGCCACAGTTCTTTTGATTTTTTTTCAACACATATTTATAGTGTTCCCTGCAAGAAGCTAGACTTGGCAAGATTTTCTTCTTCCTAATGCTGGAATTTTCACACTGTTACACACAGGAAACAAACTGACCCGTGTTGCTGCCAGCAGCTCCTCATCGCCTGGAAGATGTCGCTAACATATCAATACCAAGTCGCAGCATGTGTTGTGAACAGGGAACTCTTTGCTCCTAAGTTGATTTTCTCTGGATTACAAAGCCTGGAAATCAATTCCAAAGTAATCAGCCAGAAAATCAATAATATCCTGATGGAAGACATCCACAAGTAAATGGTAATAAGTAGAATGTGAGCAGCGTTCACCACTATAGGCAATTTTTACCCCATTTTCCACTTCTCCCTTCCAGTTGCACTGGTCTCATGGATACCTGGTTGTCCCAGTAATTGGTGCCTTTGATATTTCATCCATGTGAACTTCAAGTCAGGATAGTAATTGTGGACAGTTTTAATTATCAGGAGGCTGTCATTTCGGCAATCAATCTAGTTTTAATGTAATCAGGATCTAGGACTCAAACTCAGAGGTCTGCAGCACAGAAAAAAACCCAGCAAGTCTGCTCTGGTCAAAAACACCCACCTAATTATTTTAAACCCACTTTCCAGCACTTGCCCCACATCTTGGCATCACAAGTGTAGATCTTAATACTACTTAAAATGTTACAAGCTTTTCTACCTGTTCCACACTTACAGGTAGTGAGTTCTAGATTCCCACCATCCTGTGGGTGAAAAACATTTTACTCGCATCTCCTCTAAACCGCCTACCCCCTTACCTTAAATCTATGTCCCTTGGTCACTGATTCTTCCACCAAGGAGAAAAATTCTATGTCCCTCAATTTTATACATCTCAATCATGTCCACCCTCAGTCTCCTTTGGTCCAAGGAAGATAATACCAGACTATCCAATCTCTCTTCAGAACCTAAACTCTTCAGCCTGGGTAATGCCCTGGTAAATCTCCTCCGCACTTTCTCTAGTATAATCACATCCCTTTTATAATTTGGATTCCAGAACTGTACACAGTCTTTCAGCTTTAGCCTAACCAACTTTTTACACAGTTCCAATATTAACCTCCCTGCTCTTAAACTCTATGCTTCAGCCAGTAAAGGGTAGTATACCGTATGCTTTCTTAACCACTTTACTACCTGTCCCACTACCTTAAAGGGGCCAGAGTAGACATACGCCAAGGCCCCTCTGATCCTCGGTGCTTCCCAAGGTCATCACATATTTCTTTAACTTGTTTGTCCTGCCCAAATGTATCACTTCACACTTACCTGGAATTTTGTCCCATCTGCCTTAATACCTGAAATTTTCATTAAAAGATTTTAAATATTGTTGAACAATCTGTCTAGGTTCATGCATCATTTGCGAAAGGTTTTCCCCACACTTACCTCACCCATTGTGTGTGTAAAACATTTTCTAATTTGCAGCTGTAATATCTAGATTATCCCTCCCCTTCCCAGGCCCCAGTTCAACAGAAGCAGTTTCTGTCTGTCAACCCTTTTTGCTCCACTTAATACTGTGAAACTTTTGATCAATTTGCCACTTGATTGTTGCATTTCTAAGGAATATGGCCTTAGTTTGTGTAATTTCATCTTAAAATGTATATATACATTTACTAAATTGTGATGCTTGAAACGACTCAACACTGTATGTTGGCTTTGTGCAGCTGTAGGACAGCTTTTGTTGTAGCTGTAGATCAGATATTGCTCATACCTTTTGCATTCACTGCTCGACTGAATGGTGAAAAAAATTGATAAGCATTTGAAGAACAGCAACATAGCAGGGTCGAGGAGAGAAAGTCAGGCAGAGAGATTAGTTTTAAATTGCTCAATAAATCAGGCTAGCGCTGAGATAGTGGGCTGAAATGCTTCCTTCTGTACTTTAAACCACTTAACCATTTGGAGATTAAAAGCAGAACTTTACAGATGCTGGAAATCAGAATTGAAAACACAAAATGCTGAAGAAACTTAGTATTTGCAGAGAAACAGATAGTGCTTTCAGTCCAGTACACTTCTGCAGAACACTTTGTGAACGTTGCATTGGTCGAATCCAGCCAAGAGCAGAAATCGAGTTTAGCTCCTCAAATGGTACAGTTTTCACTTTACTCCTGGGGCTGATTGAGACGACAGCTACTTGTGTAGATATGGAGGAGTGTACAGCGTGGGACATTACATCATGGCTCAGAAGCTCACCAGGGCTTTTAAAAATTGATGGCCTGTTACTAGACTAATGTTTGAAACACATGCTGAAACTCGGTGGAAGAGATTTGCTCCTGGGTTATTGTTAAATGTAGGAGCGCTGGAAGATAAACTTACAAGACTGTGATAGGCCCTACAACATTCCTCACAGAAATACTCCTGGCAATCAGTTCAACTTCACGATTAGCCAGGCCTCAGGGGATGGCATCCACTTTCCAACTGTTAACAAGAACATTGACGACTTTGGGTATACTTTGACTATTTTCCCTCAAAGGGGTTTATCTGGAAAAGCAAACGAATATGCATATTTTCAAGTAATTCTATCACCAGCCTGAAGCCTGTTTAGCAGTTAGCGTGGGTTAGAAAGGTCAGGGATTCCACATTCTAGTCTTTCTCTTCTGCACACTTGTGACCAACAAGGTCAAAAATCATTAACGACCTTTGAGAAATTAACTCTTTCAGGAGTTGGTTGCAATAAGTAAGCAGAGATTCTGGCAATCCTAATTTAAATCATAGAGTCAATTCCTTGTTTACAACGTGTATATTAATGACCTGGGTGAAGAAAGTGAATGAAATATCGCCAAGCTTACAAGAAGATACAAATAGGTGGGAAGGCAAGTGATGGGAATGACAAAGAATCTATAGAGGTTAAGCTAGTGGGCAAAAACTTGGCAGATGGAAAATAATGTGGAAAAATGTGAGGTTATGCACTTTGGCAAGAAGAATAGAGAAGCTGAATACAGAAGGGTATAGGACAAATGGATGTGGGAGTCCACATGCATAAATCACAAAAAGCTAGCATCCAGGTTCTGCACGTAATAAGCAAGGTAGATGGCCTTTAGTTCAAAAGGAATAGCGTCATAAGCCATGGAGCTGTACAGCATGGAAACAGAGCCTTCGGTCGAAACAGTCCACGCTGACCAGATATCCGACATTAACCTAGTTCCATTTGCCAGCATTTGGCCTAACCCTCCAAACCCTTCCTATTCATGTATCCAGATGCTTTTTAAATGTTGTAATTGTACCAGCTTTCACCACTTCCTCTGGCAGCTCATCCCATACATGCACCACCCTCTGTGTGAAAAAGTTGCCCATGAGGTCCCTTTTAAATCTTTTCCCTCTCACCTTAAACCCACGCTCTCTAGTTTTGGATTCCCCTACCCTGGGAAAAAAAGATCATGGCTATTCACCCTATCCATGCCCCTCACGATTTTATCAACCTCAATGAAAGGTCAGCCCTCAATGTCCGACAGTCCACGGAAAATAACCCCAGCCTATAGTCCAAGCCCTCCAATATCTTTGTAAATCTGGAGAATAAAGACAGGGAAGTTTTGGTAAAACTATGCAAAACTCTAGTCAAACCACACCTAGAATGAGAACAATTTTGGCCCCTTATACTGGGAGGGTAGATAGGGGGAGGCAGTGATCTCACATTTTGTCAGATCCAAAATGAGCACATACAAGACTATTACAAAACACTGTCCAAGTGTGGAAAATGAGCTCAAAACATCCAAATGAAGCATGCCGTACTCACGAGCCAGATTCATCTGCATTCATTCAACAGCTCTGAATTCCCTGCATTGAAAAATGCTAAGAGCTGACTTGCACTGTCCTGTTTCAGATTAACAAAATTCCATGATGGCAGCTCCTTAGGATGCACACTCCTGCTCGAAACTAGCCAGCCATGGCCTCTAGGGGATCAAAGTAAATAGTTGTTGGGAACTCAAATCCCCAGCAGCTCCTCACGATGACTGCACAGAAAAATAACCGGGAAGGGACGCAAGGGCATGATGGGGAGTGTGTCAAATGAAGTCACTCTCTCAGCACAGGAGTAACATTTACAGGAATAAGTTTTTATTTTTATACATTCTTGTGATAAATGCCTCAAGGTCAAAAGTTGCTGCCATCATTAAAATTGTGCTTGTAGGTGGTGGGCAACTGAACTTTTTGAATTTTGGAAGTCCCTTTGCTGTAGGTGTACCCTAGAGTTATTGGTGAGTGGCTCCATCTATATGGTCCTTTCAACACTGTAAAACAGCAACTATACAGAGTAGAGTCTTCCACTGTGGCAAAAGGACAGTATCACTGGTGACCAACGGCTTGGTTCACCAGCACATATGCTGGGATACTGTAGATCTCTCCACTTTTAGGCGGACATGCTCATTTTGGTGCTGACAAATCAATGAGGATGACGGGGCAAAGAACTTTCCGAGAAAGGCAACATCACCAAGAGATACATCTCATGAAGAACCTCATCCACATTGAGTGTGGAGCAAAGGATTATGACGAAAGTAATTACAGCCACACATCCAAGCCATTTGGGTTTACCAGGCTGGTAGAAGAGCACCCAAGGAGTTCACCATTAACCCATTCACAAGTAACAGTCTTACTGAGCACAAGGTTGGGGGGGGGGAAAGAGAGAGAGATAGAGAAACAGAGACATACAGAGAGATACAGACAGACAGAGGTATCGAAGTTTACACTGGAGAAAGGTCCCTTCTAACAGCACTAAGCAAAGTTGCCACAGTCTTATCAGACCATTATCCTACTCTCTCACTAGACAGGGATGACTGGTGGTAGTTTAACCTCAGTGAGGGGACAGGTTGAGAAGTACAGTCCTTTATGGTAACTTCAATGCTGCATGAATTGAGCCTGAGCTGTTGGTGACACTCTGAATCACAAACCAACTATCTAGCCAATCGAGCTATCTGACCCTCCAAATGTAGGTGTATCTACCCCCTGCATGGGCAGCAGCAGTTCAAGGTAGTGGCAATTAAGGGCAGACAATAAATGCTGGCACAGTATCCCACAAATAAATACAGCGTACATAAAATGCATGAACAAACTGAAATGATGGAACTACTAGGAAAGTGAGCACACTGGGGCTATCCGCTTTGGAGTAGAGAAGTCTACAAGGAGACGCGATCAAGACCTTTAAGCTTCTGAAAGTACTTGGCAACACAGACACGGAAAAACCTTCTTCCACGTGTCGGCGAGTAGATCTAAATATAATAATCTCCCAAAAGAAAGAATTTAACAAGAAATTTTTTAGAGACCAGTGGGAATGTGAAACCTGTTGTCAGACCACAGGGATTTATTCAAGGGCAAGTTTTATATACACATGAGGGAGAAGGGTACAGAGGGGTATGGGGAGAGGAGGCTTGTATGGAGCATAAACACCAGCATTGATCACTAAGTCCACAACTGCTGTCAATCCAATGTCACCTGCAACACAACCAGCAATGTCACTTAGTCCTGATGAATGATTAACTTCATGGTTCTGCCACTGATAAAAATTCCACCAAAATAGATGGAAAAATCCAAAAGATCAAGAGGAGAGCTCTCAGTGTAGGTCAATCAAAAAATAAAAGATTTATAGAATCATAAATTCACTGAAGGAGGCCAGTCAGCCCATTAAGTCTGTGCTAGCTCATCATGTACGACTGCAGCCATTGCTCTGTCACCACAGTCAATCTCTGGCTGTTACTGCTCACTGCTTAAAGAAGAGGTTTTACTATCTGCTCCTGATCCCTTGCCCAAAACTTTTTAACCTGCATCCCTTTTCTGTTTGTATAGTGCCTTTCTTGACCTTGGAACATTCCAAAGCCATCGGCAGCCACCGAATGCGGGACATTTGAAGTGCAGTCACTATCGTCAATGTAGGAAACGCAGCCGTCAATTTACACAGAGCAAGCTCTCATAACACAGCAATGTGACAGCGTGCAGGTGATCCACCTCAAAGCGCAAGGAAAAAGCAGCAGTAAATCAGGTAACAATTTCAGACTTGTTCGCCCACCTCACAGACTGTCCGAGGAAGGAAAGACTTTTGAGGGAAGCGAACAATTCCATAGTAAAGGGCCTGGGAAAGAGGGGAGCTGGGAGCTAGGCTTGAAAACACTGAGGAGGAAGGAATGTGCGAGGATGTTGGGATTATTGTTTGCAGTTTAAGACAAGAGCAAGAAGAAATGCGGGGAAGTAAATATTTGAACACAAGAAAATCCTAAGGAGCCCAAAACCAGAATAAATTTCATTGCTCCCGTCATCCATAGTGTTTACTGGCTGTGCTTTTCCCAGCTGTACATTAACTTGTTTCAGTTTAACACAGAACACACTTAGCCAGAAACCAGACTGTTCCCAGGGAGCGACAAATGATTAACTACAGATTTTAAAATGCTTTTACCTTTCATTCTGCTGTCCCTCTGGACTGCATTAAAAAGCAGGAAGTGGGTGAGTTTGCAGAGATTCTGCAGAATTTTGTTAAACTTTTGACAAGAGTCTTATTACATACGACTCAACATGACACTGGAAAAACAAAACTAGTCGCAGAAGAACCTTCAGTGAACAAGCTTGTTTTTATTCCACTCTGGCCACTTTCCAGAATCCATCTGGTGCAACTGCTATTTATGGAATCTTTCTGTTCACCTTATTCCATGTTGAATGGAAAAGCTCAAAAAAAACCAATTCTCTTTAAAAATGTTAAGTTGCAAAATTAACTTTTGATTTTCCTTAATAAAAATCTGTAAAGAGATCCACAAAATGCCTATTTAAAAGGGAAAAGTTACAAATTCACTATCTTTTTAAAACAAAAAGGGGAAAAGTGCAAATTCTCAAACTTTTTTGAACGGAAAAACTCAGACTACATTTAGGTCTAGACCATTACTTCCCACAAGATAAAAATAAAACCCCAAAACAGCGCTCACAAGCAGTAACTCCAAAGCTTTCACGTTCCGTTCAGATCTTGCGTTTTAAGCGGGAGTTCAATTGGAAACAGAACAATCTAATGGCTCAGACGCTGAACTCGGGAGTAAGACCAAACGAACTCCCTTTTAAAATCGACCCCCTGCATCCAAGCAAAGCCTCCAGAAAACGCATGCAGACAACCGAAAGCTGAAAAAAAGCAAATATCTACAAAAGGGGGGAGTAAAAATAGCCAGGATCAGTCTGGGAGCAATTAGTGCAATCAGAGGATGTATTTGGACAGAGCTCGAAGCAAAAACTGCTGCATAGAGAAATACAAACTTGCAACGAGAATCCGCTCGCCAGACATTTAAACTTCACCCCATTGCAAGTCCTCCGGACCTTGCAAGTTAACCAACCCTGCGCCAAGTCCTCACCTTTAAAGTTGGGGAAACAGCGGTGTTTCAGTCCTCTTTTAGTCAACTGGAATCCTTATTGTGAGTTTATGCACGTTCGCTGTTTCCTGTAGCTTTTACAGCAAAGTGTGTCTCTGACTCTAGTGAGAACACCCTCAAATACAAAGCGCACGCCACTGCTCCCGCTTGCCTTTGCTAAATCCTTATTTAAAACTGCGCTCACCCGCGCTACATCCAGGACTGGAGCAGGCAGACAATGACAGAGCATGATACAGGGGCAGCCTACACTCTCGGGGGCACCGAAAGGGGGAAGCCCCCTCCCCTCTCCTCGGTGTAAGGGAGTGGCAAAAGGGAAAGAAGCCAGCATTTGATGCCGTTGGTCATTCACAAAGTCATATTTCTTCCAGCCTCATCAGGGGGAGGAAGAGAGCTAAGAATGCATTAACGCAAAATAAACAGCAGGAATAACATGAAGTTACCCAGGTTGAGGCAAATCTGTGTTTGAAGAGAGGTTTTATTTTGTAGCTGTATTGGCAGCAATATTTACAGCAACACAATCCCCTCAGAGGGACTGCTGTTTGTGTGCTCAACACTGATCATTAATGCATTAAATGTGGCCAAAACAATTCCAATCGTCAGGCTTATCTCAGGCAGCACAGAGCCACTCCAAAATACATTGCAAACCACGGTCAATGCAAGAACAGAACGAGTCAAAGACCTTCAAAAGCATTTCTTTCCTACATAGCCAAGCAGGCTGTAATGTCTCGCGGCTCAGCTCGGTTGTGATGCACCCCATAATCAAATAGCCGGACACTCAGTATCCTCGGGACATAACGCCCAAGGATTCAATGTTATACAGTGCAATACCAGAAATGTATTTAAATCAGCCACTGACGCACGAACCGAAGTCTCTAAGCAATTAAAGCAAAAGAGGAAAAAAACATGTGGACACTTTTTCTTCAGGCAGTAAGTGGTTAGGCTCTACATTTCACTTGTGTCTGAAAATGGTACAAGCTGGTTCAATCAAGAGACTCAAAAGGGAATTACAGGGTGATCTGAAATGGAAGAACGTGCAGGATTACAGGGAGCAAGTGGTGCAAAATGAAATGGAGGAGCTGTAACGGACATGATGGAGCAAATGGCCTTTTGTTTTTAAACGTGTTCACACCAGGCCAGCATTTATTGCCCATTCCTAATTTTCAGAGGGCAGTTAAGAATCAATCACATTGCTTGTGAGTCTTGAATCACATGTACGTCAGACCAGGTAAGAATTGCTGATTTCCTTCCCTAAAGGAAACAAGGGAACCAGGTGGGACTTCATGGTAATCAATGATGCCATTGGTCACCGTTGGATAAGCTTTATATCTCAGTTTCTCATTGATTTCAGTTATCACCATCTGCCGTTCATGGGGTTAAAACCCACATCCCCAGAGCACTACAGTTGGATTCTGGATTACTAACCCAGTATCCCATAACAGTTATGTGATTCTTCCCATTTGCAATTTGAGCCAAGACTGCTGAGCAGCTAGAGGTTCCTCTCTAATGTATCATTCAGCTTAATAAGATCCTAGTCACTATTTCATCTGAAAGAGTAATTGCTGTGGAGTTCTCATCTGTGACGAAAAGATTCAAAACAGATGAGGAAATTTAATGACCTCTTTTCTGGCTTTTTTTCCTCTGGTTGTGACACCAGGAGGTTGGCCTATCAAGCTGCCAGCAGGCAAGTTTCTGACTGGGTTTCTTGCTATCTGATAAACTCTCTCCAGTATCTTCAGGAAAGTGAAGAAAGGAAGTTTGGGAAAAAAAAAAGCTTTTCATGCAAGGCCATTTCCAACAGTTAAAACAAACAGCATTGTGACAGAAATCTTGAGCTAATACTTTGATAAGTTTTGGAACCTGCCAGGACTTTTCCTTGAATGACTTTCTATTTCTGTAGTGTCTTTTATGACCTTCACGCATTTCACAGTGAGGAACTATTTGCAAAGTGCGATTGCTTATATACAGGCAAATCAGACAGTTAGTTTGTGCACAGCTAGCTCCCATAGATAACAGTAAGTGTTAGGAATAATGCACCTGGAAACAAAGGATCATAATCACAATTACATACAAAAGCATCAAACTTTTAGTTCCAACTTTTTTTTATTAGAAGACTGCTACAGCCAAACAATTACTGTAGAAATAAATTCAGTGGCTGTCTGGCAAAGCCCTTCAAGGAATCATAGAATGTTATACCTGAGAAAGTGCCAAGGGACCTTCAAACTGCAACCCTTCAAAAGGAGAGATGCAATTCAAAACAAACAAGTGTGGTCTCCTGTGCCTACAGAGTTAATGAGGGGCTGGCTATTCCATCAACAGAAAGCCATCTCCTATGGATTATGTCCCAAACTGCAGACATGTTTATGTTTTACCCTTCCTTGAATACAAAAAGAGTTAAAAGAAAACAATTATAACTCTGGTCTGTGTGTGTTCATGAGCTCATGGACTAGTGTAGACTAGTGGGCTGTGAAGGTCATGGCTTGAGGACAACCATTAGACACCCCTGCATTGCAGGTAACGTAAGACACTATCACTCCAATTCCTGGAATCCAGGTAAGACGTGAAGTCACTGTCAAAATGAAAGTGAAACAAGAGCCTATCAACTATCCACAGAGCAAATAACCATGAAATCAACTGCTTCACTACAAATGTTAGTAAGACTGGTACCATCCAACATAATGCTACAATGCCCCACCATCTTTATAGAATTCAGAGACTATATTCTGTATCATTGTTAACTATTACCTTTTAAGTTAATACATCTCTAATCTGGGTGTGGGATCGTAATTCATTATCGTTTCTCACGTTTACTAGCTAATAAAACTCATCCTCTCTTTAACTCAAGAAAGTCTGGTTATTGTGGCATCTTTTAAAATATAAATACATTCAGATTGCAAAAAGGTATCGGGGTGGGGGGAAAGGGATTCCTTTACAAATCTACCTTTTTATGACCAACCAAGAAAGGGGTTGAATTAAGAAGGAGGGAGTGTTCATCTCGCCTCATCTGAGAGATTAACTATTTGAGGGTGCATTGTTAATCACTCCCTAACAACTATAATTGTCCACCTAGGAAATTCTGTGCTACTGGTCATGGGTTCTTTGTGTGGTCAATGAGCCTGACCCGAGAGCCACATCTCTAACCACACACTTGTAGGTGTTTTCGGGAGGTGGAAGTGGTCCTTGGATCGTGAATCACTGGCATTGCTTTCTCCTGTTGCTTTTATTTTCCTTCTTTTGCCAACAAGTGTTCTTGAAGAATTGTGTGCCTTCAGACAGCAGGTTCTTTCAAGTTGGTTTCTTCAGAGTGAGGGTTTCCCAAGTATATCCCAATTTGAATTATAATAAATTGGGGACCCTCACAGGTGACCAGTCATAAAAGTGTAGCTTCTACACTGTAACTTTCTATAGTCTCGCCATTTCTGATGTAGTTACTTTCTCATAGAGTCATAGAGTCATAGAGTTGTACAGCACGGAAACAGACCCTTCAGTCGAACTCATCAGCGCTGATTGGATATCCTAAACTGATCTAGTCCCATTTGCCAGCATTTAGTCCATGTCCCTCTAAACACTTTCTATTCATGCACCCATCCAGATGCCTTTTAATCTGTTTCAAGACAAAAAGTTGTTAATGCATGCAAATGGAACGTGGTATTAGCAGGATGCAGCTGAAGTGGTTTGGATTTTGAAAGCTGTTAAGACAGCCAACTACTGTAAGAACTGTAAGGGTCAATTAGAAATTTAGTCTGCAACTTTTTAATTCTGGCTGTGTTAGTATGGCTTTGAATTTTCCAATCCCTGGTCATGTAGATAAGAAAGGCAGTTCGAAACAGAACTGAAATTTCTTCCAGTCTCAATAGCAAAATTATGAGATCACCATAGAGTTAAACAAAAAGCCTGAATGTGTAAGAGTAGCAACTCTGTTAACAGTGCTGAGGAAAAGGTTATGTTGTACTCTAGGCCTCAGAGATGGGCTGAAAAGCCAACTGGTTACAATTTGGAACCATTGCAGATCCATTTTGAAACCTGTATTAATATTATTATTGAATGTTGTGTGAAGAAGGCATTTGGGACACTTGCCTTTCTTGGTGATTGCATTGAGTAGAGGATCTTGGATGTCATGTTGTGGCTGTACAGGATATTGGTTAGGCCACTTTTAGAATACTGCATTCATTTCTGGTCTCGAGCTGTAGGAAAGATATTGCTAAACTTGAAAGAGTGCAGAAAAGATTTACAAGGATGTTGCAGGGTTGGAGGGTTTGAGCTATAGTGAGAGGCTGAATAGGAGGGGTCTATTTTCCCTGGAGCGTCGGAGGCTGAGGGGTGACCTTATAGAGGTTTATAAAATCATGAGGGGCGTGGATAGGGTGAATAGTCAATGTCTTTTCCCTGGGGTAGGGGTGTCCAAAACTACAGGACATGGGTCTCAGGTGAGAGGCGAAGGATATAAAAGGAACCTGAGGGACAACCTTTTCACACAGAGGGTGGTGTGTGTATGGAATGAGGAAATGGTGGGGGTTGGTACAATTACTACATTTAAAAGGCATCTGGAAGGGTTTGGAGGGATATGGGCCAAATGCTAGCAAATGGGACTACATTAATTTAGGATATCTGGTCAGCATGGATGAATTGGACCGAAGGGTCTGTTTACATGCTGTACAGCTCTGAGTTTATAACTCAAGAAAGGAAAATATTAATCAGTATGTGATTGCTCTGAATCTGGCTGAATCTTATGAGTTCAGGCAATTGAAAGATGATCTCATCAGACATAGGACTGTCTCAAGAAAAAGAGATCCCACAGTGACACAATGTCTACTGAGAGAAGAAAAATGTACTCTCAAGAAAGCCATTGACATGCAGAAGCTCTAAAGTTGCCAAAGAGCATCTGGAGAAGGAATATCATCCCAGGAATGATCAGACACCAAGCAAACAGCCAACACAACTCACATGCATACCAGACACACAGAAGACCTGAATGCTTTCAAGGTTATATAAATATTGCATGTGCAAGGACAGACTGGTGGATTTAATGGTTTGGATTAAAGCAAGAGAATTGTCCTGGTGTCCTAGTTAACATTTAACCCTCAACCAATGCTTAAAACTGATGATCTGGCCTTTTACAGGAGCAAAATTCTGAAGTGGTGGAAATATGAAAAAAGAACAGGAACTGTTGGGAGGACTCAGCAGGTCAGACAATATGTATAGAGAACAAAACATAATTACTGTTTCGGGCTCTTTCATCAGAATTGGAGAGGGTTAGAGATGGATTAAGGTTAAGCAAGTGCTATGACAGGAAAAGTGGGGTCTGGAAAAGAATAAAAGGGAAGGCTTGTAACAGGACAGAAGGCAAGAGAGACTAAATTAAAGGGTTGAAGGTGTAAGTCAAAAAGAGATGGTAATAGGACAAGTAAAGAAATAAAAGCTATGTGCCTAGATGAGATATAAAATAGGAAGAACAGAGTCCTTACCAACATCAACCAACCAAAAAGGTTGGGAGTAGTGGCTATGATCTGAAATTTTTGAATTCAGGAGGAGGCATGTCGAGTGGTTCAGTGACCTGGTCATTTATTTCACTAGAGCTTGTGGGAAAATGTGCAGAAATTAGCTGACAATAGTTCAAAAGACTTTGCAACAGTTTAGTATTTAAAGGCTGTCAGTTGAGGAATGCTTATTATCCCAGGACACAAGGAAGACCCTCTTGATCTTTCAGGGATTTGACATCCATTTAAACTCACAGTCTGGTCAAGGTCTAATAACTTATCTGGGAAGGTGGTATTTTGTGTCAGACTAGATATGAACATAGTTATGGACTGTGTGGAGATGGCATGTTGACACAGTGCAAGCTTGGTCCCTGTTGCAGCTCAATTTCACTTGTAACCTTTGCATGCATGTAGTTTAATAGTTGGAGATTATGATACATTTCTAGATTCTCTTTGTTGCCCCTGATTTATGTGGTCCCAGCCAATCTGACTGTTCAGCCACAGCTAGAAGACATTGACAGCAGATATTGGCAGTGTTTGGCATTAATTGTCAGCTGCTGATGTGCGCACAGCAAATTCCAACAGTGAGCTAAGTGGTGCCGCCTGTGACTTTGCAAGATGTGACCAGCGTATGGTGATTTTCTGCTGGTGAGACAGTCAGGCTGCTTTCTAAACTGTTCCTCACAGCAGGTAATGTAGAGCTACATCATTGGGATTGTGATATAACAGGGTAAGGAACCTGAAGGGAGATGAGGGAAGATTTTTACTCAATGTACTGTTGCAGTCTGGGATGCAAAATCTGAATGAGTAGCAAAAACGGATTCAATCATAATGTTCAATGAGGCAGTGGAATAAGTGGTTAAAAATAAATGTTATACAAGTCCGTGAGGATAGGGAAGGAGAGTTAAATGCATTAATAGCCCTGACAACAAAGCTTTTTGATTCTATACTAAAGAGAATTAGAACAATAATCTTGATTTTATCCTTTGTTTTCTTTCATTTGACCTAGGTTTACTGCAATTTACTGTTTTTATCAATTAGCTGGACAAATATTGCTGGGCAATGCAACGGGTGCTGACTTATACCAGTATAAGGAAGTGAAACATAAGAGCAGGAATTCAGCCCATCAAGCCTGCTCCATCATTCAATATGATCATGACTTATCTGCCTCTACTCCACTTTCGCACCCATTCTTGTGTCCGTTTGATTGGCTGAGAGAAGATAATCTCTGTTGCAACCTTAAATATATTCAACAACGGAGCATCTGCAACCCTCTCGGGTAGAGAGTTCCACTTGCTGACACCCTCTGAAGGAAGAAAGTTGTCCATACTTCAGCCCAAAATGATCATCCCCTTAACATGACCCTGGGTCTCGATGTTCTGGATTTCCCAAAGTCTCTGTGTCTATTCTGTTAAACCCCTTCAGAATCTTCTTTGTCCTTTAAAGGGGAGCAGATCCATTTTTGACACCACTTTTTGTTAGAGATGGCATCATACAGATGCCAAGTGTCTGGAAAGAATCTTTGGGCTGGTTTTAGTTGCCAAAAAATCAGAGAGGCATTTTCCAATATTTTCCAATATTTTTCTGCCTTAATGTCCCTGGATTTTTCTCTTCTCTTTCCCAAGGCAATGGGGAGTGGGCTGAGTGGGAATTATAGAACACAGAAGGAGGCCATTCAGTCTATTGTGTCCCTGCTAACTCACTGCTGAAACAATTCACCAAGTCCACTCCCCAGGGCTTCCCTTCAAACGATGGTCCAATTCTAATTGTAAGGCCTCAATTGAATCTGCCTTCACCAACTGTCCAGGAGTGCATTCCAGAGCCTGACTGGGATGTGTTCCCTGACATCTCCATTGCTTCTTTTGAATATCACCTTAAATCAGTGTCCTCTGAGTTCTTCATCTGTCTGCAGGTTGGAGTAGGTTTCTCCCTATCTATTTCTAACTGGACTTCTAGGAAACCTGTATCTATCTTCCATCCTCCAGGGAGCACAGAGCCACCTTCTCCAATCTATCCACTGAGCTGAAACTACTTCAACCCAGGAACTATTCTTGTAAATATTTACTGTATACTCTCGAAGACCTTCACATTCTTCCCTAAACTGTGGTGCTCAGAATTGGACACAATACTCCAGTTGGCGCTGTAAGTGGCAACTTGTAAACTTTTCAATGTACTCATGTGAGTACTCATGCTCCCTAACCCCATACCCCACATTTCCCATGGCTAACCCACCTCATCTGCACATCCCTGGATACTATGGGCAATTTAGCATGGCCAATCCAATTAACCTGCACATGGGCAATTTAGCATGGCCAATCCAATTAACCTGCACATCTTTGGAATGTGGGAGAAAACTGGAGCACCCGGGGGAAAACCACACTGAAAACTCCACACAGTCAGTTGCCCAAGGCTGGAATTGAACTTGGGTCCCTGACACTGTGAGGCTGCAATGCTAACCACTGAACCACTTGCTGCCCCAAAGTCAGAGCTAATGTTCTCCACACGCAATAGCACTGAACAGTGATCAGCACCAGAGACCCTTGTATCTCCCTCCCCATTTTCCCCACTGATCTTTCTTTCAATGAAGGCATTATCTGGTCAACATCATGGTCCTATTTGTGGGATCTTGCTGTGTGCCCATTGCTGATGCATTTTTCTATGTTACAAAAATGATGACACCTTTGGATAGTTGTAAAATTCTTTGTGACATCCCAAGGCTGTGATAAATACGGTATCTTTCTTCTTGGATTGGGAGACTGAAGCGAAATGTGACGCCCACTACAAAATCCCCCCACCCCCCCACCTCACACCCCAGACCCTCCATTCAGCTGACACAACACTACTTCCCTGAATGCTTCACTGTGACACAATTTGTCAATTGAGCCACCAATGAAGGTTATATTAGAGTTATTCATTTAGAAACTGGGGCTGTTTACCTGCTCTATCCTAACTCAACAGAAAAAGACAGGTATTTTATGATGAAATAACAAGGTGTAGAGCTGGATGAACACAGCAGGCCAAGCAGCATCAGAGGAGCAGGAAAGCTGACGTTTCGGGCCTAGACCTCT
>JAHRHZ010000070.1:386157-396173 GCA_024137785.1 Ginglymostoma cirratum | reverse complement strand
GGTCTAGGCCCGAAACGTCAGCTTTCCTGCTCCTCTGATGCTGCTTGGCCTGCTGTGTTCATCCAGCTCTACACCTTGTTATCTCAGATTCTCCAGCCTCTGAAGATCCTACTATCTCTGAAACTATTTTATGATGAACCTGCTTGAATCACTGGTTAAGCCTCATTTGGAATGCTACACCCACTTCTGGGCAAGTTTGCTAAGGCTTTAGAAAGAGTGCAGAAAATATTTACAGAAATGGTTCCAGGGATCACAGTTACAGGGTTAGATCAGAGAAACGTGGGCATTTCTCCTTGGAGTAAATTTGATGGAGGTTGAGATCATGAAGTGAATGGATGGTTTTTTTTTTTTCAGAATTCTCATATGGTGATTCGGCATTCCTGGCATTTGTTGTCCATCCTTAACTGCCCTTGAACTGAGATGCTTGATGGTCCTTACCTGGACTGGAGTCACACATAGACCAGACCAGGTAAGGGAAATGGATTTCTTTCCTTCAAGGGCATTTAGTGAACTAGGTGGGCTTTTACAACAATTGATGATAGTTTCAGGGCTGTCAGCACTGAGACCAGTTTTTAATTCCAGATTTATTAATTGAATTTAACTGTCACCAGATTCCATGGTGAGATCTGAACCCATGTCCCCCACAGCATTAATCTGGGCCTCTCAATTACTAGCCCAGTGACATGACCACTCCACACCTAATTGCTTTCATACTACTGGTTTGTGAGATGTGGTAGTGCACAAATTAATTTCCGTGTTTGGTTACATTATAACAGTGGTGATACAGAAAGCACTCCCATTAGCTGTAAAATATTTTGGAAAGCCTCGGAAAATATGACAGGCGCTACAGAATTGGACGTCTCTCTTCAATATAATGCAGATGTCAGAATGCTTCTTTTGTTTTTAGCTACCCTTTCAGCTAACACCTGTGCCTTGAGTGCTCAAAGTCATTTTCCTTCACATTGTTATTGTCTAAGTCTTTTCCAATAGTCTCAAGCTGGAGAGGAATTAAAATAACAGAATGAGTGACACAATGTTTCCTAGCTGGCAGCTTGAGCCTGAATTTCCTGCGGAGATGCTAAGAATTCCCAGCTGATAATGAAACATTCCACACACCATTTCCAATTCCAGGAAAACAGCCAGGGCAGCACAATTTCAGCACTGGGCAGGTTCTCCTTCACCACATTCAGATCTGATGTCATGATTGTGAGTAGTTTTTCACAGTCCAGGTCGATGATGCTGACGTCATTTTGGGTTCAGTATCACACTTGGTGAATGTATGTAGCAGGAATGTATCACATGCTGGGACTGGCAGCTAAATCCTCCGGCTGCTACTGTAATGGCAGCCCAGCCCTGAGCATGCTCTGTGGTAATGAAACCACAATGTTTGCTTCAGTGCTCGAGACTACCCTGAGACCCCACTGGAAGGTGCAGGAGACTGGCTGTATTGATTGTCAACGCGAAGTGCAGCACTGTTAGCCCCAGAACAAGTAAAATATGGTCAAATACACAGTAAGGTTCCTTCTTCATTGTCTTAAAATCCCTCAACCTCAATCCATGGAACAGAACCAATGCGGCATTGTTACAGTTCACACACACTCCATCCTGATATCCCTTCAAGGCAGCTTTGGTACATGGGGGGCTGGGGGGAAGGCAATGGTGTAGTGAGAATGTCACTGTCTTTGTTAGTCCAATATCCCAGGGCTAATGACCTGAGGACATGGGTTTGAACCAAAACATGACAGATGGTGAAATTTGAATTCAGTGAAAAAATCTGGAACATAATAAATGAATAAACTAAACTATTTCAAGTTAGACCATGTAATCATTGTCAATTGTTATGAATTGACTGGTTCACAAATGTCCTTTTGGGAAGGAAAATCTACCATCCTTACCTGGTCTGGCTACATGTGAGTCCAGACCCACAGCAATGTGGTTGATTCTTAACTACCCTCTGGGCATTTAGGGATGGGCAATAAATGCCGGAAATGCTCATATCTGATGAATGAAAAAAAAGTTTACTGGCAGCTTTTCTACAGGCCACTGTCCTCTAAGAACTGGATTAACGTTGATCCAGCTTTAAGGGATTTGGTCATCCTTAAATTTCCTTGAAACCAGCAGCATTCTTTTCAAAGTTATTAACAAAAGAAGCAAAATATGGGAATAAACATGTTTGTGGAGTGAGTGAATAGAATTGTTAACGGACACACTGCCTGAGATTGCAGTGGAGGTGGGTTCAATTGAGGATTTCGAAAGGGAATTGGATGGTTATTTGAAAAGGACGATTGTGCAAAGTTTTGGGAAGAAAGCAGCAGAATGGCACTTCGTGTGTTGCTCATCGAGAGAGCAAGCACTAAGCACGATGGACTGAATTGCCTCCTTCTGCACTGTACTGGAGATTCTGTGAAAGTATGGAATGAGTGGACTAGGGAGGAGAAGTGGACTCATTGTTGCAGCAAGTTCAAGATGGATCTGGAGAAATGTTTGACAGAGCTATGTGAGAATATGTTGGGATATGGATATTTTCAGGATCCCGGGGATGATTCCATAATCCCAACCCTTTTGGGTTGCCAGAAGTCTCCTGAAATGGGGTATAAATCTCTCGGATATGATGCTGAGCACCCTGAAGATGCCTTCTTCACTCTTGATATCCCCTCTGCAACTCCCTTTCCTCTCAGTTTCCCACTCTCCCACCTGATGTGTCATGTGATCCATTGTCTGATGTCACCTGATCAATCCTCCAAGGAGACCTCCAGCTAGAGTCAGCAACCCAATCTCACCATTTGTACTGTTGATCGGTTGATTCACACAAGACAGACCAAGAACTGTTTGAGGCACTGTTTGTTTTTGAAGAATTCAGCAAAATGTTCATTATTTATGAAGCATCTTGTGGAAGTGAAGTTAACTGATTCCTTTGTGTTTGAAAGCTTTGAACGATTATCTTTTGTAATGGACAGAAATGGATAACCTGAAGGCATTGCACAGCATAAACTTCATATAAAGAAACAAAATACATTTATAATATGTGTCTCATCTCTCAGAGCATCTCAAAGTGTTTTCTTAAGAATGGCACATTAATATGGTGCACAGGCTGGTGAGCTCTGACCATGGGGGATCCTGAGGTCAACACTTGGTAAAGCCACCCCAAGCTAGGGCGGCATGTGGCTGAGTGATTAGCACTGCTGCCTCAGGGATGTGCAGGTTAGGTGGATTAGCCATGGGAAATACAGGGTTATAGGGATAAGGTGGGTCTGGGTGGGATGCTCTCCTGAGGGTCAGTGTGGACTCGATGGCCCAAATGGCCTGCTTCCACACTTCAGAGATTCTATGAAGCCAGAGAGATCAAAAATAAAATCCAGGCCAAGTGCATCTAATTAATACTTAACTAATAACCTATCCATCATCTGTTTCCTAGTTCCATTAGGTCTCTGACCGCCCTCCTAAACCCTCCAAGATGATAACATAAGTTCCAGACCATTACCATCAAGCCAGGGGATCTACCCTGGTTCAATGGAGAGTGCAGGAGGGCATGCCAGGAACAGCACCAGACATACCTAAAAATAATGTGTTAACCTGATTAAGATGCCAAACAGCACAAGCAACAAGTCATGGACAGAGCTAAGCAATTTCACAACCAACAGATTAGATATAATCTGTAGTCCTGCCACATCCAGTTGGGAATGTTCGTGGACAATTACATCACAATTACAAATAATATCCATGTTCCACAAATGCCAGGAAACAACAAGAGAGGACCTAACCATTGCCCCTTAACATTCAATGACGTTACCATCACTAAATCCTCCATTACAAATTCCTAGGTGTTACCATTAACCAAACATTGAACTGAACTAGCTGTATAAATACAGTGGCTACATGAGCAAGTAAGAGGCTAGGAATCCTGCAGTGAGTAACTGACCACCTGAGGTTAGGAAAGGAACTGTATAAATGTAGTTCCCTTTCAGCCACTGTATTTGAGGAGTATGTCAACTTTTGCCCTTGTCACTTCAGACAATGTTTAAGGATTAGTTTTGGAGCAGCATGTGAATTTATTTGAGAGGGGACTTTAAGAGGCATTTTTCAGGGCATTGGTGAGGACATATGATTTGGAGCCCGTGCTTGTATTGAAACTTTCACAGCGTCCATCTTGATTCCCCTGTCTGCGTGTCCACAAGTCGCAAGCTCCCGCTCACTCACTGACTGAGTGGCTGTGGTTGACTTCCTGAACTGTTTGTCCACCAGCCCCTGCAATCTCACAACATAACAGCACATGTTTACATGGGAGGTTGTACAGGCAAACAGGAGAGAGACAGACAGACAGACAGAAAGAAAGTGAGACAGAAATCACACAAGATGAGACTGGGGCTGGAAAATGGAAAAATAAAACAAGAAAATAAGAGGGTACAGAGGACTGAAGCAAAAGTGTAAGAATAATGGCAATGTAACTTTTGGAAAGGAATCAGTGGCAGCTGCCACAGTTTACCCGCCTGAACATAGTCCAAAAATCTTTTGAGAACAATTGCTGAACATCAATATGATGGCTATTATATCTGAAGATGACCAATATCGGTTTTGAAGCGAAGACAACGCACTGTTACTGATACTGAGCATTCACATCAGCTTCCATATCACATTCCTTTAATGGTCAATATCTGACAACGTTGTATTTTCAGTTTTCCCTTGGTGAGCAATTATAAAGCTCTGAGGTTTTTGCAGTCTGATTCACAGTCTGACAGGCTGCAATGTAAACACTCCTTCTTCAGTGGAACCATCCTCGTATTGTCCACTAGTGAGGTTCAGCAGGAGGTTTTATTAGCTCCACTGTCTTATGAAATGAGTATTATAATTGGAAAATGTAACCTGGATCTTTGGTGTTGGGACAGTCTGGAGTGGGATTTGAATATTACACCCTCAACATCTGGGTCATTGGTAGTACGGCCAGCTCCAGTATATGACAACAAACTGTAATAACTTTTACTTTATTCATTCATAGGGTTTGGGTGACACTAGCTAGACCAAGATTTATTGCCCATCCCTAATTGCCCAGACAGTAGTTAAGAGACAACCACCATTTTTTTGGCTCTGGACCCACATGTAGGCCAGACCAGGTAAGGATGGCAGATTTCCTTCACTAGAGGACATTAGTGAATTAGATGCTTTTTCTTCCCTAACAATGGCTTCATGTTTATTGCTAGACTCTTAATTGGAGATTACTAATAAATTCAAATTCCACGTCTGCTATGACAAGGTTTGAACCCAGGTCCCTAGAACATTATCTGGGTCTCTGGATTAATAATGTAGCAATAATACCACCATGAAACCACCTATCCAACTCCCCAAGCACCTCGTGGAATTTGCCATCTTGTGATATTTGTGTGGTACTGAGGGTTCACTAGAACCCACTCTCTGTTGTCTTTGCCTTCTGTAGGGCCTAGGTGGTGATTAGTGGTGAAGGATATATCACCACAGGGTATCGACGGAAGAGAACAAGGTTTATTACACACTAACAATAAGTGAACTGGATTTGGTTGGGGAAAGCTATTCGAACCTAAGCGATCTGGTATAGATACATCTGCTCCCTCTGAAGGCTGGAATAGAACTCCTTGTCTGTGCCACTGATTCTGTATGACATCAGTAGAATGGGCGGAGCCAATGTAATGTTAACATTAACCCTTTCAGAACCATTATGTTGTACAACTAGGATCAACAAGGTAAGTGGGTCTGTATTGTAGAATTTGTAAGTTAGCATGGTCATCTTACAATTGGGGCAATGAATTTCTGAACTTAATAAATATCAAAATCAGAACTCCACACCAAAAACATTAAAGGAGAGGTAATGGCCTTGTGGTAGTATCAATAGACTATTAATCCAGAAACTCTGCGGATGCCCTGAGCACCCAGGTTTGAATCCTACGATGGCTGATGGTGGAATTTGATTTCAAGTTCAGGGATCAACTCTGGTTTAATGGAAACTGCAGGAGGACATACCAGGAGCAGCACCAGGCATACCTAAAAATGATGTGTAAGCCTGGTGAAGCTACCAAGCAGGACAACTTGTTGCTAAACAGCATAAGCAGCAAGTGATAGAAAGAGCTAAGTGATCCCACAACCAAGAGATCGGATCTAAGCTCTGCAGTCCTGCCACATCCAGTCATGAATGGTGGAGGAGGAGGCTCCACAAATATCCCCATCCTCAATGATGGAAGAGCCCAGCGCACCATTAAAAAAGTTGAGAATGAAGCTTTCGCAGCAATCTTCAGCCACAACACTATCCATCAGATACTGAAACAGTCCAAGTTCAAATGCAACAAGATCTGGACAATATCCAGGCTTGGGGTGACGAGTGGCAAGTGACATTTGTGCTGCACAAATGCCAGGCTATAACCATCACCCACTGAGAGACAATCTAACTAGCACCATTTGGCATTCAATGGTGTTATCATCACTGAATCTCCACTATCAAAATCCTGGAGACTACTGACCAGAAACTCAACTGGACTTGCCACATAAATGCAGTGGCTACAAGAGCAGGACAGAAGCTAGGAATACTGCAGTGAATAACTCACCTCCTGACTTCGCAAAGCCTGTCAATCATCTACAAATTACAAGTCAGGAGTGTGATGGAATACTCCCCACTTGCCTGGATGGGTGCAGTTCCAACAACACTCATGAAGCTTGACACTATCCAGGACAAAGCAGCCGCTTGATTGGCACCACATCCACAAGCATCCTCTCCCTTCACCACCGATGCTCAGTAGCAGCAGTGTGTACTATCTACAAGATGCACTGCAGAATTTCACCAAAGATCCTCAGACAGCACCTTCCAAACCCATGACCACTTCCATCTTAAAGGACATGGGCAGCATTGCCGTTCCTTCACTGTTGCTGGGTCAAAATATTGGAATTCCTTCCCGAAGGGCATTGTGGGTCTATCTACAGCAGATGGACTGAAGTGCTTCAAGACGGCAGCTCACCACCACCTTCTCAAAGGCAACCAGGGACAGGCAATAAATGCACATCCCATAAATGATTTTTTTTTTAAAAAAATCATCCAATTAGCTGTTCCTCTCTCCAGATAAGATGCTGATTGATGTAATGAGTAATCCCAGCCTCCCCTGTTTGTGTTTTAACTACAGTTCTCATTATCTGTCATCACTCTAACAGGATTTATAAATCCAGTCACACAGTAGTGTCATGTAAATGCCGCTTGGAGACATGTGTGGTATGCAGACATACACTCAAGATCAGCATTGCCCAGCATGTTAGCATGTGACAAATTGGAAATCCAAATGTCGTCCATGGTGACAATCAGCTTTCTATCAGTCTTTCTTGAATTGACTGTCTCCCACAGAAAGGCAAGGGCAACAGAGGGTACACCACCACCTGCAAGTTCACCTCCAAGTCACTCGCCGTCCTGACTTGGAAACACATTGCTGTTCCTTCACAGTCATGTATAACAACGAAGCATATTAAATTATAACAGTGCAGGAAAGACTAGATTCAGGGAGGATGTTATCCCTGGCTGGGGAGTCTAGAACCAGGGGACAGCATCTCAGGATACAGGGTACATTTACGACCAAGATACAGAAACATTTCTTCACTCAGAGGGTAGTGAACCTGAGGAATTCTCTCCCACAAAAGGTTGTGGTGATGAAGTCACTGAATATATTCAAGAAAGAGATTGTTAATTTTTAGATTTTAGAGGCATCAAGGGGTATGGGAAGAAAGTGGGAATTTGGCATTGAGATAGAGAATCAGCCATGATCATATTTTAATAGCAGAGCAGGTTTGAAGGGCCAAATGGACTACTCCTCTTAGTTTCAAAGAGTCTATGTCACTGGGTCAATATCCTGGATGTCTCTTCTTAACAACACCTTGGGTGTTGTTTCATCCCATGAACTGCAGCAGTTCAAGAAGGCAGCTCACCACCACCTTGTCAAGGATGATTAGGGATGAACAGTAAATGCTGGCCCAGGCAGTGATGCCTATGATGAGATTGTGCCCTGTAAGAGAGAGGTGTTCCGTGCTGTTTCTCTTGCGGAGGTGTGTCACCACAGTGGAGCCAGAATGTCTCCTCCAGATAGGCTGTTGGTAAACAGCTTGGAGTTATCCCTAAGATAGTAAGAACTGCAGATGCTGGAGGCAGAGATAACACAGTGTGGAGCTGGAGGAACACAGCAGGCCAGGCAACATCAGAGGAGCAGGAAAGCTGACGGAAGAAGGGTCCTGACTCGAAACATCAGCTTTCCTGCTCCTCTGATGCTGCCTAGCCTGCTGTGTTCCTCCAGCTCCGCACTGTGTTATCTTGGAGTTATCCCTAGGTGTTTTTTTTTAAATGAGATAATAGAATCATGAGTGGATGCTGTCAGGACTCACACATCCCTTGGAAGGTTTTTAGCTGGGTGCTGAGCTAAAAGCTCGAGTTCCTGACTGTTACGCTGTCCGACTGTTTCTGTCATCTGGACTGGAGAGAGACAGCACATGAGAATCACAACTGTTTTGCTGAATCGAATTTTTGTGAAAGCGAGATGCTGCCTTTATTGGAACAGTTGATGATTAGTGGTTAAATAATACATTATGTTGTTAAGTATTTCAACAGAGTTAAAGTTATGCCAATTCCTTTTTTTTAAAAACTGTGTTGTAAGAATCAAGTGTGTTTTTATTAAAGCCTTGTGGTGGACCAATCGAATCGCATCTGGAACACAGCACTTCGCACTTGCCTTTAAATAAATATAAAAGTTAGGGCCTAGGCTATCTCCTTACAATACTATGGATGGGAAGGGGTGTGGATGGTGTCTGGTCTGGTCCATTACATGCCCGTATGCCATAAATGAATATTTTAAACAATTAAATAATTTTACCTGGAGCCGTCAAAGAGAGAGATAGAAGGGATAATCATCAATACCACAAAATTACCTTAATGAAGTCAATCTTTTATTCTAAATCCTGGCAGTATAAACCAATGATGTATTATTTTCTACTTTGCAAGAAGAGAGGGGTAAGCCTGAAGTGTTATTAATGATCATGTGCCATTGCTTCTGCTGATAACCATTTATTGTTCAATGAATCTATGTGGATGTTTATAGCCTCAGCCCCGCTTGAGTTATTTTTCCTGCTGATCTCCACAGTTTAGGCTGACATGAGACCTCCTGAAGGTCCAGTTCCAAAAATACTGACCACTATTTTCTGCTCAACCCTTCAACATGTTACAGATGACCTAAACGTGATTGTGAACTATCACTTGAGAGAAGGATAATTCACCTAGGGTGTGAGTCAGAGATGATTAAAGTGAGAAAACTATTTACGCCAGCAAGCCAAAATGAGGATTAATAGCTCCCCCCTTAGCTCATATTGCAGACGTACCTAGTTAACCACTAGTTGATTTAATCAAAGTCAAAATCATTTTTAAAGACTGTTTTCCTGCTTTTCGTCCCAATGCTTCCTTATACATTTCTCAGCACAGTTCCCACTTGCTGGCATTCCCGATCACAGAATCGGTGCCAGCTTGCCCTTCATTGCATACTATCAGATCTTCACCTGCACTCACAGCTGTCTCTGAATCAACCAGGGTGAACTGAACTCACTGTTTGCGTTTTCAGATAAATGCCAATGTCTGGTTCCAACATCTGGCTGCCACATCTGTCAATGCGCATTACTGTGAAGGTTATTTTTTTAAAATGCCAGCTGTTATTTTTCTCAACCAATGCCCAGTTTTAAAAGGGGGTTTTGCTCTCCTGCTAATTCAGAGTCAAGTCAGTAGGGTGCTGTGGAGAAAGAGGCAGGCATTTCATTACCACGCTGCACAGAGTGGCACAGAATCATACAATGATTATAGCTCATCATGTCTGTGCCAGTTCTCCTCATCTCTTTCCCCCACTCTTTTTCATTTGTGATCATTTTGTCATCAAAGGCATATTTGTTTTTATACCCTATGATGGAACGATGCCATCATTGGCAAGGCCAGTAATTTTTTCCCATCCCTAATTGCCCTTGAACTGAGTGGGTTAAAAGTCAAT
>JAHRHZ010000070.1:365288-383157 GCA_024137785.1 Ginglymostoma cirratum | reverse complement strand
TTTCGGAAGAAGGGTCTCGACCCGAAACGTCAGCTTTCCTGCTCCTCTGATGCTGCTTGGCCTGCTGTGTTCATCCAGCTCCACACCTGGTTATCTCAGATTCTCCAGCATCTGCAGTTCCTACTATCTCTGTATCAATGATAGGGACATGGTCACCATTACTGATTCTCTTTTCAGTTCTAGACACTATTAATTGAATTTAAATTCAACTAGTTGCTGGGGTGGGTTTTGAACCCTTGAACACAGGATTGTTTGTCAGCCTTCTGAGTCTCTAAGCAGCATGGCATAACCTGTCTGCCTCAGTTTCCTTTTAAAGTCTCAAATGAACTTGCCTCCAATGTATCCTCAGGCAATGCACTCCAGGTCTCAACTGCTTGCTGCATGAGAGTGAAAGTCTTCCTCTTCTTGCCCCTGCTTCTTCAGTCATTCACCTTAAGCTGATACTCTTTGATTCTCGCCCTTTCCCCTTAGGGCAAGGACACTACAATTGGGCTCAGGACTCCCGCTCTGAGGAAGAGTGCCACTGGATCATTCATGTAATCCTTACTAATTCCGGTTGAAATTGAAGAATGGGCATATTGGAGAGAGAAACATTTCAAATCTGATATGGGAGCTTACTGTTGGCCTACTGTGTTCCATGCCGTACCATGTTACGGCAGTGACTACTTTCCAGAAGGCTGTAAAATCCTTTGTGATGTCCATTGGTCATGCTAGGAGCCAATAAAATACAAATCTTCCTTTTCCTTCCTTTAATTGTAGCACCTAGGTCTACGTTCGTCCATTAGAGGAAACGATTCCTCTCCAGCTATCCTTTCAAACTGTTCAACAACATTAAAGATTTCTATTCTTCAGGCCCACCTGTTCAGTCTTTATCTTCAGATCAGTGTTGATGCTGTGAGGTTCAAAATATTTAGGGTAAAGCTGTACCTTCAGTCCTTAAAAAGGTTGATGGTGTAAATTAAAGATTTGATACACATTGATGCAAGCTCATATTTAGGAAAAAAAGTTATTGCTTAATACATTCTACAGGACTGTGAGATAGCTTTCTGAAGGGCATCAATAAAACGAGTTCAATAGAGGGTTAATGGAATTGTTTGCAAATGTGATTAGGCTCTCCCAGAACAGGATCTGAACAGGGATCTACATCAATCAGACAGTGTCATGTTGTGAGCCTGCTGCTCTGTTGGTGAGTCATGTAGCTTGAGGACACAAGGGAAGGAGTCTGGGAGTCCACGCAGGGGTGAGCAAATGTCTGAAACCCTTCTCACAAAGCAGCACTGCCTCCCAAACCTTATCCTGATGTGACAGCATTTTAACACCTCAAATGCCATACTACTCCAGACTGAAACACTGAGGGGTGGTTACATGGGAAAAATGAGAGGTTGGGGAAAGCTGGGGTTGGCGGGAGGAATGTGAGGTCGAGGAAGAGAACTGTTGAATGGGGGTGAGATGGGCAGAACCAGCTGGGACTTACCCTGCCAAATGCGAAAGCCTTTTTACAGGCTCTTTCCAGTCTCAGAGAGAAGATGATTAAGGTGTGTCCACTGACATATCCAAACAAAAATTGCAATGGTCTCATCAGTCTGAAAATACAGTTTGAGCTCCGAAGCTACAGAACAGCTCAAAAATCTCACCCCTTAATTCTTGTGTATTACGACCGATTGCTTGGGCCCCCCAGCACTACGATGTCTGGAGATAGCTGGAGGCAGAGATTCATGGCTGAAAAGTAAATTGATTAACTGTGCGACATCAAATGTACACTCAAGTAATCTGTGAGGGACAGGGTCACCTACTTGGATATACTTCAGGAGTTTTTGTCAAAGTTCAAACATATACTTTAGGAACAGAAGTAGGCCATTGGTGAGCACTAAACCTCCAAGTGGCCGCATAGTTCAGAGGGAACATTACTCCACTGCTGTCTGGGGAAGAGAGTTAAACAATTGATGACGCTCTGGAGGAAGTCTTTCCCCCCAACTCCATCTTAAATGGAAGACCTGTTACTTTAAAACCATGTCATACAATCCCTACAGTGTGTAAACAGGCCATTTGGCCCATTAAGTCCACACCAATGCTCTGAACAGCACCCACCCAGACCCACGCCTCTACCGTATCCCTGTAACCTTGCACCTTCCATGGTTAATCCACCTATCCTACACATCCCTGGACACAATGGGCAAATTAGCATGGTCAATTCACCTAGCATGCGCATCTTTGGACTACGGGAGGAAACCGGAGCACCTAAAGGAAACCCACACAGACACGGGAAGAATATACAAACTCCACACTGACAGTCACCCAAGAGTGGAATCAAACCCAGCTTCCTGGCACTGTGAGGCAGCAGTGCTAGCCACCGAGCCACTATGCCACCTAGTTCTCAGTATTGGCCATTTCTTGGAGTCACATGATCTGATACCAACCACCCAGTCAAATAGCCTTTCCTACCTACAACACGCAAAGAAAATGCTGGAGAAACTCAGCAGGTCTGGTAGCATCTGTGGAGACAGAAATAGAGTGGAAGTTTCATGTCTGGTGAGATTCTTCCTCAGAAGAAGGGTTACTAGACTCAAAACAATAAACTCTGTTTTTCTCTCCCCAGATGCTGCCAGGCCTGCTGACTTTCTCCAGCATTCTCTAGGAATCTGGATGGATTGTTCAGCAGGGAAAGATGAATGGCCAAAATTAGAAGAGACAGCAAGAAGACATAGACATTATAGATCAGATAAGGCACAAGGGGGTTTGACGAGATTGGATATTTATTTCAATACTGGAAGCCTGAGTAGGGCAGATGAGTTAGGGGCACAAATTAAAACATAAGGATACGATGTCATTACTGTCACTGAGATATAGTTGAGAGAGGGTTAGGATTGGCAGCTCAATATTTTAGGATACAGGGTTTTCAGGCGAGACAGGGAAGGAGGTAAATGAGGAGGAGGCATTGCAATTTTTATCACTGAATCAATTGCAGCAGGAAGGTGGTATAACATCTTTGAAAGCTCCTCGAACGAAGCTGTGTGGGCAGAACTTAAAAATCAAAAAGGATCAATCACATTGCTGGGCGTGTACTGTAGATTCCCTCACAGTTCGAAAGAATAGAAGAGCAGATTTGGAGGTGGATTTCAGGGTAGTGTAAAAGTAATAGGGTAGCGACAGTAGGAGCTTTCAACATCGCCAACATTAACTGGGGTTTCCAGAGTGTGAAAGTTCTGAAGGGAGCAGAATTCTTGAAATGTGTCCAGGAGAGGCTTTTTAAGTCAGTACATAGAAGGCCCTACAAGAGAGGAGGCCCTGGCTTACTCCTAGGTAACGAAGCTGGACGGGTAACTGAATTATCAGTTGGGAATATTTTACCGTTAGTGATGATAATTCTATTAGAATGAAGATTGTTGTGAGAAAGTACAAGAGTGGGCCTTAGCTCAAAGTTCTAAACTGAAGGAAGTCCGATTTTAATAAGATCAGGTACGATTTGACCAGAGTGGACTAGGACCCTGTGTCAGAACAGTGGAACCCATTCAAGAAGGAAATATGGGCATCACAGGGCGACATGTTCCCATAAGGGATGGGACTGACAAATCCAACAAACCCTGGACTGCAAGGCATATACTGGATTGGATAAAGTTAAACAGGAAGGCTTATGGCAAGTACCAAGGGCTGAAAACAGCAGGAGCCCTAGATGCGTACAAAATGCACAAGGGGAAACCTTAAAATGAAATTGGGAAAGCAAAAAAGGGGCATGAAAGGATAATGATAGTTAAAATAAAGAAAAATCCTGTCATTTTACAAATACATTAAAGGTAAAAAGGATAACTCGGGAAAGAGTAGGGCCCATTAAGTACACAGTAGTAATTTGTGCATGGAGCCAGATAATGTGGGGTAGGGTTCTAAACGAATACTGAGTGTCAGTGCTCACTAGTGAGAAGGATGACATGTGTATAGAAATCAGGGAGAAGGTCTGAGATACAATGAAGAAAATTAGCAAGACAGAGAGGAGGTTCTGAGTGGTCTGGTAAGCTTATAAGTAAATAAGTCTCTAGAGCTGGATAAAATGTAGCGTGAGGCAAGGGACGAAATAGCAGGGGCACTGGCAATCATTTTCAATTTCTCTCTGGCTGCAGGAGAGGTGCCAGAGAACTGGACCACAGCCAATGTGAGACCATCATTCAAGGAGAGAGCAAGGGATAAACCAGGAAACCACATGCAAGTCAGTCTAATCCCCGTGGACGGGGAAACTATTGGAAATAATTCTGAGGGAGAGAATTAATCTGCACTTGGAGAGGCAGCGATTAGTCAAGAACATCAGTATGGTTTTATAAGGGGCGGTCAAGTCTGACCAACTTATACAGAGTCATAGAGTCATATGGCATAGAGACAGGCCCTTTGGTCTAACTAGTCCACACCAACCATGTTCCTGAACAAAACTTGTCTCACTCGCTTGCATTTGGCCATCTAAACAGTTCTTAGTCATATACTTATCCAAATATCTTAAATGTTGTAAGTGCGCCTGTATCCATGTGTAAAATGTTGCCCCCCATCTCCTTTTTAAATCTTTCTCCTCTCAGCTTAAAAATACTGATTGAATGTTCTGAGGTAGTTTACCTGGACTTCAGCAAGACTTTTGATAAGGTCCCACATTGGGAGATTGATCACAAATGTAACGGGATCCAAGGAAATCTGGCTACTTGGATCCACAATGGGCTGAGTGGCAGAGGATGAGGTGTTAAGGGATGTTTTTTGTGACTGAAATTATATGTGCAGTGGGGTCACACAGTGGTCAGTGTTGGGGCCCATGCTATTTGTGGTTTGTATAAACCATTTAGACTTGAATGTAGGATGTTTGATCAGTAATTTCATGGATAGTACGAAAATTAGTGGCCTGGAAAATAGTGAGGACGACAGCCTTAGATTAAAGGAGGAAATAAACGGACTAATCAGATGGGCAGGACAGGGAAAGGAGTCCCTAATGAATGGTAGGACCATTCCCTGGGAAGCACCAAGGATCAGAGGGACCTCAGTGTGTGTGTACCAGTCCCTTAAAGTATCAGGACAGGTACATAATGTGGTTAAGACGGCACATGGGACACTTGCTTTTATTAGATGAGGTATAGAGTTTAAGAGCAGAAAGTTATGCTGGAGCTGTACAAAAAGTTGGTTAGGCCACAGCTGGACTATAGTGTGCAGTTCTGAAATCCACAGTAAAGGGGGGATATGATAACACTGGGGAGGCTGCAGAGGAGGTTTACCAGGGCTGGAAAGTTTCAGTTATGAAGAGAGATTGGACAGATTGGGGTTGTTTTCCTTGCAGCAGAGGATACTGAAGGCGGACATGATTGATATGTATATGAGGAATGTACAGAAACAAGCTTTCCCTTTGGTGGGGAGACCAATAACTAAGTGGTATAGGTATAAACTAAAGGGTAGAAGGTTTAGAGGGACGTGAGGAAAAAAATTTTCAACCAGAGGGTGGTGGGAATCTGGAGCTCACTGCTTGTGAGGGTGATAGGGGCAGAAATGCTCATACAATTTAGGAAGTATTTAGATGTGTACTTGCAATGCCAAGGCTATGGACCAATTGCTGGAAAAAGGGACCAGAATGGTTAGGTGCTTGTTTTTGACTGGCATAGACTCAATGGGCCAAAGGGCCTTTTTCTGTGCTGTGGATCTCTATGATTCCGTGACTCTTCTGATATTCTTTGAAAATGTGATAAGCAGAATAGATACAGGACAACAAATAGATATATATTTGTATTCTCAAAATGTATTTGATAAGATACTGCACATAAAGTTACTTAATAAGCTAAGAGTCCATGGTGTTCGGGGTCGTATGGATAGATGATTGGCTAACTAATACAAGGCAGAAAGCTGGGATAAGAGCAGCATTTTCAGTGGCAGCTTGCAGCTAATGGAATGCCACAGGGATCGGTGATGGGGCCACAATTATTTGCAACATATATATTATTGACTTGGATGTGGAAAGTGAACGTACTTTCCTGTGGATGACGCAAAAATAGCTGGGATGGCAAATAATGAGGATGACACAAAGAGTCTACAGAGGGTTATATGCAAGTGAAGTAAGTGGGAAAATGAAATATTGGCTTTTATTTCAAAGGAATAGAGTATAGAAATAGGGAGAGCATGCTATATCTATACAAGGCAATATTAGGTTCAGAATATTGTGAATACTTTTGGTCACCTAAACTTACAGAAGATACACTGGCATTGGAGGCAGTTCAGAGAAAGTTCACTTGGCTGATCTTGGGTATGGAGGGATTTTCTCATGAGGAGATGTTGAGTTGGTTGGCCTGTAGTTAGGTAGCGTGTACTCAATAGAATTTAGAAGAATTAGAGGTGACTTTATTGCAACATATTGATTTCTTAGGGAGTTTCTCAGAGTAGTTGTGGAAAGGTTGTTTCACCTTGTGAGAGAGTCTAGGACCAGAGGTCATAATCTCAGAATAAGGGGCCACACACTTAAGATAGAAATGAAGGGTGCTTTCTTCTCTCAGAAGGTAGTATTGTAAAAAAACCAAAGGGACTTTGCTTGAAGCTGCTTGGTTTCTCACTCAGCAGACTTTAAAATTTAATGAATGTCTGTGTGCTAGTGAATCACTTTCGAAATACTCCCACATGCAGCAATGAAACCAACGGGAGCCTAGATGGAGTGGGATGGATTGTGGGATCAGACATTTTACATCAAAAGGGTCAAACACCAGTCAGTCTGATCTCATGGGTTAGGTACACATGGTTATAAAGCACAAATAGGAACAAACTATTCAACCCAACCATTTGCTGCTGCTTTATGCAGCACTCATGCCTTCTCCCATCTTTCCTTACCTAAACCTATCATCGTAAACCTCTATTCATTTCTCCCTCATACACTTGTTTGGTTTCCATTTAAATGTATCAATATTATTCAGATTCTCACCAGTCTCTGGCTGAAGAATTTTCTTCCAAATTCCCTATTGGATTTCTTGGTGACTTTTGCACATTGATATCCTCCAGTGATGCTCTCCTCCACAAGGGGAAACGTCCTCTCAGCCTGAACTTTATCAAAATTTTCAACATTTAAAAGATCTCTATTAGGTCATCCCTCATCCTTTCCTCAAGAGAAGAGAATCAATTCTTCCCTGGTGTGTATATACGCACATTCTTTGTCACTCTTCTCCACAGCCTCTTGAGCTTCTTTGCTCATTTTGTAAGATGTTGGCAAAAACTGCGCGCTGCTCTCAAAGCGTGGCCCACCCGAGGTTCGACAGCATAACCCCATAGCAGCTTTTCAAAGTAACATGGAATGTCATGTTGGAGGCTATCACAGCAGCAGGAAAAAAGCGAGAGAATATGGCCTGCAAGGCATGCCACGAAGATGTGGTGTGACACATTTGTGTCTAATACCAATGTCCGTGGACATTGCCATCGCTTCCCAAGGAGCATGCCCTGAGATGCTGATGCCAGATGTCCAAGATAGAGGTCCACAGGAGCAAGCACCAATCAGGTACCTGTTCTGACTTCCATGTCAGGAAGTCTCGTCGTCTAGCTTCTATCTGAAAGGCAGGAGTATAGGAAAGCAGATATTAATGAGAACTGAAAGAACTGTGGATGCTGTAAATCAGGAACAAAAACAGAAGTTGCTGAAAAAGCTCAGCAGGTCTGGCAGCATCTGTGAAGAAAAAATCAGAGTTAACGTTTCAGGTCCGGTGAGGAAGGGTCTGAGAAAGGGTCAATGCACCCAAAACGTTAACTCTGATTTTTTTCTTCACAGATGCTGCCAGACCTGCTGAGCTTTTCCAGCAACTTCTGTTTTTGTTCTTGATATTAGTGAGGCCTCAGACTAGTGAGAAATTTTTCTTCACATCTGAAATTACTGGAATATGCAAATTTTCAATTTCAACATTGAGAAGGACCTTGCTTAACATCTGATATGATGCTCCAAAAATGCCAGCATAGCTCACATTATTCAGGGCTGAGGAAAACTCTGTCCCTAATCCTCAAGGCTTCTCATTCGGGGCTCATTAACAGTGAGGTTCACATCATCCGGGGGCAGTTTCACATGAGTCTGTCTCATTCTGAGTTGTCCTCATAGCTCCCCACATGGTACTGGTGATTGTCCTGGTGGCATTAGATTCAGGGTGATACAGAGGTGCCCTGACTAGAATGGCAGGTAACCCTCAACCAACCTGGACAGCAGCGATTGATTAAAGGAATGAGAAAGGGATGAGCCACTGCTGCCAACAAATTAATCTCAACGCATGCAATATCATTTCAGTAATTTGTACCGCCCTGCAGACTGATGGCGTAAAAAGTCTCCTTCGCCAGCCGCTGCATTTAATATACTTCCATACGCTGTGAATTTTGGCCCAGTCTATATTCTGCCCTTGTACAGACATGTCCATAAAACTCAGATGAAGAAGGGTCCCAACCCGAAACACCAACTTTCCTGCTCCTCTGATGCTGCCTGGCCTACTGTGTTCTTCGAGCTCCACACTGTGTTATCTCTGACTCCAGCATTGGCAGTTCTTACTATCTCTCAAGTCCATATCATCACCTCAGTTGACGCTCTCACTCAGAGAGGCTTTAGCTTGTGTAGAGAGATGGGATTGTTGCATGGCTCCAAACAAGGGGATTGTTCTGCGGTTGGTGTTAAGACATTATAATGCAGCAGAGCACAGATAGGTTACTTCACAGGTATTCCTGCTGTCAAGAGGCACTTGATGCCAGTATTGGGTAGTGGAGACAGCAAGTGTGTTTCACCCGCTGTGAAATTAAATCCATCACCTTGACAAGCACCAAGGGAAAAGCAATAATTATGAAACATGAACAAAAACAGAAGTTGCTGGAAAAGCTCAGCAGGTCTGGCAGCATCTCTTGTGTCAGATACAATTATTTCAAGGAAGGTTAAAGTTCAAGATCCCGTTACATTGAACTGAAAGCAACAAGTGACAAGCAGGCACTTAGGTGGCATTCTGCTTCATTAACTGTCTAACCTTGCTGCAGGTCAGAGAAAGACATATCAAATCCAGTGAGTCAGCTGCATAAGATTGTGCACTAATACAAGACCTTGCTTGACACAGGGGACAGCCCTTTTCAAACACATCAGATCAAAACATTCAAAACACAAAAAAAGCAAGACTGCAGAAGGTTTCCATCCTTCCTCCCCTGATCCCAAGTCCATCTTCATCCCTGCATGGACATCCCAAATCCTTGATCTTCTCTGCCATGCCAGCCTCTGTTTTCCAAATAACCTCCCACTGTTCTAGCTCTTACTTTTCACTTTTTAATCTTGTAGCGACAAGTTGCTGAGGACTCCTCCCTTATCTATCAAAGTCCACCAAATGTTGGCAACTCCTTAGTGGGAGTTTCGTGAGAACAAGGTGACAAGTTAATCCACCTTCAGAGCCAATAATGCGTCTTCACTTTTGGGAACAGTTTCAATTTTGGGAACGTTGAGCAGATTGAAACTGTTAGGATTGCATGAGTGAGCAACTGCACAGCAAGAACCAGAAAGAGCTTCACAGAGCAGATCAATTGGCCTCACATAGCAGATTAGAAGAGGCTGAAAGGGTGAACTGAGCCAAACTCACAAATCTGAACCAAAAGACTTCACAGATCAGATCAAACAGATGACTGACTGGATTTGGTGGGGGGGCACTTGTTGGGAAATTCGTCTCTGAGACAACACCCTTGCAAAGGAGTGTTTGTGGCCTTGAAGCAATCAGGTGTGATATGGCCCACACACCAATAGCAAGAGATAGCTGTCAACAAGTGTCAAGGTTTCACAACACTCAGCTGAATATTCATTGAACCACATTAAAGCAATTGTGATCACCAACCGTGAACTTAGTTTCTCTCTCAGAGCATTCTGAGTCTTCGGAATTCCCTGCCTCAAAAAACAGCAGATGCCAAAATTTTTAAGTAATTTGAAGGCAGAGCTCGATAGAGTCTTGACTATCATGGGGGTGGGGCAATGAAAGTTTATCGGGATGTTATACAGGAACGTAGAGTTATGGTTAAAGTCAGGTGTGCAGCTCTGTCGCAGCCCAAGGTCTGCCAGCAAGTGAAGATCAGGCCCCAGGCTTAATCCCTGGCCCAGACTCACAGGCTGAGCCAAGGCTTCGGGTCCGCAGCTAGGCCCAGGTGCCCGATGGTGGAGGTGGTGACGGCAGCAAGTTTGGTCCCAGTGTAGGACTCCCGCAGCACCGGCAGTGGCATCATTGGCAAAGTTGGCTCAGCTTGAACCCATGTCAGTGGCAGCGTTGATGGAAGCGAGATGGTGCCAGAGAGCAGTGACTCTTTCTTCCAGTGGTGACGGTGCGGTGAAGCGTAGCTGCAGTGTTGTAGTTGATTTAGCAGCAGGGACCCAAGGCAACGGGGTGGAGGAGCCCGGATTCAGGACCCCCCACACCCCCCTTCCCCTTAGCAGGACTTCTTCCAAAGACCACTTAACTTTATTGAAACAAGACTACAAGATGAACTTTATTGTTTTATTTGGTCCGGCAGCATCTGTGGAGGAGAAAACAGAGTTAACATTTTGGGTCCAGTGACCCTTCCTCAGAACTGATGGTGGCTGGGAAAATGTCAGTTTATATGCAGAAAATAGGGAGGTGGGTGGGGTAGGGAGTAAACGATAGGATAGAGCCCAAAGAGAGAGAAAGACAGTTGGACAGACAAAGGAGTTGCTAACGATCAGGCTGGGAGGGTGAATAGTTGTTAATGGGCACTAAATAAAAACCGAAAGAACTTCGGCCCTAAATAAAAACCGAAAGAACTTCCATTAACAACTACTCACCCTCCCAGCCTGATCGTTAGCAACTCCTTTGTCTGTCCAACTTTCTTTGTCTCTCTTTGGGCTCTATCCTATCATTTATTCCCTACCCCACCCACCTCCCTATTTTCTGCATATAAACTGACATTTTCCCAGCCACCATCAGTTCTGAGGAAGGGTCACTGGACCCAAAATGTTAACTCTGTTTTCTCCTCCACAGATGCTGCCAGACCTGCTGAGCTTTTCCAGCAACTTTGTTTTTGTTCCTGATTTACAGCATCCACAGTTCTTTTGGTTTTTATTGTTTTATTTGTCTGGCTTTATATTTTGTTTTATTTTCTGTGATGGTGCTGGAGAGTAGTAATTCTAAGCAACACTTTCACTGTATTTGTAATAAATACATGTGAAAATGAACATATCAAGTCAAATCAGATCAGCCATGAAGGGCTGAGGGCCTACTCTTGTTCATATATTCATACTGAAGGAAGCTGCCAAATTGAGGTTACAAACCAAAAGACCAGATGTATACATGAAAATGAGCACTGAGACTGTACAGTCAGATACTTGTCTCTCTTAAACCAGAAAGTATCAAACAGAGAGTATCAGTACAAACAGAATGAGGTGACAATCTGTGGTACTGGAGAGGGAAGGGTTGGATAGTACAGGAGTGGGATAAGAAATTGCCTTATTTTTCAAAGATAAAAGCAAAATGCGACACATGCTGGAAACAATAATCTCTCTAAAGTTATTTCTCAGTCCAGGATCCACATATGGCATCAACCTCCAAAACTGGAAGTCAGTGCATTGACATGTTGAATGGCCCGGAATCCCAGAGCGACTGCACTGCTGCTTCAAGGGATGGTTGGCTGGAAATGTGAAGTAAAAACACGAAGATGGAAATACTCAGCAGGCCTGGCAGCATGTGTGGAGAGAGATATAATCCTGTTTCTCCATCCACTGATGCTGCCTGACTTCCCCAGGACTTTTCGTTTTTGGTCTGTTGTATTGTTCCTCACGGACCTACTGCACAGCACCTGAGCTACCCGGCCAGGGCAGTACTCAGCACAGGATGGGGGCACTGTAAGAGGTACTGTCCTTCAAATAACATGTTAACCTGGTACCTCTGCTGTCTGCTCAGATGCACGTAAGAGATTCCAGGCCACTATTTTAATAGGAGAAAAGGATATTCCTGATGTTCTGCTCCAGTTTCATCCCTCAAAGAACATTATAATACTCAATAGCAAGTCAGTCTATGTTTATGGGTCACTGCTGCACAAAACATGGCTGCCCCATTACTAATATTTAATAGTCAAGGAAAGATCAAAGCTCATCCAGTTCACTCTTTGCAATCCTTCTAGTCACCACATACAACTCTTTAATATTTCTGAAAAGAAGACTCATTTTGACAAAGGATGACTCTAAGAAACGCCAGTGTAAAGAAGAATAATATTTTATGCTATATGAGTAGATAATACGAATAGGTTTGCAAGAGGCGTATGTATATATACAGGATCTATTCTTTACTGACAGAATGAATATGTACACTTATTTGGACTCAACAAAATAAGCACCAGCTATTCTCTGGTTTATTCCTCAAACCACCTACCTGGAAAACCCAGGAAATGTTCTAGTGTGCTGGGTTCAAATCTTGCCGTGGCAGATGGTGGAATTTTAATACAATAATTACATAAATCTGAAATTAAATGTCTACTGGTGACCATGAAACCATTGTGGGGAAAACCCCACTGGTTCACTAATGCCCTTTAGGGAAGGAAACTACCATCCTTACCTGGTCTGGCCTACATGCGACTCCAGACCCACAGCAAAGTGGTTGACTCTTAACTGGTCTGGGCAATTAGGGATGGACAATAAATTCTGGCCTAGCCAGTGATACCCTTATCACATGAATGAATTAAAAATAAAGTATGATGTGTTTGCACTACTGCATACCCCAACACAAAGTTGCACATACACCCCGAAATCCCCATAATATTTTCTTACAACTTCTGCTGTATGGCCAGAGGCTTCTTGTGGCTGTGACCAGAGCTCTCTGTGATGTTCAAGAGCAACCTCCTGCCACATCCTCCCTCAGTTGCTGGGACATGGGTATGGTGTGGTCAACAGATTGTGCTCCCAAGTCTACGCAAGTTGAGACAGATTTGGAATGTTACTTTCTGAAGGAATTCAACTAAATCTGCACCAACTAGGGAGCTTGTTCCACTACACTCACTGAAATACTGCTTCCACAGATTCATCTTGAAGTGTAGGTCATGTTGCCTAACTTTACTGTTCTCAGTAAGGTGAAACTATTTATCATCTTCTCCATTACCTAACTCTTTAAAAACCACAGCACACAGTGGCTCAGTGGTTGGCACTGCTGCCTCACAGCACCGGGGACCTGGGTTTGATTCCACCCTCAGGTGACTGTGTGGTGTTTGCACATTGTCCCCGTGTCTGCGTGGGTTTCCTCCCACAGTTAAGAGATGTACAGGTTAGGTAGATTTGCCGTGCATAATTGCTCATAGTGTCTGGGGATGTGCAGGCTAGGTGGATTGGCCGTAGGAAATTTAGGGTTACAGGGATAGGGTGGGTCTGGGTGGGATGCTCTTCAGAGGGTTGGTGTGGATTCGATGGGCTGAATGGCCTGCTTCCACACTGTAGGGATTCTATGAAAACAGCAAACATATCATTTTTCAACCACCCCTTTTTGGCAAGAATTTTACATATTCCTCATGATCCCTCACTTTTCTTTTTTCTTTCAACTTCTTCAATCTCCTTTTCATGCTCTGGTGCTGTAGAATACACATTATTCTAAACGTGGCCATGCCAATATTTACGAAGCGGTAGGATTACCTCATCATGTCAAATCAATATTTACCTTTAATGCCATGCCAAGATCTGATTTGCTTCACTCACTGCATCAAAAAAATGAATAAAACTTAAACTTATTACGAATTCAGATACCCAAGTCCTCGTTATTTCCCAGGCAAATTGGTTTCTTTATAATTTATTAATAAAAATAGCTGTTTGATAAGACAGAACTGAAAAAAAACACATTTTGTCAAAACTTTTCACCATACCCTCATCAGGATATTTTGCAAGAATATCAATAAGAGAGAGAGAAAGCTGATTGATTGGTAAGTGAACCCTGATCGGTAGGGGCATTGCCAATAGAGAATGCTGCAGTTAGACGCTGACTAAAAAAACAATTGGCAGAATGTCTCATTTTTCAGGAATAACCCTTGCCGATCATTCTTTTTGTCACAATTTTGCTACTTTAGATTTGCTCAGCTACCTGTCTGGCCAATTCACAAGTATATTTATATACCTCATTTTCCGCTTGGAGACCCTACAGCCCTCTGGACTCAAAATTGAGTTCAATAATTTTAGGGCCTAAACTCTCCCATGTCCCCGCGCCCCCCCCCCCCCCCAGGCCCTGTTACCACACTAGCCTGCCATTACACACCTGTTGTTAGTCACTAACAGTCCCCAGTAACAACTATTCACCCTCCCAGCCTGATCATTAGCAACTCCTTTATCTGTCCAACTGTCTTTCTCTCTCTTTGGGTTCTATCCTATCGTTTACTCCCTATCCCACCCACCTCCCTATTTTCTGCATATAAACTGACGTTTTCCCAGCCACCATCAGTTCTGAGGAAGGGTCACCGGACCCGAAACGTTAACTCTGTTTTCTCCTCCACAGATGCTGCCAGACCTGCTGAGCTTTTCCAGCAACATTATTTTTGTTCCTGATTTACAGCATCCGCAGTTCTTTTGGTTTTTATATTTATATCTTCCTCCTCTTTATCCTGCTTTGCTTTTGTCACTGTTCCGGGGAGATATTTGAACATTGTTGCAACCTATTCCCTTGCCAGATTAAATCATTAACCCGTCATCGAGAACCTACTGCAAAAAAAAACTTTTCAACATGTTTATGGCTTCACTTGTCAATACCTTCACCCCAGAGATAAAAAGGTACTGCAGATGCTGGAGAATCCGAGATAACAAGCATGGGGCTGGATGAACACAGCAGGTCAAGCAGCATCATAGGAGCAGGAAAACTTGACGTTTCGGGCCTAAACCCTTCATCAGAAATACCTTCACCCCATCCCACTTCAGCTCTTGTCTAGCTTTCACTCATGATTTAACTCAGGAGTAACGATGATTATACTTCATTTGTTTTAACTGTTAAATTTAAAAAGTCCTTTGTTATCCTGAAACCTATTTTCAAATATTTCAGGAGTACTTAATTAGTTCAGAAGTATTTTGGAACATCCTGAAGTTATGAAAGATGTTTCATAAATGAAAGCTTTTAATTTTGTTTCCTTGCTTCTAAAAATTATCAGAACCCAACTCTATGCTTGGCTTGCTGGGATCACAGTCTTTCAATATTCCAGTGATTGTTCAAGGACAAAATGAATTAAGCATCTTTGGAAAACCGAGAATAGGAGCAATTAACAAGATACCAATTCGAGCTCAATCCTGCATTCCTGCCTAACCTATGAGATCAGCAAATAACATCTGCACAATCACATGGACCTCCAAATCTGTGCCAGTCGAGTCACGAGGCTGGTAAACAGGAGCTCTTATCCAGATATATAGCTGAACCATCAGTACAGTCCACAGCATTGCTGACTCAGAGAGAGTAACTGTGTACTCGGCAAAGGAAGCAGAGCAGAAGGGCGAGACTTCAATTTCATACATCGACATCTCAGTCACAAAGTGAGGGGTCCCGTGCTAGGATGCCAATGAAATCTAATACAATGACTCAGAAATCCAAACACTCTCACACTGGGACAATGCTGCCACTGTGTAATCCGGTCACGACGGATTGATTCTCCCACACAGAGTGACTGGTTTCCTTTCCCGTTCCCAGTGTCTGTCACCAAACACATCACCAATAGTTATTAGGCTGCTTTTCAGATGGTGTTCTTTTCGATCTAAACACAATAACCATCTTGAAGCAAAGTAACGAGGTAAATTGAAAGGGTCCAAACAGCCTTCCACGTACAAAGTGATCATGTAACACTTAGACATTTGTGGGAAAAATGCACCACATTGTCTTGAAAAGTACACAGCAGCAGCTTGTTTGCTCATTGGATTCTGGGTCAATGCTCATGAAACTGTATTGTACTATAAATCAGTAATGTAGAATTGCATAATATTATAGATTAGTGACTGTGGAACTGTACATTGTTATAGATTAACGACTGTGGAACTGCATAATATTATAGATTAGTGACTGTGGAACGTATATTGTTATAGATTAGTGACTATGGAACTGTATCATGTTATAGATTAGTCACTGTGGAACTGGATAATGCTATAGATTAGTGACTATGGAGCTGAATAACAGTATAGATTAGTAACTGCGGAATTGTACATTTTTACAGATTAGTGACTGTAGAGCTGTATAATATTATAGATTAGTAACTGTGGAAATGGATATTGTTATGGATTAGTGATTGTGTAACTGGATAATACGATAGATTAGTGACTGTGGAACTGTATTTGTTATAGATTAATGCCTGTGGAGGTGGATAATATTGTAGATTAGTGACTATGGAACTGTATAATGTTGTAGATTCGTGACTGTGGAACTGTATAATGTTATTAGTCAGTGTCTAAGGAACAATACAATGTCACAGGTCAGTGAGGTAACATAATTGACTGATACTTAATGGATAAATCAGCTTTTATAAGTGCTGAGCTCTCCTGATGTTTTATGTTGACTTGAACCAACATGAACAGGTTGATAAACAGAAAATGATAACTTGCACCATTTTACAATCTTGAATGTGTGAAAAAGCCAAAACTCAGCCTTACTGCCTCATTGTTAATCACATTCATCAAAATAATCTTTCAACAATTTGCATGAAAATAACAGAAAATGACATAATAGATGCAGTATCTACAAATTACTGAAGGATTTTTCAAAAATCCGGAACATTTCACTGTACCTGTTTAACTCAAACTGTGTTCTCAAGAGTAGAAATTCCTTTTTACATTATTTACAGGTTGTCGGTATACCCTGGAGGAAAAGCAGATTGGATTTAGTGCACAATCAGAAATTAAGAAGTTGAACTTTCAGCCCACCTCCAGCCTTTGATCCCTCACTTAAGGTCTTTGAATGCAATATTACTGCCCATTTTGAGCTCGCTCCTTTTCATTGATTGACCAGTTCCTGGCATAATATACATCAATACACAACATGGACATTGTTATCATAATGTGATAGAATTCGAGAACACTCCATATCTTCAGCCAATGGTTAATCACTTCAGCTCACTCTATCATCGCTTCTTTCCCAACTGCCTCGCCCTGTTTAACCTACAGTCCTCCCTCCTTCACCAGTTCTCCTTCATTGTCTCTCTACTCTCCCTTCTCCCTCCTCTCTTTCCTTCCTTCCCCTCTCTGTCCATTCCCTCTTTCCTGTCTCTTACATCTTTTCTCCAACTCCTTCCTCCTCCCTCTCATCATCCTCCTCTCTATGTGCTCCCCAGTTTTATTTCTGCTTTTTCAATCTCCATCTTCTCCTCAAGTGAACAATCAACAACCTCAAGGCATTTGTTTGTTTGTTCGTCCTCTATCTGTTCACAGAATCATAGAATCCTTACAGTGTGGAAACAGGCCCTTCAGCACAACAAGTCCACACCAACCCTTGGAGCATCCCACCCAGACCCATCCCCCTATAACCCACTTAAGCTACACATCCCTGAACACTATGGGCAATTTAGCATGGCCGATCCACGTAGCCTGCACATCTTTGGACTGTGGGAGGAAACCAGAGCACCCAGAGGAAACCCACGCAGACATGGGGAGAATGTGCAAACTCCACACAGACAGTTACCCGAGGGCAGAATTGAACCTGGATCCCTGGCACTGTGAGGCAGCAGTGCTAACCACTGAGCCACCGTGCCACCCCACTGCTGCCTGACCCTTGGATGTGTTGGCATCGTTGCTACTTTACAGTGATCATTGATCTACTTTCTCAGAAAACGAAAATTGTGCAAAGAGCAAAACTTTCTTCAGCTGCCAGAAACTTCACCGTTCTTTCGAACCCCATGGCTGTGTGTGTGTGTGTGTGTGTGTGTGTGTGTGTGTGTGTGTGTGTGT
>JAHRHZ010000070.1:295140-365278 GCA_024137785.1 Ginglymostoma cirratum | reverse complement strand
TGTGTGTGTGTGTGTGTGTGTGTGTGTGTGTGTGTGTGTGTGTGTGTGTTGGGGGAGTGGTGGTAGGGGTAGGTGGGCGCGGGTGGAGATAGTGTGGACAGCTATGATGGGGGAAGGGGATGTTAAAGAATGAAATGGAAACCGCCCAACTGACCTCAAAACTGTTTAGCACAACGAAAGATGACTGGGTGAATAGAATGGGGAGATTAATTCATAGAATGTGGATTGGTTCTTAAATTACTGTTTCCATTTTAACAAAACTTTTATTTTTACTAATCAGTTTCCAAGGCCTTAGGAGCTGAAAGGAGCTGTAAAGATAGGTTCCCTCAGGTAAACACCTTTTCAGCGCTGCCTGTGGTCCAAGGAGTGTTTGACCTACTGTCCTCCCTCCTCCACCAGTTCTCCTTCATCATCTCTCCACTCTCCTAGCTCCTCCCTCTCTTCTCTCTCTCCCTTCTTCCTCCTCTCTTTCCTTCCTTCCCCTCTCTCTCCTTCGTCCATTCCCTCTTTCCTCCTTTCTGTCTTGCATCTTTTCTCTAACTCTTTCCTTCTCTTTCAAACCAATCAGCTCAGGACTAGAGCCTGCAAATCCCACTCCCCCTCCCCTGAGGGCCTGACAGATCCCTCCTGATTGCTGCTCACATTCTGACACTGGGTCCCAGGCTCTGGCCTAGAGTTACAAACCTGCTCTCCCAACAACCAGGGAACCCCTCAATCGGGCTGACTTTGACCAGTAAATACATAAAGTAGAAATAAAAATCAGGTCCTGCTGTTAAAGCTGGGAGGTTTTAGCCCCTAATCTCTCTCCTGCACTTTTTTTTTGCCTCTGTGTTATTACCAGAGTCTCAGTATGCATGAGGGGATAGCATTTGCATGTCCCAGTCACAAAGTTCTGGTTTCAAACCAACTTCCAGAATCCAAGGTCAAAAATGAAAGCTGACATTTCTGTGCAGTATTGAGGGAGTCCTGCATTCTCAGAGGTGCTGTGTTTTGGATGAGGCTAATTCAAAGCCTAATCCATTTGTTTTAATAGATGTATCAGATGCCTTTGCACTATTGCGGGGGTTTGGTTAGCTCAGTGAATAGCACTGCTACCTCACAGCGCCAGGGAACCCAGTTTCAACTCCAGTTTTGGGTGACTGCGTAGAGTTAGCACCCTAATATAATCATAGAATCCCTACAGTGTGGAAGTAGGCCATTCAGTTCATAAAGTCCACACTGACCCTGTGAAGAGTAGCCTACCCCGATCCACACACCTACCCTACCCTATCTCTGTAACTGTACATTTCCTATGGCTAATCCACATAGCCTGCACATCCCTGGATTCTATGGGCAATTTAGCATGGCCAGTCCGCCTAACCTGCAGATCTTTGGACTGTAGGAGGAAACCGGAGCACCCAAAGGAAATCCACACAGACACAGGGAGAATATGCAAACTCCCCACAGAGCATCACCCAATGGTGGAATCGAACATGGGTTCCTGGCGCTGTGAGGCAGCAGTGCTAATTGGGAAGGGAGCCAATGTTCTCCCTATTATCTGTGTCCCTGTGGGTTTCTGCCAGGTGCTCTGGTTTCCTGCCACTGTCCAAACCCGCGCAGGATAGGTGGATTGACCATGCTAAATTGCTCATGATGTGCAGGTTTGGTGAGTTAGCCACGTTTAAAAACCCCACATGGGGTTATGGGAATGGGATGCTCTTCAGAGGGTTGGTACAGACTTGTTGGGCTGAATGGTCTCTTTCTGCATTGTAGCGTATTCTATAATTTTAGTATCAGGTTTATGATAGAGAGTGATTTTAACAACACCAGTTCAATTCCCTAACCAGATGAGGTAACCGATAAGGAGGCATCTTTTTAACCTTGTCTCTCACTCAAGGCATGGCGACCCTCAAATTACATTCATCACCAGTCAAGAAAGAGTGCATTATGGTGTCTTTCTCTTTATCATTGGTCTACTTTAAAGAATACCAGGGGAGTTATCTCATCCCAGCCTATATCTACCCCTCAATCAACTTCACCAAAAATGGATTCACTGATCATTTTCACATGGCTGCTTGTGGTGGCTTGCTGTGCACAAAATAGGCAGCCATGTATCCCACATTCCAACAGCGGGTACACCTCAAAAGTGGATGTAATCTGGTGGTCATAAGTATTATGTAAACGCAAGGCTTTTTTTCCCTCTGTGAAGCCAAGAGTGTACTTCCTCACTGACAGTTTCTCCCAGCAAAACCAAAATGTACACAGTTTCACCAGGAAATAGCAAGAGTAATTTGAGACATTAAGTAATCTCAGTATGACATGATTGGGAGGGACAGTGCCTCTGTGAACATGTTATTCTAAAGCTTTCTGTCATTGGGGGATTTCCTCAAGTTTGGCTCAATTTTACATTCGTAGACAAAGAGACAAGTCAATTGCTCCATTATTGTTACATCTTGGAAGATGAAAGTAGATGGACTTTGATCTTTTAATGTCAAGCAACACCTATATTTCTATCTCCGTGTCCATTTCCATTTCACCCTAACGACAGCTAATAATTCTTTTGAAGGCCAAATAGCAACACAGACTGGTTGAGCTGGAAGGTATATGCCAAGGGTATGTTTCCAGCTACTTCTGGATATGACATGAGTCTATCTGACAACATTTTCAATTACATTTTTACAAAGCATTTGAAGTGAAGAGAGAATGCCTCACAAGGCCAAAGAGGTGGTCAGGGAACAGTGCAAGAAGGAACTGAGGGGAGATGATGGGAGAGTAAAGGGAGTTGTGTTTTTAAGGGGCAGAATCGAGAATCAAACTGAGACAACCTTAAACACTTCACAATTCTCAGTTAGGTGAGATACTAGAAGTAGGCTACATCTGGAAATAAAAATGGTGTTGCACCTGCTAATTAACCCACAGAATATGTTAGATAACAATAACTCTTTCTAAAACACGGGATAAGATTTGGAATAATCTGAGAATCCCTTACAATAGACTCAAAATATGACCTGTTCACTCACTATAAATCTTTGCTCTAACCTTACACCAATATCACTATACACATGGCCTGCCTTGTGTTACTCCTGGGCCAATCATCGAAAATACATAAGAACATAAGAAATAGGAGCAGGAATGGGCCATCTGGCCCCTCGAGCCTGCTCCGCCATTCAATAAGATCATGACTGATCTTTTTGTGGATTCAGCTTCCTTATGCACCCTCTGACCATAACCCTTAATTCCTTTACTGGTCAAAAATCTATCATCGCCTTAAAAATATTGACTGAGGTAGCCTCAACTGCTTCATTTGGCAGGAAATCCCACAGATTCACAAAAAAAAAACCCATTAACAGTCAACTGATTGAAACAAGGCAACAATCTCAGGCCTAAAACCTTCAATTGATTTCTGACATGCTCTTCAGCAAACTGCAAAGAAATTAAAATCTCCTTCAGGTCCCGTCTTGGAATTTTAGTGAAATGTACATACATAGATTTCACTTTTGGGCATAACTAGCTTTTAAAGTTACCTTTGTTTGTCCTCTTTGCCCAAGTTTGAGTTTAGAAAAGTCCTCAATTGGGCAAGATACTCCAATCTGTGCACTCCTCAAATTACCCTTTAACAACCACCCAGCATTTCTGACGCTCCTCTGAGAACACCAAATCCATTGGGCCAGCTGTCCAAGCAACAAGCTCCCTGCATGATCCCGCCATCCCAGGCTTGGCCAAGTGAGAACATTGGTAGAACCTCTGAGGAATGAACTCTACAGGACCTGCTGCTGAAACATCAGAGAAAAAGCTTCCTTGGGGAAAAAAATAAGTAAGCCTTTACCTGTACAGTGTCCCTTTATTTCTCATGACAACTGTGATCACAGACTGCACGCTCATTAAAGGTATTTCAGCTCTCATGACACCCGTGTCATCCTCCCCAGGCTTTGTTGTTTCTCTGGATCATTCTCATTTTTATTCGTGAGCAGTTAGGAAAACAGTTCTGGAACAACATTGCCATGGCAACAAGCGAGGTCTACCTGACAGCACTCTGAATTATTCAACAAAGCTGCCAACCAGCAATTGTGTGACAGAATAAAGAAAGTACTTTCTGGTGATTTCTAAATGGTACACTCACCATCTGCACTTACCGCCCCCACTCCACCACCAACCTGTGATACTTGCTCAAAGTGAGGTTCAGTCTGGTCTCTGTGAAGAAGTCTAGGCTGAGCCTAAACATGACTGCAGCAAGCATGAGGGATAATAGTGTCATGAGTTCCATACTTTGCTGTTTTGTCATCTATTAGCCACACACGGGAAAGAATTTAGCTCCATTCTCGGTGAATGGACTGTTTGACTTTTTCACAGCTCAAGTCTGATGTACAGAATGAAGCAGTGTACATATTTCCTTATGGAGAATTAGCAACACAGAAATATGCCTGGTCCTTATGAGTCTTTACAAGCCCTTTCTTTTTCTAATCCCATCAATGTATCCTTCATTTCTATTCTCTACCATGTTTGTCCAGCTTTACACTGGCAGTGCATGTCCCAGTTTAAATATGGCACCAGTGCCAGGGATGCCAGTCAATTCAGGGATTTCTGGTGAGTACAAGTTGCTCCAGGAACAGTATATGCTAAGGTGGGGTGGAAATCGAATGTGATTAGCTGAGATGCTAATTAATTTGGCAATTTTGGTGAATCACAGCGGGACACCTCATGGCCTCACAGCAACAATCACTCCACCAAACTTGAACCAACTCAGGCTGAACCAAAAATAACATTCACATCAAATCAAATCAAGATTCAGTCATAAATTTCACTTAGTCTGACTGTGGTTTCCCCATGGCTGTCGGGCAGGAAGAGACATCTTTCAGGTTCAGTGGAAATACCATGCTCCCATGTCAACTATAATTGGAGACTCCACGTTATACCTGCATCCCATCGATGAACATGTCCATATCATGTGACAGAATAGCAACAACTCAGATTTTCATTCCGCTTTTAACACACATTGGGTTGTGGAGGCTGGAAGGAAGCTACAGCGTCAAAGTGGGTTGAAGGGACTGGAGGAAGTCAGAGAAATAGGGAGGTTTGGAAGAGGCTGCAAAGATAGGGAAGGCTTGCAGGTGGAGGTGGTTCCAGAGATTGGGAGGATTATTGAGCATGGACAAAGAGGTACAAAGGGTTGTAGGAAGTTACAGAGATAGGGAGGGTATAAAAACACCTCTGAATGTAACTATATGTAAGAAGGTTGAAGAAAGGGAGGAAGAGGTTTGAAGTTACAATCTCTGCAAACGTGGGAATGAGATAACCAATAGAGCTGTGGGTTGGTAAGTTTTTATCCGCTAATGGACTTCATCCTGGGCTGGCAAAAAAATGCCTAATGTTGTAGTAAATGTATTGGCATTGTTTTCCAAAATTTGTTCAATTCTATAAAGATTCCATCAAACTGGAAAACAGCAAATATAACCATTGAATTCAAGAAAGGAGGGAAGCAGAAAATGAGAGAGGTTATAACAGGGCTGTTAGAAAAACTAAAGGTAATCAACCAGAGCCAGCATGTTTAACGAATTTATTGGAATTCTTTGAAGGAGTAACATGTGTTATGGATAAAGTGGAGCCTCTTAAGTACAGCACTTCCATTGCCAGAAGGTTCCACATAAAAGGTAATGACTTTTATTCACTCATGTTACGTGGCATTGCTGGCTGGCCAGCATTTAATTGCCCATCCCTAGTTGCCCTTCAGAAGGTGGTGGTCAGCTGCTTTCTTGAACCGCTGCAGTCCATGTGTTTTAGGTTGACCCACAATACCCTTACGGAAGGTGTTCCAGGAGTTTGACCCAGCGACAGTCAAGGAACAGCGATATATTTCCAAATTAGGATGGGAAATGGCTTGGAGGGGAACTTGCAGCTGGTGGTGTTCCTATGTTTCTCCTGCCTTTGTCCTTCAGGATGGAAGTGGTTGTAGATTTGGAAGGTCCCATTGAAGCATCTTCGGTGAATTTCTGCAGTGCATCTTGCAGAAAGTACACACCACTGCTACTGAACTTCAGAGTTAAATTTACAGCTAACACAAAGAAGGGTAGGACTGTCTGTCGTGAAGGTGACATAACAAGGAAACAGACCAACAGGTCAAGTGAGTGGACCAAAATCTGGCAGATAAACTATAATGTGAGAAATTGTGAAAAGTTGTTCACTTTGTCAGGAAGAATAAAAAGTAGACTAGTATTTAAGCTTGGAACAAGTGTGGAAATCAAAGATACAGAGGTATCGAGGTGATTCTGTCCTAGAGCCACAAAAAGTCAGTATACAGGTACAACATGTGATTAACGGGGCTAATGTGATGATATGAAATAGCAAAAACTGCAGATGCTGGAGTCAGCGACAACACAGTGTGGAGCTGAAGGAACACAACAGGTCAGGCAGCATCAGAGGAACAGGAGAGTTGACATTTTGGGTTGGGACCCTTCTTCAGAACTGAGGAGGGGGAAGGGAGCTGGGAAATAAATAGAGGGCAAGGGGTGGGGCTGGGGAAAAGTAGTTGGGATGGTGATAGGGAGATGCAGGTACCTATCACCCACCTATCACCATCCCACCTATATTTCCGCAGCTCCACTCCTCCTCTCTATTTATTTCCCAGCTCCCTTGCCCCTCCCTGTTTCTGGAAAAGGGTCCCAACCCGAAACGTCAAATTTCCTGCTCCTCTGATGCTGCCTGACCTGCTGTGTTCCTCCAGCTCCACACTGTATTGTAGTGTTATGCTATCCTTTTTCATGAGAGGAATTGAACATGAAAGTAAGGAGGTTATGTTTTTGTTATACACGACATTTAGTGAGAATGTATCTTGAAAACTGTGTGCAGTTTTGGTCTACTTATTTAAGGAAGGCTATAAATGAATTGGATGTGGTTCAGAGGAGGTTTACCGCATTGACATTTGGAAGGAGAGAGGTGTCTTTTTGAGGATAGGCGTAATAGTTGTTTCTGCTGGGGTTCAGAAGGGTGAGGGGTGAATTGATTGAAGTGTATCAGAACTTGAATAGTCTTGACAAGGTGAATATGAAAAGAATGTTTCCACTTGTAGTTGAACCCATTAGAAGATGAAACGGTTTAAAATTCAGAATGGCCTTTCAGATCAGAGATGAGCAAATTTATTTTTTCCTCATAGAATTGTAAGATTTTGGAACTCTGGCGAACAGACCAATGTGCACTGACTCTGACTGGGATACAGTTCCACACACTCTGACTGTCACTGGGGTACAGGCTCACACAGATCCACACTGACACAGTTTCACATACATTGACTTTTACGGAGATACAGTTTCAGACCCACTGACTCTCAACAGGATATTGTTCCACATGCACCGACTCTCACTATGCAGGATATTTTTATTCCTGAGAAGATCCCATTCTGCCTAACACTGATATCTACACACTTTTCCACAGCACCAATTGAAGCAGGAACCCCGCCTCTGATCTTCTATATCTCCAGCTGAGCGAACCTTCAAACTATAGCACCATTGCTGATGCGGCAAAGTGGTTTTTTTATCTCAGACCAGAACTATTCTCCTCAGTTCATCAGGATGCAATCATAGAGCCTCCACAGTGTAGAAAGAGGTCATTCAGCCCATTGAGTTTGCACTAACCCTCCACAGAGCATCCCACCCAGACCCACCACCTCATCAACCCTGCATGGGTTTAAAACCATGGCTAATCCATACAGCCTGCGCATGGTTGAACTTTGGGAGGACGCCCACACCAACACAGGGAGAACAAGTAAACTCCACACAAACTGGGCTCCTTGAGCGCTGTAAGGCAGCATTGCTAACCACTGAGCCACCTAGAGTTCCTCACTGAGCTACTGGTCCATGTACTTCAGATGAATTTGCAGTAATTTAATGAAGCAATCAAACATCCACAACTCACTCAAGATTGACTGCCGATTATGTTCTGTCACATTAGGAGTTTATTACCACCATTATCAGCCTTTAGTTTCTGGTGTACTGCACTGTGATTGGGAGCTGACTGTTCACAATTCATCCATAACATTCAGTTTCACATTCTCCCTGACTTCCTGGCTACTCTCTCACAGTTCAACACTCCCATTGGTCTCATGTTGTTTGTTTATTCATTTCCATTGTTAAGGATTGGCACACTGCCATGCTGTATCTCAATGAGAGTCATTGGGCTAGAAATTCTCTCAAGTCCATTAACAAGTACTGGCATTACAATGTGCCAATGGGCTGTACCTGTCGATAGTAAACTTTGTGCTGCCCATTATGTATGGTTGTAGCAGGCAGCCCACTGCCTGCACTCACAAGACCAGCATCAATTAAAGTCAGAGATAAAAGGTACTGCAGATGCTGGAGAATCCGAGATAACAAGCGTGGGGCTGGATGAACACAGCAGGTCAAGCAGCATCATAGGAGCAGGAAAACTTGACGTTTCAGGCCTAGACCCTTCATCAGAAATCTGATTTCTGATGAAAATCAAAAGCAGTCCCTAGGACATTGGTTCCAGTCCTGCCCAGGTGTAGACCGTCCGATTTGTAATAGTCCCACCTCCCCCAAAACTGGTCCCAATGTCCCAAAAATCTGAACCCCTCCCTCCTGCACCATCTCTCAAGCCACTCATTTATCCTGCCTATTCTTTCATTTCTGATGGCACTGATAGCAATCCTGAGATTACTATCTCTGAGGTCCTACTTTTTAACTTGGCTCCTAACTCCCTAAATTCTGCTTGTAGGACCTCATTCCATTTTTTACCTATATCATTGGTGCTTATATGCACCACGACAGCTGGCTGTTCACCCTCCCCCTTCAGAATGTCCTGCAGTTGATCTGAGACATCCCTGACCCATGCACCTGGGAGGCAACATACCATTCGGGAGTCTTGTTTTTGACCACAGAACCGCCTATCTACTCCCCTTACAATCAAATCCCCAATGACTATAGTCCTTCCACTCTTTTTCCTGCCCTTCTGTACAACAGAGCCAGTCATGGTGCCATGAACCTGGCTACTGCTGCCTTCCCCTGGTGAGCCATCTCCCCCAGCAGTATCTAAAACGGTATACCTGTTTTGGAGGGAGATGACTGCAGGGGACACCTGCACTGTCTTCCTGCTCTTTCTCTGCCTTTGGTCACCCATTCCCTTTCTCCCTCAGCGATCCTAATCTACGGTGTGACCAATTTGCTGAACGTGCTATCCACGAATTCTTCAGCATCGCGGATGCTCCAAAGTGAGTCCACTGCCCAAATATATCAGTTCACTCGTGTTCCCAGAGCGCAATTCGACCGCTCCCACTCAGCTTTGCTGCCTAAATGAAGAACTTACCTTCCCGGCAGGCCCCTGGTCCTCGCTCTCACTGCTCCCGCTGCTGCTGCTGCGAAAAACACGAGACTCCCGAATGCTATGTTGCCTCCCAGGTGCATGGGTCAGGGATGTCTCAGATCGACTGCAGGACATTCTGAAGGGGGAAGGGTGAACAGCCAGTGATGTGCTGAGATACCAGAGAACTGCATCCTTGTCAGGGAATGGTGCCTGAGAATGAAGCTTCAGAGGGCGAATCGAGCTCTGAGAATGGAGCACTTTCTGTGGACCAGCCACTCAGCCTTCAGCACAGACACAGCATGTTCCTCAGAGGGTAGTAGAGCTGTACTCCATGTGTCAAAATGCAAATTAGAAACTGGAGTGGGTCATTTGGAAATGAGAATTAGGAGCTGCAGTGGGTCATTTGGAAATGAGAATTAGGAGCTGGAGTGGGTCATTTGGAAATGAAAATTAGGAGCTGGAGTGGGTCATTTGGAAATGAGAATTAGGAGCTGGAATGGGTCATTTGGCCCCTTTAAGCTCACTCCACCATTCCACAAGAGCAGTCCTGATCTAATTATTACTTTAACTGTACCTTTCTGGCTCTCCTCCATAACATTTGACTCCCTTGCATATCACAAACCTATCTAACTCAGTCTTGAATATATTCAATGATCCAGCCTCCACTACAGTAGAAAATTAACAACTCCTTCTTCACCTCCACATGAAATTATTTTGAGACTGCTTCCTTTAGTTTTAGATCTCCCCCTTGGGGAAACATCCTCTCATCAACACTGTCAAACTCCCTCAGACTTAATATTTCAATAAGATCACCTCTCATTCTTCAAAATTCCAAGATCTTCTTGACTTTTCCCAGAAGACAATGACTTCATCCCAGGTTTGTGAACCTTCCCTGAACTGCTTTTAATGAAAATATATCCACCCTCAAGTGAGAGACCAGGACTGTGAGACGATTACAAAGTGGTCACACCATCAGTTCGTACATTTGTAGAAAGAATCCCTACTTTTAGATTCCATTGCCTTTGCAATAAAAACCATTTTCCATTTGTCTTCTGTAGTGATTATAATGAGGTCAACCAGGTGGACATCATAGAATAGGAGTTCCCTGATTGGGGCTGTTAACCTGGTCTAATCAGGGAGCTCTGGCTGACTATAAAAACAGAGGGCCTGAGTTCTGTTCACTCTGAAAGCTGACTCTTAGGGAGCTGGGTCAGAGGCAAGAACTCTCCACATGTAAATAAAGGGTGACTTGGTGATGAGATACCAGCCTCTTAGAGTTATTTCATCCACCTCATTATATGCTGAATGCTAACTCTGTGATTTATTTACCAGGACATCGAGATCTCTCTTACTGCCACATTCTGCAGGTTCTCTCCACGTAAATAATGTACTGTTTTTCTATTATTTGCACTAAAATTAGATATATATTCGTGCATTACACTTCAGCAGCCAATTATTTTGTGAGCTCCTAATCTGTCTCTGACCTATGGCAAATTTCTGTGCCTCCCCACATAAGAAGGCTGAAGCTAGATTTGGAGGAAAGGCTTGCACATGTGCCAACGACCCAGACGGAGTTGAATTCTGCCAGGTGTCTCCTCCCTACCTTTCTCTCTTGTTTCTTTTCCTTTCCTTCTTCCTCCCCTCCCTTTCCCAGTGGCGGTTGCTGAGAGTCCAATGACAAAGGCCATGCCTTCATAATGGCTAGTTGACAAAGGACTCATCATGGTTCAGGAGACACATTCCAGTCACAACTGCAAGGGTGTCCCTGATCGATCTAACCAGAGGAACCATTGCTTCAGGGTGGTGCAGGTCAGCAGCACAGCATTCCAATTTGTTGGAGCACTGTGTACTTATAGTCATGTTATTGGAGCAGTGATTGGTCATGGGATATGGACATTGTTGGTTTCTGGGATAAATTTATATATGCATTGACTCTTGCTGGGGTAGTACTGGGGTACGCCAGTAATTTCCATTCCCCATTTGCCACTGAATCTTCTCCAGACACTCTTAAAAAAATTGGCTTAATATATATGAGACTGTGCCCCACAAAGCTTTTGTTTTCTGAAAAAGGGTCTAGGCCCGAAAGGTCAGCCTTCCTGCTCCTCTGATGCTGCTTGGCCTGCTGTGTTCATCCAGCTCCACACCTTGTTATCTCAGATTCTCCAGCATCTGCAGTTCCGACTATCTCTGCTGCCCTATCAGGATGCTGTTGTGGAGTATAACTCCTGATCAGCTGAAGAACAAGTTGAGGTGGAGGAGCACCCATTGCTAACTTCCTGTGACTGCTTAACAGCAATTGCCTCACGCTTCCTGCAGTCTCTTGAACACAGGGAGTTTTGCCCAAGTTGTTCACCGTAGGCTCCCTCAGCTGTTCACACACTCTGCTACCACTTCCCATCTGCCAGCAGCTCTAGTCTGTGCTATTCATGGCCTTTCAATGCTGACACACCAGTCTGGAACTCTACTCCAATTTGTAGCTAAGATAACAAGGTGTAGAGCTGGATGAACACAGCAGGCCAAGCAGCATCAGAGGAGACGTTTCGGGTCTGGACCCTTCTTCAGAAAACAAAAGATTTCCTGCTCCTCTGATGCTGCTTGGCCTGCTGTGTTCATCCGGCTCTACACCTTGTTATCTCAGATTCTCCAGCATCGGCAGTTCCCACTATCTCTCCAATGAAGGGTGCTTTTCTGATATTCAGCTTTGAAGGCATCACATCTAATTGCTAAGATAAAGCAAAATGCTGCAGATGCTGGAGATCAGCATAGTAAACAGGAAGTGTTGAAGAAACTCAGCAGGTCGAGCAGCATCTGTGAAGAGAGAAACAGAGTTACCATTTTGAGTCCATTATCTCTTTTTTGCAATGGGTTGGTATTGGTATAGAACTTTGGCAGTGATTTACCCGATCCAGCCACCAACAAAGTGAAGCCAAGAAATCAGCAGAGCTGCTGGAGACTGTTCCCCATTGGCCATTATTAAGTGAATGATCACATGGCCTGTTGATTCCTCATGACCAGGCAGCATTCCAGCCCCTCCCCCCAAATACCCACTCACAATAAATACACCAATCCACAATAAGAAGCCAAGATCAGATGAGGCTACTCAAGAAGTGTTTAAATAATGGTGCAACGGTAGTCTCACTGACCTAATAATCAGAATCCCAAGACCATGCTCTGGGAAAATGGCTTTATGTCCCATTTGTGATAAATCGTGAAGACTGTATTAAATACAATCAGGAAGTTAAAATAAAAATTGGTCAAATGGTGAGCATTTTGTAGAATTTCAGGATTGTTGGAGTGCAAATTCAGTCATTTTCGTGTTCTTCAAACAAGCGGCACTACCCAGTACCAATCTCCCATCCCTTTGCACACTGTTTCTATTCAAATGATTATCCGACGCCATCTTGAATTTGTCATTAAAACCCATTTGGCTCGTTAATGTCCTTTAGGGAAGGAAATCTGCCATCCTACATGTGACTCCAGACCCACAGCAATGTGGCTGGCTCTTAACTGCCCTCAGAAAAGGCTGAGCAAGTTCAAGGGCAATTAAGGCCAATTAACATCCACACCCCATTAAAAATAATAAGTTTTTAAAAAGTGAGTTCAGAGCTTATCTGTTAATCATAACAATCTACCCAGGTTATTTCCATATCTGTAATACCATGACCAAAAACAGTAAGTAACTGCAAATTTGGGCACTGAAATTCCAGAACGTTGAACAGCTCACAACACTTTATAATCATCTCACAAAAAACAATAAAATGCAGGTCACAATGCAGAGAAAGACTGAGTGATGATTCAGAAGAGTGATTCATCAGAGAGTTGAACCTACCATGCACTTTACTGATGAACAAGGCAACTGCAACTTGTGCAGATTAATCAACTAGAGGCTGCTCTTAAACTAATCATATCCTCTTACTCTGAGAAACCGGGTCTCCTTGACACCAAACTCCTGTCTAAAATGGCCGTCTGTTTTGCTCCTGGGTTCTGTTCATTCAACAGGATAATTAGGACGGAGAACAGAATGACAGGATTGTGTCAGCATTGACCCTCTGTGACCCTCAGCTAGTACTCTGACACACACCAAAGCATTTTACAATTTCCAATTTACTACCTACACATGTAACACCAGTGATAGATGGCATTTCCAACAGCAGGTAAGAAATGTAAAATCAGAAACTGATAAATTGCAATGACAAACATTAATTGCAAGAACTAAATCACAGGACATTTATTCAGCTTGAATTACATGGAATATCATTCGTATCTTCCATATACATCTATGGCAGCACACATTTCCTGTCTGTGGCATCTGACTTCCTGGACTTTTTGACGCATTTATTCCATTAATGTTTTCCATTTTAAGTTCCTTTATCTGCTTATATCACAGAATTCATTTGTGTAACGCAATACAATCGCACTTTCTGAAGACCAGACTTCTAGAGATATAGGAAATTGGAGCAGGGGTAGGCTATTCAGCCCCATGGGCCTGCTCCACCATTCAAATAGATCATGGCTGATCATCTGCACCATTTTCCTCCATTATCCCCAAATCCTCTAATGGCATTAGTGTCCAAAAACCTGTTGACTTCCAAACTGAACCTCTCAGTGATTGAGCCTCTATAACCCTTTGGGGTGGAGAATTTCAAATGTCCATTAGCCCCTGAGAGAAGACATTCCCTTACCCCAGTCTTCAGTTACGTGCCCATCACCTTCAACGCCCACAACTTTTGACCAAGTGGACTCTGAAAAACTGCTGTTTTCCAGCAATAACTAAAATTCCTCATTTTCCAAATAAGAATTGGAAGGAAATAAAATATACAACAAATATATTTCACACTGACACATTCATTTTCCCATATGATAGTCATAGCTTAAACTGTATCATTAATGTTTCTAACAGTCCAAGCAATAGAAGATAACAAGCATGGGGCTGGATGAACACAGCAGGTCAAGCAACATCCAGCCCCATGCTTGTTATCTCGGATTCTCCAGCATCTGCAGTACCTTTTATCTCTGAAGCAATAGAAGATGCTGGTTTTTCTGAAGGGCAGTCAGAGGTTAAGGGAAACAAACAATGCTGTTCAGAGTATAGAAGCTGGGTGTCATGTTGAAGTTGCACAGGACATTGGTGAGGCCTCTTCTGGTGTACCGTGTCCAGTTCGGGTCGCCCTGATGTGGGAAGGATATTATTAAGCTGGAGAGGGTTCGGAAAAGATTTACCAGGATGTTGCCGGGTTTGGAAGTTTTGAGTTATAAGGAGAGGCTGGAAAGGCTGGGACTTTTTTCACTGGAGCGTAGGAGGCTGACAGGCGACTTTATAGAGGGTTATAAAATCATAAGGTTATAGATAATGTGAATGGCAGATGTCTTTTCCCTGGGTTGGGGGGGATTTCAAGACTTGGGTGGGGGGACATATTTTTAAGTTGAGAAGAGACAGACTTAAAAAAGTCATGAGGGGCAATTTTTTCGCACAAAGAGTGGTTCTTTGTGTGGAATGAACTTCCAGAGGAAGTGGTAGATGCGGCTACAGTTACAACGTTTAAAAGACATTTAGATGAGTACATGAACAAAAAATATTTGGAGGAATGTGGGCCAAGTGCAGGTAGGTGGGACTAGTTTAGTTTGGTATTATGGTTGGCACGGATTGGTTGGGCTGAAGGGTCTTTTTCCATGCCATACGACTCTACGACTCTAAGCAAGAAAGTGGGATTGAGACCAAGACCAGGTCAGCCATGACCTTACCGAATGGTGGAGCAGGTTCAAGGGGCCAAATAGCCTACTGCTGTTCCTATGAACAGAGCCATAGTCACAGGGCCATAGTCACAGGGTCACAGTCACAGAGTCAGACAGGATAGAAACAGGCCCACCGGCCCACCATGTCTATACTGACCAAAACACCAAACTGTACTAATTCCATTTACCTGCACTCAGGCCATAACCTATTATGCCCTAGCATTTAATGTACTCATCAAGATGCTTTTTAAATGTTGTGAGAGTACCTGCCTTCACCACCCTCTCAAGTAACACATCATCGACTGGAAAAAAAAAGGACAGAAAGAGGGAGAGAGAAAGAGTTTTGACTCTCCCCACTTACGAGATTGAAGGGGTAGAGGCCATGTCAAAACCACTGTGTTGCCTTTCTACCAATCCATGCCCACCCCAGTCTGTCCATAATATTACAAGGGGATACAGGGAGATGTTTTGAATTTATTAAGTGTCTGAAAGAACACAACGGCCTTGGACGGAGTGTGATGTATGTTTACAATAATGATACCTTCAGGGTTTAAGTAATAAGGAAAGATTATAGAAATTAGGCCTGTTTTCTTTAAAATTTTATAGGTTAAGGGGTGACTTGATCAAAGTCTTCAAGACACTAACAGAAAAAGAACAGGGTAGAAAAGATAAATTATTTACACTGGTGGAAGATTCTAGAGGGTATAGTCTAAAAATTAGTACTGGACTGATGTTAGGAAGAACGTCTGCACACAAATGCTATCAGTCGTTAAGTTTAAATCTGAGACAGATCAATGTTTGTTAAGCAAAGGTACTAATGATATGGGCCAAAGGTAGGTAAAAGGAGCTAGGTCACAGATTAGGCATGAATGGCAGAACAGGCTCAGGGGCCTGAATGGCCGACTCTTGCCTCTATGTTCCTATGATTCTCGACTGTATTCTCCTGCCTTCTGAGTAAGATGGTGACTATCACACCAACAGACAAATAGAACTATTAGATCAGGTTTTCAAAACGGTATTGGGAACCTGACATCCAGATGAATTCCAGTCCACAAGTCTATAAGATATAGGATCAGAAGTAGGCCATTTGGCCCATCAAGTTTGCTCCACCAATCACTGAGATCATGAATGAATTAATAATCCTCCACTCTATTTTGCTGCTTTTCCTCTAACCCTTGATTGTTTTACTGATTAAAAATCTGTCTGTTTCAACCTTGAATAGATTTAATGACCCAGATTCAACAGTTCTCTGCAATAAAGTATTCCACACATTCACAATCTTCTGAGAGAAGAAGTTGCACCTCATCTGAGATTAAATTCTGAGATTATTCCCTCTTGCCCCAGACTTTCCCACAAGGAGCAACAATCCTTTCACATCTACCCTGTCAAGGCCCCTGAGAATCCAATATGTTTCAATGAAGTTGCCGCTCATTCTTCTACATTCGAATGAGTATAGGCTCAACTTACTCAACTGCTCTTCATAAAACAAACCCTCCATATCCAGGATCAGCCTAAGGAAGCTTCTCTGGGCTGCTTCCAATGCCACAATATCTTTCCGTAGATAAGGGGCCCAAAACTGTTCACAGTATTCCAGCCGTGGTCTGACTAGCGCTTTGTATAGTTTTAGCAAAATCTCCCTATTTTTATACTTCATTTCCCTTGAACTAAAGGCCAACATTCCATTTGCCTTCCCTATTACCCACTGAACTTGGATGATTTTTGTGATTCATGGAAGATAACTCTCAAATCCCTTGTCTGGCCCCCAACACACCCCTGAACTTGTCACTGTAGTGCGGCTAATCTTAAATGTTAATGGGCTGATTGGCCAGGAGGCAAGTTCAGTGTCCAATGAGAGGTCTCGAACCCCTCAGGCAGTCGGAGCTTTTTGCCTGCTGCCAACAGCCAAGGTAGGCGGCAGCCATTTTGGAGACTGCTGCTGCTTTACCGTGAAAGGAACAGGAGGATAAAGATGGTCAAAGTGACCATGGACATTAAGTTGAGACATTCAACTCAGCGCTCCTCAAATTTCATCCAAAAGCAAGATGTCATAAAACTTTCTTCATTTCACAGTGGTCCTGACAGCTGTGTACTAACTCGCACCAGATTGTTTGGCTTCACCTGGAAAGGCGATTAAAAATCCCATTCTGTTCCAGACAGGCTAATTAATAAGGTCCTTCAGGCCCTCAAGGGTTTGTTAATTGGCAACGAGCTGGTTTCCTGTCCCCTTCACCCTGCAGGGTTTTTGTAAATTGCAAACTGTTCCAGAGTCAGTGCGTTCATGAGTGAAATCTCATGAGTGTAACTTTCAAATCGTGCCTGCATCCATTCCTGCTCTCACTGACATTTGAAAAATCCAAACCACAGAGTCATTCCCAAACAGAAGGAGGTTAGTCAGTACATTAAGTCCACGTCAGCTCTTTGTAAAGCAACTCAAGTCCGCTTCATTGCCCCCACCCTTCCCCTCTCACCTTGCAAAATGTTTTTGTTCCTCAAGTGCCTATTTAACTTCCTCTTAAAGTTATTGATCATCTCTCATTTCAATGCCATTTGCAAGCAACTGGTTTCAGGTCATCATTTACTGCATAAAAAAATTCTCCCTGACAGGGCAGTATGGTGGCTCAGTGGTTAGCACTGCAGCCTCACAGCGCCAGGGTCCTGGGGTTGATTCCAGCCCCAGGTGACTGTCTGTGTGGAGTTTGCACGTTCTCCCCGTGTCTGCGTGGGTTTCCTCCCACAGTCCAAAGATGTGCAGGCTAGGTGGATCGGCCATGCGAAATTACCCATAGTGTTCAGGGGTGTGTGGGTTATAGGGGGATGGGTCTGGGTGGGATGCTCCAAGGGTCAGTGTGGATTTGTTGGGCCGAAGGGCCTGTTTCCTCACTGTAGGGATTCTAATGAAAATACCTTTCAGCTAAGATGTAGTCTGTAGGCTGCTTTGACAATATGTTGAAAAAGCAAAATACAACAAATAGCTGAAAGTCTAATACTAGAGATAGAATCATTCTAAATGGGGTTAAGGCACCATTTTTCACACAGTATGTATACAAAATAGTTTTTCGGTAAACAGTCTCATGTAGATAGTTGTGTAAGATTTATAAAACTGCTTACCACTTCATGGAGTTCTTAACTGAGTGGAAGTTATGAATCCAATCTGTGTTAAAGTCTTAGAGATCCTAAACATTCTAAATAAAGCTCAATAAAATGAAGCTCATTGGAACCACATCTTGGCAGACCAGGGGTTAACGGTGAGACGTTACCTATCTCCCTGAAATATTATCCTTGACAATTCAGGCAGAGATAATTAATTTGTCTATGCCCCGCGTCTGCAGACTCCCAGTTATTCATGTTTTAATGAGAGGTTGCCTTCACTATTGAACATCTTTGGCTTAATTAATTCCGAATACAAGCACAAGGTGCCAAGGCCAACCTAGTCTCATTGACTATGTGGATGGCTGTATCCAATTACGTATATGCACTGCCCTTCCCCCACATCCTCTCAAGGATATCACCAGCTGAAACTGCCCTCATGTCAGTTGTAATTTATCAAACATCAGCCTTGCCTCAGCCATAACATCCTCAACTCTGCAACAGAGAATTGGAGGCTCAAGTCCTATTCCGGAAACATGTCACCTAAACTGACGTGTCAGCTCCTCCGATATGCTGTTTCTTCATCACAAAATCCCTACAGTGTGGAAGCAGGCCATTCAGCCCATCAAGTCCACACTGACCCTCTGAAGAGCACCCCAACCCATTCCTGTAACCCTGCATCTCCTGTGGCTAGCCCACCTAGCCTGCATGCCCCTGCACACTATGGGCAGTTTAGCATGGCCAATCCAGCCTAACCTGCACATCTTTGGACTGTGGGTGGAAACTGCAGCACTCAGACGAAACCCACGCAGACACGGGGAGAATGTGTGAACTCCACATAGACAGTCACCTGAGGGTCCCTGGCGCTGTGCCACAGCAGTGCTAACCACTGAGCCATCGTGCTGACCCAAGATCAGGGAACACAGTTGGCAGGATTTGAACACATGTGAAGAAACCCCAACAAATTTCTAGTCCATTGCCTTAGCCACCCAGCCACGATTACTTTTGGATCAGGCATTTAACCAAAGTCCCACGTACCTCCCCACATGGAGCCTTAAGATCACAAGGAGGTTCTTACAGATCTTTTGACAATATTTGTCAACCAGGCAAGACAATCAAAAATAGATTGTGTGACCATTTCCCTCCTCATTGCCATTTTGACAACCTTGCTGTGTGCAAATTGACATCACATTTGACAAACAAATTACAGCAAATACTCTTCAAAAATACTTCATTCGCTATCCTTTTTGTCATCAAGTAGTTGTGAAAGTTGCTGCAATAACGCAATGCCTTTTCATTTCTGTCTATCCTATATTAGATCCCACAACCTGCACCTGGACAACTGAACCAGGAGGAGAGAAATTAGGAGAGTTTTCTTTTTTAATCCCCAAAAAAACCTTGTTTTTATAAGCTGCACATTATATACAAAAATCAAATACTGTGCCTTATAATGTATGGACTTGCGTTTAAGAGAGTCCTGAAGAAGGGTAATACCTGAAACATTGACTTCTCCGTTCCTCCAGATGCTGCCTGGCTTGTTGTGTTCTTCCAGTCTCCTGTTTATCTACCTTGGATTCCAACATCTGCAGCTTTTTTGTCTCTATTTAAGAGAGATGGCAGACGTGCACAATGACATACACAACATATGACTGGATCAATTCTCAAGTAGTTTGATCCAAAGCTCAAGTTAAACTTTTGACCTTTATCACACTGGCTAAGGTTACTGCGTGTTTAAGAGATAATAAGGTGTGGAGCTGGATGAACACAGCAGGCCAAGCAGCATCAGAGGAGCAGGAAAGCTGATGTTTCGGGCCTAGACCCTTCTTCCTCTGATGCTGCTTGGCTTGCTGTGTTCATCCAGCTCTACACCTTGTTATCTCAGATTCTCCAGCATCGGCAGTTCCTACTATTACTGTGTGTTTATCCTGCTTTTCTCACCTCGCCCCCTGAGGTGGGGAAAGACCACTGTCTAAGGTCTTTCTGCTGATATTTAATGAGGGTTTGTTCAGTTATCAGAACCTCTTGTTGCCTCACTGTAGGTAAATACTCTCCTGAATGAGTAAGAAATACCTTGGGTTTTTGCAACTGCAGGGAATGTCATATTCCAATGTTTGTTTTTCTTGCTAGCAAAACTGTATAGAACTGCTTTAGAACCTGTGACTGTAGATAATATATTTTTGCAATTAAAAAAATGAGAAAGCAGCCCTATGGTCCTCTGGGACAATGGTTACTCTTATAACCAATGTCATAAAGCTAATTTCTATCTGACTTTATAACTTCCTTCTACCCCTGCATTCATTCTTTCCATTCTCGAACATGTGACACTTGCTGCAGTTCAGTCACACTAACCAGTCTTGTCCGAGTGAATGTTGACAAGATATTTGACAATGGTAGCCTCACATCTGCGGCCAGGAATGACTGCTGAACAATCAGCAGTGAAATTCTCTATAGATTTCAACCCACTCCTTCCTATCCATGGACGTCAATGACAATACCCAAATGGAGATCCCATATAGTAAAGAACCAGTGCACAGGCAAACAAACTTGGCTCACTGCTTTTACAATCTCTGAGTCCCTAATAAATGTGAACAACATTTGCTTGTTGCTCAGGAAGTTTCTCTGGCTCCGCTCTGCACATTTTTCTCAAAATACATTTCTACCTGCTTCTGAATTCAAATAGCTGCTTGCTATTCTTAACGCGTGATACTGCGATGGCAATCACAATTCCCTAGGGATGATGAGTTCCCACTGCACATTTAAAAAGGCTTTTTCTTCATGGGAAAAGACTTCAACAAGTCAACTCGAATTATATCATCAACTCCCTTGATTGTATTCACTTAACTAAGAGAGACACATAATTTTCTCTCTCCTGTAAATCTCAATCACTTTTCCCACAAAGCATGAATCGTTCTATAATATTTTAAACCTGAATTATTTATGTTAACCAGGGACTGTTTCAGTATGTTCACCTTAGATCTCAACAATAAAGATCAGATTTTAAACAAAAGTCTTGGGAATCGAAGAGAGGAGGGTGTGATACTGAACTTGGCAGTCAGATGTCTCTCTGGAGAATGCTGGAGAGAGATCTTTTGAGGTTTGCTTTTCATATTTCCCAAATACTCACCAGCACATTAAAGTGACCTTTGTTAGCCCTGAATCAGTTTGAAGGCAATTAAAGTTCAAAGTCATTTCTTTTTAACAAAAACACACCATTCTCCATCTGGAGGACTGGATGGTTTTTGCTAAATGCAACTATTGTTCTTGCACATAGCTGAAGAATGTGGGCTGTGCAAACATTCCTGTCACTAAACCACACCCTGTAAGAACCTCTAAAAATAGAATTTGCAGCCCAATTTGAGGTCATTCAGCCTGTCGGAACTGCAAACTACTAGCTCTTCAATTAGAGCTGCTGCATTCCCATCTATATGTATGCTTCTCCTTTTGACAAACTAATCAAGTTCCCTGATATTGTCTCCCATTTGATGGCCACTCACTATCAACATTCAATGCTCTTAAGAGTCCCAACAGTGAAATAATATTGTCCAACTTTGCCTCGCAGCTTTCTGCTGAGAATCCTGAGTCAAAGTGACCTTGTTACTCCTTTCACAAGCAGTTGAAGTAATTCTTCAATATTTATCCTCACCAGATATGCCCCGGCTTTGAAGGCTTGACTCTCAATGTTGAATTTTGCCTCATAACCACATATCAGAGCAAATTAATTCAGACAGAGGCGGTTTGAGATGGTACCCTAACCAATGAATGCTCCAGCAGTCTGGTCATCTTAAGGATAGCGAAACCCTCAGGTACAAGAGAAAACCCCATTTATCACAATTTATCACAATTACACACAACAGAATGGAATTAACAACCCATCCCAGTGATAGCGCATTTTAAAAATTGTTTTTTATAGCATGGAAGACCTACCAGCTCATCATGTCTGTGCTACCTCTTTGAAAGTTTCATCTAACTCAATTCTGTCCCCTGTTCTTGCACCATAGACCCCAAAAAAAATTTTTACGTATGTACTCAGTTGTTTTCAAAAGTAATTACTGAATCTGCATTCATCACATTCTCATCCAGAATATCCCAAACCATTTTTTTTCCTTCATATTCCCTCTGGCTTTTGGGTCAATAATCTTGAACCTCTGACATTAACTTAAAGATTCTTTGCCAATGGAAAAGTTACCCCCTATCTACACATACAAATGCCCTTATAATTTTGAACCCCTCTTATTAACCTCCCCAAATCCGTTCCTTCACTGTCACTGGGTCAAAATTCTGGAATTCCCTCGCTAACAGCATTATGAGTCTACCTACAGCATGCGGACTGCAGTGGTTCAAGAAGGCAGCTCACGAGCACCTTCTCAAGGGCTATTAGGGATGGGCAATAAATGCTGGCCTGGCGAGGGATGCCCATGTCCCGTGAGAGTACTTAAAAAATGAATTTCCCCTTCCTTCATTCACTTAAATTGGTGCCTCCCAAACATTTGAACCTGTATCAAACTTTGAAAACGGGCACAAGACTTCAGTGAGACTCTGAGAGTAGGGAACGAGTGGGAAGGTGTGCAACAGGATAGAATTGGGGGAGAGTGTGATGGCTATGTGAGTAGACACAAGGTTAGACTTATGGATATAGGATGGAGGCTTGTGAGAGCTGGGATGGCAGAGGGGAGCTGTGAGAGTGGGTGTCTGTTTGGAATACACGTCATCTAAGTACACCGTTCTCCAGTAAAACTCTCCAGTGATTAAAGCTGGAAGGTTACTGATTAATTCAATATGTAATTGACAAAGAAAGTTGACAAAGCGAGGCAGACTGCAGTGATGATCCCATACATTGTGCAGGTATCCCAGGATAGTCAACACAGATGAGTTCAGATTGATTCTTCAAATAGAACACTTCTGGTTTATACAAAGCAGATTACTTAAACCATGAAACAGGTTGTGTCTGTGATTTAGTAAAAGATATCAGACAACTTTTAGCACATAAGCAGATAGTAATCAGGAGATCAGTTAGGTCAAAGAGGCAGCATTTTAGGAGTATCTTAGGGAATGAGAGGGAAGTTGAGAGGTAGTGGGCTTCAGGATGGTTGGGTTCTTTACATTGTCACTTCTGACCGCTCTTCAATTCTTATTCTTTCAGGAAATGGGCATCACTGGCAAGACCAGTGTTTTTTTGCCCATTCCCTAGTTCACTGAGGCTATTTCAGAGGGCAGTTAAGATTCAAACATATTTGCTGTGGCTCGGGAGACCAATCTGGGGTGGGTCTGGTGAGGACGGTAGATTTAATTTTCTAAAGGACTTCGTTGGATAACAGGGCCCCAGGAGTGACACTGCATGGGGTGCTGGGTGAGACACCGCACTGGGTGCCGGGTGAGACACCGCACTGGGTGCTGGGTGAGACACCGCACTGGGTGCTGGGTGAGACACTGCACTGGGTGCTGGGTGTGACACCGCACTGGGTGCTGAGTGAGACACCGCACTGGGTGCTGGGTGAGACACACACTGGGTGCTGCGTGAGAATATTACTGAGTGTCGGGTGGAATGCTGTAACACACAGATAATCCCTCCAATACCTCACTGATCTCACAATTGACTGAAAGAGTCTTATTCTGATACCAACTGATATATTTTAGAGCTGTTTGTGAGTTTATAACTAGTAATCACATTAATTATATTACCTTTGAAATACGACACATTCAATGCAACAATGCTACCATTTATGTGGAAAATAGCAGGAGGTAGGCACTAGGTAGTGATGCTCAATTGATGAGCCAGTGCAGGCACAATGGGCTGAATATCCTCCTTCTGTACTCTAACAATACTGCCATTTTGGGACCACAGGTTTGGGATGATGGAGCAGACATCCTGAATTATGGATAAGGAACCTCACCAGGGTTCAAGGCTAACGTCAAGAAGCACACTTATACACACAAATCTTTCTCCAACAAAGAGCTGGAGAGATTTCGGACGCAGGAGGGGTTAGTTAAACACGTTTGGTTTTAAGTATTCAGCGGCACAGACAGATGGCGGGCAGATTGTGTTACTGTTTGAAGGAATGGCTGAAGATGCCACAAGGAATCTTAGAATCCCTGCAGTGTTGAAGCAGTCCATTTGGCCCAGCAACCCCACCTCAACCCTTTAAAGGGCATCCCAACCAGACCCACCCCGCTGCCCTATCTCTGCAAACCTGCAGTTTCGATGGCTAATCTACCGAGCCCTGCACATCCCTGGATGCTCTGGGCAATTTTCCAGGGCCACTTTACCTAACCTGCACATCTTTGGACTGTGGGCGGAAACTTACACAGACCCAGGGAGAAAATGCAAACTGCAGACAAGATAATGTCTCGAGGGTGGAAGGAAACCCAGGACTCTGGCACTGTGAGGCAGCCATGTCAACCACTGAGACATCCTGAAGCTTCCCTGTGCTCTTGTGTTCACACAGACATCAGATATGATCCTCACTCAGAATGTGATCCCAGAAACTACCACCCCACTGACACAAGTAACGGGAGTTTACTACTGTAATGAAACTGCGAGAGCATTTCCACAGTCATTGGATTTTTGGAAGGTGTGTGGTAATGGAGAGAACAAAGTCAGAAATCACACAACACCAGGTTATAGTCCAACAGGTTTATTTGAAAACACAAGCTTCGGAGGTTACTCCTTCTTCAGGTGTTAGCGAGAGAGATAGTATCAGACACAGAAAGCTAATGTTTTCAAATAAACCTGTTGGACTACAACCTGGCATTGTGTGATTTCTGACATTGTCCAACCCAGTCCAATACCAGCACCTCCACGTGATAGAGAGAAGTCAGGAGCTTGGCACTAATTCAAGATTCACAGCCATGATGGGATAAACAGCCTCCTGCACTGTAACAATTCTGTGATTTAAATCGTGAGAAACTCTGTGAAATTAAAAATCAGCAAAACTGCTGTTACAGAACTGTCCTGAAGATTTAACGTTGAACTGCTTTCTTGAAAAGTTAACCATGCGATGTAACATTCTCAAACAGAACACACCACACTGAAGCAGTTAAATAGGAAATGCAAGGCCCATCCAAGCCAGCTAATCATTGCAATGCGATGACCACCAACTGCAATCTGCAAGCTACACATGGAACAATGAAGAGATAACAAGGTGTAGAGCTGGATGAACACAGCAGGTCAAGCAGCATCATAGGAGCAGGAAAACTTGACGTTTCGGGCCTAGACCCTTCATCAGAAATAGGGGAGGGGAAGGGGGTTCTGAAATAAATAGGGAGAGAGGGGGAGGCAGATAGAAGATGGATAGAGGAGAGGATAGGTGGAGAGGAGACAGACAAGTCAAAGAGGCGGGGATGGAGCCAGTAAAGGTGAGTGTAGGTGGGGAGGTAGGGACGACATAGGTCAGTCCAGGGAGGACGGACAGGTCAAGGGGGCGGGATGAGGTTAGTAGGTAGGAAATGGGGGTGGGGCTTGAGGTGGGAGGAGGGCATAGGTGAGAGGAAGAACAGGTTAGGGAGGCGGGGACGAGCTGGGCTGGTTTTGGGATGCGGTAGGGGGAGGGGAGATTTGAAGCTTGCGAAATCCACATTGATAACATTGGGCTGCAGGGTTCCCAAGCTGAATATGAGCTGCTGTTCCTGCGGCCTTCGATCCTCCAGCATCTGCAGTTCCTATTATCTCCTATGGAACAATGAACCTTGGCATTTCTGGCTTCAGAGGCTTGTTGGTTACCTTGAGAAACATTAAAGAGTTTCTATAGGTATGCCCTGATTTGCTGCTATTTTTAATGTTGTATTTAACAACATGGCATTCTGAGAAATGTTTTCTTTTTCAAAGACCTTAATTTCTTTGTGGCACATTCATTTCAGCAAACATTAGGCACTACTGCTTTCTAAATGACTTCCTTGCAGCAATTTCCTCTGTAATAAATGACTGACTAGTGCACAAGTGATAAAAAACAAATCATCCTATACAGCTCAGCACAATAGACCATAAGATGTCGGAGCAGAAGTGGGCAATTCAGCCCATTGAGTCTGCTCCTCTATTCAATGAGATCACGACTGATCTGATAATCCTCAACTCTATTTTCCTGCCTTTCCTCCATAACCCTTGATCCTCTTACTGATTAAAAATCTGCCTGTCTCAGCCTTGAATATACTTAACAATGCAACCTCTACAGCCCTCTGTGGTAAAGAATTCCACCAATCCAGAACTCTCTGAGAGAGGAAATTTCTCCTCATTTTTGTTTTACACGGGCAGGCCCTTATTCTGAGATCATGCCCTTTGCTCCTAAACTCTCCCAAGGGTGAAACAACCTTTTTGCACCTACCCTGTCAAGTCCCTAAGAATCTTGTATGTTTCAATAAGGCCACACCTCATTCTCCTAGATTCCAACATGTACAGGCCCAACCCACTCAACTTCTCCACATACGACAGTTCCCCCATACCTGGTATCTGCCTAGTGAACCTTCTCTAGACTGCCTTCAATGTCAATGTATCTATCCAGTATTCCAGCTGTGTCTGACTAGTGTGTTGTACAGATCTAGTAAATTCTCCCTACTTCTACATTTCATTTCCTTTAAAGAAAATTCCAACATCCCATTAGCCTTCCCTATTACCCACTGAAAATAGATGCTAGACGTTTGGAATTTATGCTCGTGGGCCTCAAATCCCTCTGTGCTGTAGCCTTTCTCAAATAATATTCAGTTCCTCTATTCTTCCTGCCAAATGCATAGACTCACATTTTCCAAAACTATATTCCATCGGCCAAATTTTTGCCCACTCACTTGCCTATATTCCTACGATTGACTCCTCGTGTCATAAAGAACCTAAAGGATCATCTGTAAACTATAAATGACGGAATGCTTTTAATTCCCATCCTGGCTGATGTTGAGTAGGCTCCACTCTGAGAAGGTCCAATTCTCCCACTCTGGTAGTCCAGAAGAGGGGAGATCAGATGTGATTAAAGAAAAGCCTGTGAAGTTCCTGTTCCACACCAATGTCACGGATCTTGCTGAAATGATGTGTGTGCCTGAGTAGGCAAGACAAAAAGAATTGAACACTGCGTGACGCCCCCATTAGTCAAAGTGCCTCCAAATGCTTAGGGTTGCAGGTGGAATGAAACAGGAGTGGGATTGCTCCTTGCAAAGTGCTCCAGAAGGAGTCACAGGCATGGGTAGGAAATAAAATTAAAGGAATTTCACTTTCTGTTGAATTTGGAGCACAGTTCATTGCACTTTGAGAGCAGCTTTTTTTTTTGTTTGAAGGCAGTGCTCCTGTAACAGCGACTGGTACAACAGACTGCTGTTCAACCAGCAAGGCATAAACATCAGCTGGTTATTATGGCTAAGTTTGGTTGAATTACCTCCCAGACCCGGCAAAATAGCAAAACGTGCAATACGTGATGAAAAGTATGCACAAACGTTCAAAGAACTCATTCAGAGAAACAAAAATGCAGTCAAACATCCAGACTCTAAAACTCACTAAATTTTCAACCTAAGATGAGCGCACACATTATATTAAACAACTGTTCCAACTAAAAACGGTGATGTGGAGTGTTGATTATTTTTTAAAGCTTTTAATGATTGCATTTTGATCATGAATTACATTTGAAGACTGTTCCCGGCCCAGCACCTTGTGTCTGAATTGTGTCCTAGCTTCCTGCCACAGACACACGCACACAGACACACACAGACATGTGCGTGCACACACAGACACACACACATACACACACGCACACACACACGCACATAAGCATGGACACACACACACACACACACACACACAAGCACAGACACACACACACAGACACACACACACACACGCACACACATACGCACATAAGCATGGACACACACACATACACACACACACACAAGCACAGACACACACACGCACACGCGCGCACACATACACGCGCACACACACACACACGCACACGCACACACAAGCACTTGGCAGTAATTCTGGATTTGTTCTCATCAAACACCTTCCCTCAGACAAGACTCTCCAGACAGTGGGAGTGCTGGCATCTTGCCGCTCCCTGATCTAAACGTGCGAAGGCTGACCCAGTATGGACAAGGACAATTGCAGACAAGAATTAGAATCCAGGAATTTCAAGGTCTCCCTGCTCAACATCCCATCAACCATAACTACAATTCCTAAAAATACTCAGGTAATTGGAATAGTGTTACCCGCTTCATGAACTGCTAAGACCACCCCCTGCTGCCATATCTTTTCAGTATCCTTACAAACGGGTTAAAATAGGAACTGCCCCATTTGCTGGGCTGTTGGGCAAATTACTGCAGAAGCTGCAATCAGCGCTGAAAACAAAACACCTTGTCAAACAGCAGCAGTGAAATGGAAAGCAACAAAGTTGTACACGGTGAAAGAAACAATTGGAACTGCAGCAATCTCCAGCACTGTTTGTTTTCAGTACATTTTGTAAATTTGGTTTGCGATTGTTCAGCCCTTCACCAGTGGAAGATTCCGGATCTTCCCCTTGTCCCTGAAAGTCACTGTGAATCACACGAACAGGCAGGATCCACACAACGGTGCAGACCACTGTCATAACCAACAGGCACTATCTCCTGCCAGTCACTAACAATCCAAAAGACCATGCTTACCTGTGCAAATGTGGACAGTGAACACGCAGGCAATTCGACAATGGATGCATCACCAGAGATCAGAATCAAATTTCCTCTCATGTCTATACACATTACCACACTTTGCCAGTGAGTGTTATGGAGACTGATGCCAGTGGTAGTCTCCCTTGTGCTCTCTGTCATGTAATCTGCATAAAATGGCTGAAGTTTAGCACAGATGGAGGTTCTTCAGTCCATCATATGTCTGCTAGTTCTTTGCCTACCTCTCCCCCTTGTCTTCCTCTGCTCCAACTGTGTATCCTCCTTTTTCTTAACTTAGATGTTACTCTAAGGCTCAGACTGCCCTCTGATTGATGTAACAGGCATCAAAGGGGAATTTTTCCTGTGGTCCTATCCATTTTTTAATCCTTTCACTAAAATCATGGAAACTGACTAACTTATTATTTATCTCATTTAACTGTAGAAACGAAACATCATTTCCACTCAGACAGAAAATTCCAGAAGGTATTGTGTGGCATAGAACAGCAAGTTAACATAAAACATCACAAGGCACCTCACAGGATTGTATTCAAACAAAATCTGACAGAGAGCTGCATGAGGAGCTTTGTTTCCCATTCATTTTGTTTTTCGCTGGCTGGATCTCTCAGGAGCATGCATTGCTGTGCCTGCCACGTGCAGAAGCTAATGCATCAAACAACATGCGCAGGACCTCCAAGCAGCTACGCGCCTTACAGGGTATGTTAGTTAGGAGTTAACAGGACAGTGAGTTGAAAACTTAATCAAAGTCAGTGGCTTTCAGGAGCATAATAAGGGACAAAAAAGAAATAGAGAAATGAAGAGGGTTGTGGGGAAGTACCAGAACTCAAGGCCCGGGAATCTGACAGTACAGCTACCATTTGTAGGGGTGAGGAAGTACCTATGGAAGGAGCTAAAGCTGAGGAGCACAGAGAACTTTCTATTCATTCACAGGAGGTTGGTGTCGTTGGCTAGACCGGCATTTATTGCCCATTCCTAGTTGCCCTTGAGAAGGTGGCGGTGAGCTGCCTTCTTAAACCAGTGCAGTCTTTGCACCAAAATGCCATTAGGGCGAGTTCCATGATCTTGACCCGGCAGCAATGAAGGAATGGCGATATATTTCCAAGTTAGGATAATGAGGGGCTTGGAGGGGAACTTGCAGAGGGAGGGTGGTGTTCCCGTGTATCTGCTGCCCTTGTCCTTCCAGATGGAAGTGGTCGTGGGTTTGGAAGGTGCTGTCTGAGGATCTTTGGTGAATTTCTGCAGTACATCTTGTAGATATCACACACCACTGCTACTGAGCATCAGTGGTGGAGGGACTGGATGCTTGTGGATATGGTGTCAATCATTTTTCTGAGTTACAGGGTTGTGGGTTAAAGCCCTATTCTGGAACATGAATACTTGACCTGGTTTACATCCACTGCAACACTAAGGGAATGCTACACTGTCATGGGTGCTATCTTTTAGATGAAGCATGAAACCAAGGCTCTCTCAGATAGATGTCAATTTTTTTTATTCTTGGGTGTGGGCATCGCTGCCTGGGCCAGCATTTATTGCCTGACCCTAGTTGTCCTTGAGAAGATGGTGGTGAGCTGCCTTCTTGAACCATTGCAATCCATTTGGTTTTGGTAAACTCACAATGCCATTAGGGAGGAATTTCCAGGACTTTGACTCGGCAACACTGAAGGAACGGCAATATATTTCCAAGTCAGGATGATGAGTGTTTGGATAGGAAATTGCAGGGGGTGGTGTTCCCATGTATTTGCTACCCTTGTCCTTCTAGATGGATATGGTCATGGGTTCAGAAGGTGCTGTTGCAGGACCCTTGATAAGAAGGATTGATCACAGAATTGTTGGGTTGGGGGAGGCTACAGAAATATGAAGGGGAGATTCCATGAGCCCACAGTAGAAATATAAAGATTTTAAAAGAAAGACCTGTTGAATGAGGACCCAATGCCAAACAGTGAACAAAATGGTAACTGGTGTCTGGGATACAGGACAAAATAGGATCCAGGCAGCAGAGTTTATGGAGAAGCTTGGGATTCTGGAGAGTGCAGGGTGTCCTGACCGGAGAGGAGATGTTTAGAATAGTCATACACAAGAAAGGACCAAGACTGGTTCCTATGATGATCTTTACAAGCCAATTCCAGACTGTTTTCTGTCTTCTGTCCTCTGTGATCCAGCAGCCTGCATCTATTCACACCACTGACAGGCAGAGGAAAGGCGTGTTAGAGATCAGTGGGTGTCTGCACTGCAGGTGTCCAAAGTGGACAGTCCTTTAGGAGAGAAAAAGAGAGCATCACAGGAGAACAGGAAGCTCAGAAACAATAACTGAGTCTTATTGTTAAAGCAACAATCCATCACAGTTTATATTGAAGAACAAAGAACCATACTGCACAGGAACAGGCCATTTGGCCTTCAAATTGTGCCAACACATTTTGCCCTTCCATACTAAACTATTTCACTTACAGGAGCCGTATCCCTCCATTCCCTTCCTATTCACGTATTCGTCTAGGTGCTTCCTGAATGCTGCTAAAGAACAAGGAACAGGAAAAATATTCCACAATCCTAGACTTTTACAATTGACCTGTTTAGACATAGTATTATACATGCCAGGCAGGTGGGAATTGACCCCAGACCTTCTGGACTAGAGGTAATGACACTAACACTGTGCCACAAGAGTCCGAAACTAACAAAGCTGCTAACAGAATCTAATTTTGTTTTGTGGGAATTTACTGGTGTTCTCATGATTAAATAAAATGTTGCAAAACTGAAGTCAGTGTCTTTAGCAATGCTCTTTGACAAGACAATGATTGCTTGCTGGAGTTCCATGATTTAAAATCATGGTCGCAATGTGTACTGTCGCAATAATTTTGACATAAAAGATCTCCCAGTTTTGAGCAACTGATTGAAATTGGTACTGAGTATCAGTGGTGGATGGAGCGGATGTCATGCCAATCAAGTAGGCCCTGGGCAAAACAGTGCCAGCAACTAATGAATTCTCAAAGTATAAATCACTAAACCCGGACATCCTTTTAGAAAGAGTTCAGATGTGTGACAATCATAGAATCCTACAGCACAAAAAAGGCTCTTTGGCCCATCATGTCTGTACCACTAAAACTACACTAGTCCCACCAGCCAGCACTTGGTCTATTGCCTAGAATGTTATGACATTTCAAGTGCTCATCTATGTACTTTTTAAAGGTTATGAGATTTATCGCCTGGACTACTCTCTGAAGCAAAGCATTCCAGACCTCTACCATCCCCTTAACCTTCTGCCTTTCACCTTAAAATTATGCCCTTTGTTACTGACCCTTCAAATAAAGGGAACTACGACTTTCTATCCCCACTGTCTCTGCCCCTCATAATCTTATACACCTCGATCAGGTCCTCCTCAACCTTCTCTGCTCTAAAGAAAACAACCTGAGTTTATCCAGCCTGTCTTCATTGCTGAAATGCTCCATCCAGGCTACGTCCTAGAGAATCCCCTCTACACCCCCTCCAGCGCAATTACATCCTTCCTACAGCGCAGTAACTAATCTGCACATAGTGTTCCAGCTATGGCAAAAAGCTGTGTACAGCATCAACCTAATCTTCTCGAGTTGAAAAAATCTTGTGAAAAGGCAAACTTTTTTTTCACTTGAAGGATTTTGGTATCACTTGCTGGGCCAGCATTCATTGCCCATCTTGAGCTGCCCTTGAGAAGGTGGTGGTGAGCTATCTTCTTAAATCACTGCAGTCCATTTGCTGTAGGTAGACCTACATTGCCACTAGGTAAGGAGTTCCAGGATTTTGACCCAGCAACATGAAGGAACGGCAATATATTTCCATGACAGGATGGTGAGTGGCTTGGAGTGGACCTTGCAAGTAATGGTGTTCCCATGTATCTGCTGCCCTTCTCCATTTAGATGAAAGTGGTTGTGGATTTGGAAGGGGCTGTCTGAGGATCCTTGGTGAATTTCTGAAGTGCATCTTGTAAATAGTACGCACTGTTGCTACTGAGTCTCAGTGGTGGATGGAGTGGATGTGGTGCCAATCAAGTGGGCTGTATTCCCTGGATGGTGTCAAGCTTCTTGAATGTTGTCAGAGCTGCATTCATCCAGGTAAGCGGAAGTATTCTATCACACTCCTGACTTGTGTCTTGTAGATGGTGTACTAGGCTTTGGGGAGTCAGGAAGTGAGTTACTCACCACGGTATTCCTAGCCTCTGAACTGCTCTTGTGACCACAGTATTGATTTAGCTAGTCCAGTTCAGATGGACATGGACTGGTTCAGTACTGAGGAGTAATGAATGGTACAATCATCAGTGAAGACCCCTGAAAGATGTTTTTTTTTCTTTCATTCATCAGGACAAAAATAAGAATGCCATATTTCAAATAATCACAAGAAGGAGAACTGGTTGACAAATTGGCACTGATTGGTCAAGCTGTTACCGTGGAAAATTCAACGGGGAACTATTGTCTCCCTAATCTCCCTGTGTAATTACAAAAGGGTGAGGCCTGAACTAGTTCCTTTTATTTGCAGAGAATGTATTTCCACAAATGATTCTGTGTTGCTGCTAGCATTCAGAAATCATCCACCCCGTATGTTTGGCTGATCTCCTTAAATTGCTTGTTCATGTTGATATTAATGCACTCAGGGTTGCTCAGCATGTGCTGATTGATGACAGTAGATCTAACAGTAGATTTTCCACTCTGGGTTTCGCAAGCCGTTGCTGGTAATTGTCATCTGTGCTCTGTCTATTATGATGGATCTATCGAAGGATTTACCAAGGATCTCCCTCTAATGAGTGGGTGCTACGTTTCTATGGAGTACCCCATTCACCCTCCTCATTCTCCAACTTCTCTGCTGATGAGTTGTGTGTAAGTTCCTATTCCTCCTCCATCTCTCTGTAGAGTCATGCTATGAAGCACAGAGAAGTCATAATGCAGGATGCCCTTGACTGGTTCTTACTGGAGAGCACCACCTGAAAGTAAGTGCAAAGATGGTGGTCAGCCTGTTCAATGCAGGTCTGTGTTGGTAGATGATTCTGCTTGCATCATCTCTCTGTCTAGCTGTGTCCAGTTAACAAACACACAACAGGAACCGCCTCTTCAGAGGTAATTCTCAAATCCCAGCAGCTACCCACAGAGTTGGTTTGAAGAGGTACGGTGGCTCAGTGGTTAGGACTGCCGCCGCACAGTGCCAGGGATCCAGGTTTGGTTCCACCTTTGGGTGACTGTCTGTATGGCGTTCGCACTTTCTCCCCAGGTCTGCGTGGGTTTCCTCCGGGAGCTTCAATTTCCTTTCACTGTCCAAAGATATGCAGGTTAGGTGGAATAGCCATGGGAAATGCAGGGCTACAGGAATAGGGTGGGGTTTGGATCTTCGTTGGTGATCTTCAGAGGGATGGCTTGGACCTGATGGGCTGAATGACCTGCTTCCACATTGTAGGGATTCTACAATTCTAGGTACAACACAGGGGACTCTCAGAGGATGAAGGAAGATGTCCAGGAACTGAGTGCACTCCTGCCGGAGCACAGGACAACAGGATATTTGGTAAGCAAGAGCCTCTGCTTTTCATGAATCTGGCTGGATGTGCAAGTGATGCCCATTAAGGCCACAGTTAATGACCCTCAATGACCCACACTACTCGCTAATGTGGGGAATGCCAATGCGCAGTGTTATCTGGGCCTCCACAGCCTATCTGTAACAGAATTGATGCAACCTTCAGGCTGGCATCAATAAGCTGCCTGACTGAGCTGTCAACTGTAAGACGCCAGCTAGATCCGTAGCGGATTCCAGGAACAAATTCGACAAATTTAGTGCCGTGGTGACCTTGAGAGCTCCCATGGGGGTTGTGAGGCTGTTGTGGAGAAGTATTCAGTTGTTTGGCTGAGGTAGACAGATTTTTAACCAGGAAGGGAATCAAAGGTTATGGGGAAAAAGTTGGAAAGTGGAGATGAGGATTATCAGATCAGCCATGATATCATTTAATGGTGGAGCAGATTTGGTGGGCTCAATGGCCCACTTCTGCTCCTACAGTTTATGGACTTATGGCTGTTGACTGATGAGCAGTGAATCTAAATGACACTGATTCCGTCCAACACGTGGAAATCCCACTCAGAGGGTCTGCCTGGGTTCTTAGGTCCAACTCTCTGGAGTGGGAAATGAAAGCAGCACACTCTGGCTCCGAGGTGACGGTGTTTCCAACTGAGCCATGGCTGACTGAACCAGCCTGAGACAGCCTCTTGGTGAAGACAATTCTCCTCATTTTCCCTTTAGGTCTTTCACAAATTATTTTCAATCCACAACATTAAAGTTCCACTCACCAGAGGGAATCATTTCTTCTACTTCTTCTCCTAAACCCCTTTATAATGTTCAATAAAAAAACATAGAAACATAGTAAATAGGAGCAGTATAGACCATTCGGCTCTTTGACCCAATTCCACCGTTTAATCTGATCATGGCTCATCCTCCAACTTATATCCTTGTCTTGCTTCCTCCCCATGCCCTTTGATTTCTTTAGTCAGTAGAATTACTTCTAAAATCCTCTTTGAAAACATTCAATGTTTTGGTCTCAAGTTTCTTTCTGTGGCAGAGAACTCCACAGGCTCACCATTCTCTGAGGGAAGACATGTTTCTGCAGCTTAGTCAGAGCATTTTTTTCTATTCATTTGTGGGATGTGGGCATTGCTGGCTGGGCCAGTATTTCATTGCCAATCCTTAGTTGCCCTTGAGAAGGTGGTGGTGAGCTGCCTTCTTGAACCACCACAGTCCACCTGCTGTGGGTTGACCCATAATGCTATTAGGGAAGAAATTCCAAGACTTTGACCCAGCAATTGTGAAGGAACAGTGATACATTTCTAAGTCAGGATAGTGAGTGGCTTGGAGGGGAACTTGGAGGTGGTGCTGTTTCCATATGTCTGTTGCCCTAGTCCTTCCAGATGGAAGTGGTCGTGGGTTTGGAAGGTGCTGTCTGAGGATCTTTGGTGAATTTCTGCAGTGCATCTTGTAGATAGTACACACTGCTGCTACTGAGCGTCGGTGGTGGAGGGGGTGGATGCTTGTGGATGTGGTACTAATAAAACAGGTTGTTTTGTCCTGAATGGTGTCAGGCTTGTTGTTGGGGCTGCTCTCATCAGGTAATTGGTAAGTATACCTTCACACTCCTGACTTGTGCCTTGTAGATGGCAGACAGGCTTTGAGGAATCAGGAGGTGAGTTACTCACTGCAGTATTCCTAGCTTCTGGCCTGCTCTTGTAGCCACTGTGTTTATGTGGAGAGTCCATTTGAGTTTCTGGTCAATGGTAACCCCCAGGATATCGATAGTGGGGGAGTTAGTGATGGTGACACCATTGAATGTCAATGGGCAGTGGTTGGATTGTCTCTTATTGGTGATGGTCATAGCCTGGCATTTGTGTAGCGCAATTTGCCACTTGTCAGCCCAAGCCTAGATATTGTCCAGATCCTGTTGCATGTGAACATGGACTGCTTCAGTATCTGAGGAGTCACAAATGGTGCTGAACATTGTGTTCATCGGTGAACATCCCCACTTCTGATCTTATGATGGAAGGAAGGTCATTGATGAAGCAGCTGAAGATGGTTGGGCCTAGGAATCTACCCGGAGGAACACCTGTAGAGATGTCTTGGAGCAGAGGTGACTGACGTCCAACAACAATGACCATCTTCCTGTATGTCAGATATAACTCAAACGAGCGGACAGTTTGCCCCCTGATACTCATTGATTCCAGTTTTGCCAGGGCTCCTTAATGCCAAATTCAGTCAAAAGCAACCTTGATATCAAGGGCTATCACTGTCACCTCGTGTCTGGAATTCAGCTCTTTGGTCCATGTGTGAACCAAGGCTGTAATGAGATCAGGAACTGAGTGGCCCTGGTGGAACCCAAACAGGGCGTCACCATTGAGGTTATTGCTGAGCAGGTGCTGCTTGATAGCACTGCTGATGACACCTTCCATCACTTTACTGATGATCGAGAGGAGACTGCTGGGGCGGTAATTGGCCGAGTTGGATTTGTCCTGCTTTATATGTACAGGACATACTTGGGCAATTTTCCACATTTTCGGGTAGTGGAAAAGCCTGGCTAGGGGAGTGGCAAGTTCTGGAGCACAGGACTTCAGTACTTTGCCGGAATATTGTCAGGGCCTGTAGCCTTTGCAGTATCCAGTGTTTCCAACCGTTTCTTGAAATCACGTGGAGTGAATCGAATTGGCTGAAGACTGGTATCTGTGATGCTGGGGCCCACTGGAGGAGGCCGAGATGGATCGTCCACTCAGAACTGCTGGCTGAAGATTGCTGCGAAACCTTCAGCTTTATCTTTTGCACTGAGGTGCTGGGCTCTTCCATCATTGAGGATGGGGATATTTGTGGAGCCTCCTCCAGTGAGTTGTTTAATTGTCCACCACCATTCACAACTGGATGTGGCAGGGCTGCAGAGCTTAGATCTGATCCATTGGTTGCGGGATCGTTTAGCTCTGTCTATCACTTGCCGCTTTCGCTGTTTGGCGTGCAGGTAGTCCTGTTTGGTGGCTTCACCAGGTTAATACCTCATTTTTGGGATGAGTTTGGTGCTGCTCCTGGCATGCCCTCCTGCACTCTCCATTAAACCAGGGTTGATCCCCTGGCTTGTTAGTAATGGTTGAGTGGGGGAGATGCTGGGCCACAAGGTTAGATTGTGCTGGAGTACAATTCTACTGCTGTTGATGGCCCACACTGCCTCAAGAATGCCCGGTCTTGAGTTGCTAGATCTGTATGAAGTAAGGCACGGTAATAGTGCCACACAACACGATGAAAGCTATTCTCGATATGAAGGAGGGACTTTGTTTTCACAAGGACTGTGCGATGGTCACTCTTACTGATACTGTCATGGGCAGATGCACCTGCAGCTGGCAGATTACTAAGGATGAGGTCAAGTAAGGTTTTCCCTCTTGTTGGTTCCCTCACCACCTGCTGCAGACCCAGTCTAGCAGCTATGTCCTTTAGGACCCGACCAGCTCGATCAGTAATACTGCTGCTGAGCCACTCTTGGCGGTGGACATTGAAATCCCCCACCCAGAGTACATTTTGTGCCCTTGCCATCCTCAGTGCTTCTTGTAAGTGTTGTTCAATCATCAATCATCAGTTGAGGGAGGATGGTTTTTGGTAATCAGCAGGAGGTTTCCATGCCCATGTTTAATTTGAAGCTGTGAGAGTACATAGGGTTTGGAGTCAATGTCAAGGACTCCCTTCTGACTGTATACCATTGTACCGCCACCTCTGCAGTGAGACAAGACATATCCAGGGATGGTGATGGTGGTGTCTGGGACATTGTCTGCAAGGTATGATTCGGTGAGTATGACTATGTCAGGCTGTTGCTCGACTAGTCTGTGAGATAGCTCTCCCAATTTTGGCACTAACCCCCAAATGTTAGTGAGGAGGCCTTTTGCAGGGTTGACAGGGCTGTATCTGCCGTCGTCTTTTCCGGTGCCTAGGTCGATGCCAGGTGATCCATCCGGTTTATTTTTTTGAGACTTTGTAGTGATTGGTACAACTGAATGGCTTGTTTGGCCATTTCAGAGGGCAATTGAGAGTCAACCACATTGCTGTGGGTCTGGAATCACATGTAGTCACTAAAGTACATTAGTGAACCAGGTTATCAGTTGATTCTTAATGCCACATTTTTTTTTAATGAACTCAAATTCCACCATCCTGGCATAGCGGGATTCAAACTCAGGTCCCCAGAGCATTAGATAACAAGGTGTAGAGCTGGATGAACACAGCAGGCCAGGCAGCATCAGAGGAGCAGGAAGGCTGACGTTTCGGGTCTAGACCCTTCATCAGAAATGGGGGAGGGGAAGGGGGCTCTGAAATAAATAGAGAGGGGGAGGCGATGATAGAAGGTGGATAGAGGAGCAGATAGGTGGAGAGAAGACGGACAGGTCAAGGAGGTGGGGATGAAGCATTAGCTGAGTTTCCTGGATTAATAGTCTCGTAGTAATACCACTAGGCCATCGAAGCATATGCCTAGAAGCATACAGCATAGAAACAGACCCTTCAGTCCAACCCATCCATGCTAACTAAGTTCCCCAAACTAAGCTAGTCCCATCCCCTATCCCTCTAAACCTTTCCTATTCATGTAGCTGTCCAAATGTCTTTTAAGTATTATGACTGTAACTGCATCTAATGCTCTCTCTGGCAGTTCATTCCACACACAAACCACCCTCTGTGTGAAGAAGTTGCCTGCCTCGTATCCTTATGCTATGAACCTTCAATCTCCCCTTCACCTTCTCATAGACCCTTCTCACTACTGAACTCCGTCATCCCCTGGTACCAAATCTCTGGTGTACTTCCTGCTCAATCACTTGTGATTCAGTACCAATTTCTAATTGAGAATGCTCTTTTGATAGCCTTGACATTTGTTAGAAATTGACTATGTGAAAGACACTGTATTTAATTGGACCTGACAGCAGACATTGAGGAAGATGATCTCACACATATAGGTTTCACTCTAACCACAGCTTCACAGCACTCACTGCAACTCTCACTCTAACTTTCCAGATGAACAACCACACAGGAATTCCACACAGCAGTGTGCAGAGCTCCACGTGTATATTTAGGAATGAATAGAGCTCCACTTCAGGACAGTGTGACTGTGGAACAAGATTTTACAACTGGGGGCACAGCTGCTTCGCATCTATTCAATACAAGCAACTTTAACAAATTAGTTGATGCACAAAAAATGTTCATTCACAGTCACAGTCCATCTTATTAATGACACGTCAACCATGTTGGTAAAGTTTGTTAATGTCCTTGTTAAGAGAAACAGGTGGTTAGTGTTAATTGGTTTGAGCCCTTAAAAAAGGGGGATCTTTTGTGTCGTAACATCTCTCAACCAATTGGTTCCAAAATAGCCACAAGAAAAGGGGCCAGCAATGATAATGGGAACATTGGGTAAGAGATATGAGACTGAGTAAGTCTATAAACTCTGCATTATGAAAGCTTTGAGTCCTAGTTTCTCCTTCACTAGCTTGTCCAGAGTTTATGAAAAGGTTCTCCAATGATGTCACCTGATCTACTGAGATCTACAGAATTCAGAATCCAGAATCAGTTATGAAGAAGTGTGCAGATAAAGAGCACAAATTCTCTCCCTTTCATACCTTAATTTACACCCACTTTACGTCTGTCTTTTGTGACCAATATTAATATTCCCTTTGGCTTCTGCCTCGGGCCTCTTTACCATCTGCCTCTTAGCCACCTTCAGCGGATGGCCTAGTGGTATTTTCACTCAACTGTAATCCAGTGACTCAGTTAAAATCCTGGGAACCCCAGGTTCAAATCCTGCCATGGCAAATGGTGGAATTTAAATTCAATAAAAAATAATCTGGAATTAAGAGTCTAATGATGACCAAGAATCCACTGTTGATTGTCAGGAGAAAAACCCATCTGGTTCACTCGTGGGATAAAACTGCCATCCTTACTTGGTCTGGCCTATATGTGACTCCGGACCCACAGCAACGTGGTTGACTCTTAAATGCCCTCTGGGCAATTAGGGATGAGAAATTAATGTTGGTCTAGTGAGCAATGCCCTCATCCCTTGAATGAATAAATTTTTAAAAAAGCCTATGTCAAAAGTATAAAAAGAACCCATTTTCAACACCTTTCACAAAGCTTTCACGATACCTTTTTCAGACTTGAAACGTCAGTCTGTTTTTCTCTCTCCACAGATGCTGACAGACCTGTTGAGTTTCTCCAGAATTCTCTGTTTGTTTCAGATTTCCATTATCCACAATATTTCGCTTTTATTTGAATATTCCACAAATGTTTCAGCAATGTTTTGATTTGATTTATTTATTATCACACGTACTTGTTACAAATACAGTGAAAAACGTTGTTTAATGTCACCACTTGCCATCTTAAAACATAGAAAATAAACCCCAGAATTAACAGCCAGAAAAATGTAACAATAAATTTCATCTTGTAGTCACATCCCACTAAAGTTAGGTGATGTTCTAGCTCAGCCATGGGCCTAGATCCAGGCTCCTCCATCCCGATCCTCAAGTCCCAGCTGCTAAACCAATGGCAGTACTGCAACTGCGCTTCACAACGCCACCGCCATTGGATAGAGTCACCGATCTCTGGCACTGTATCACCTCCACCAATGCCACAGCCGCCATTATGAGTTCACACCAGGCTGACGTCAGGGTCCTGCACTGGGACCAAACTAGCTGCCTCCGTCGTCAGGCTCCCGGGCCTAGCTACAGGCCTGAAGCCTCAGCTCAGCCTGTGAGTCTGGACTGGGCGATTAAGCCTGGGACCTGCTCTTCGCTCACCAGGGAGACCTCAGGCTGGGGTGGAGTGGCATCTACCTCTTCCAGGTGTTGCCACTGCCAGAAGCCTCCCCTTCAACAGTTACTCTGCCTCGTCACTACCTGGGCCTTTCCTGCCATCTTCGTCTGCCTTTCCACGCAGGGCCAGCTCTTCCCAATGCAGCCACCAGAAATGTCAACACTCAATGGTTAAAAAGATACAGAAACACTCTTAGAAGCAAAGAGATTTGCTGTAGGAATCATGAGTTACTTTTAGTTCCAAACACAAGCTAACGTTGCTCGACAAGACTTATGAACTTTGCTAGCATCTTATTTAATCTCTGTCAAGTCAGAGCTCTTTGCAGAATTTGCAATGCTGCATCTGAAAATGCTTTGAAAATAAACATTTTCACATTATCCCAACATGTGTTTATGATCAAACTGCGCTCTCAGTAAAGATCTGAACAAGAGTCATATTGGACTCAAAATGCCAACTCTGTTTCTCTGTAAGATGCTGCCAGACCCACTGAGTTTCTCCAGCACTCTCTGTTTATATATCAAATTTCCATCATCTGCCCTATTTTGCTTTTATGTAATGCTTGCTTCAGTTCAGTGCAGACAAGGTTGTTAGTTTGATTACAAAAATTTGTTGGAGTCTGGAGCTGTTCAGGAGACAGGATCTGGTAAACAAGTGAAGATGTTAATGTTTTACAATGTAATCTTTAAGGAGCTCTTTGTGTGAACTCACTTACGCTATTATCCATGGCCGTTAGACAAATTGATGCTGCAGGTTGTTGGTTTATGACTGCTGATTTACCAACTCCGTACCTTCTGTTTTCCATTGTGAATAATGCCTTCCTTTTACAGTACAGTGTCATGGGGGGTGGTGGTGGGGGTGGGTGATATCAACTCACAACCCTTTTTGTAGCACTCGCTGCTGCATTCTGTCAAGTCATCGTTCACTAATATGCGGAAATATTTTAAAATGCATTTAAACAGCTTCTCAAAAAAACCACGAAGCGAGGAGTAGGAATCGGTCTTTCAACCCATCGAGCCCACTCAGTCATTCAGCATGATTATAGCTAATCTTCCATCTCAACATTGTACTCAAACACTCTCCTCATGCACCATGATACTTTCAGCTTCTAGAAATCTATTTCCTCATTCAACATATTCAGTGACTTTACTTCCTGCAGTATAGAATTCCACATGTACACCACTATCTTTTTGTAAATGCCTTGTATCCTCTTCACAACTTACTTTTCTGCCATTCCTACCTATTTATTTTACTTCTCATAGAATATATCATAGAATCCCTACAGTGTAGAAACAGGAACAGGCCGTTAGGCCCATTAAGCCCAAACTGACCCTCTGAAGAGCATCCCACCTAGACCCACTCTCTATCCTACCTCTGCATTTCCCACCTTAGGCACTATGGAATCAAACCCAGGTCCCTGGTGCTGTGAGGGCAGTGGTGCTAACCACTGAACAATGCTAACCACAGTGCTGCCCCTATCCGTGCCAATATGCAATCCCCTACACCTTGAACTTTTATCTTCTGCAACAACCTTTGATGTGGCATCTTATCAAATGCCTTCTGAAAACCTAAGTACAATACATCCATCAGTTCCCCTTTATCCACAGCATGTGTTATGTACTCAAAGTAAACCCTCTCAGACCCTTTCACCACACCCTTAAACCTACACACATACAGACACACAGCATATAGTCACAACATGTAGAGATACACAATACATATAGACACACAACACTTAGAGATACACAACAACTACAGACACACAATGGCCAAAGACACACAACACTTACAGACGTGATCACATACAGGAACACCACATCTAAAGACACACAACACACACAGACACACAGCACCTACAGGCACACAACACACACAGGCATGCAACATTTCCAAACACACAACACATACAACATGCAACACTTACGGACACACAATATAACAGATATACAACACTTACAGACACAAATACATATAGACACACAATACTTACAGACATGAACACATACAGGTACATAAAACCTGCAGACACATAACACATACAGGCACATAACACTTACGGACACAAAACATAGTAGACATGTAACACTGGCACAAATGTATATAGGCACAGAACACACTCAGACATGTGACACTTACAGTCACACAGCACATACAGGCACAAAATACCTACAAACACACAAAACACATACAGGTACACAACACAACAGACAGGCAACACATACAGACACACAACACATAAAGGCACAGAACACCTACAGACACATACCCGCAAACACACAACACTTACAGGCACACAACTACAGACACACAAAATACTTATAGACACACGACACCACAAACAGGCAACACATACAGACACACAACAAATACAGACACGCAGCACATACATACACATAGGGATTAGTTAGCTTGGTTGGCTGGATGGTTGATTTGTGATGCTGGATGACACAAACAGTGTAAGTTTATTTCTGGTACTGGCTGCAGTCACCAGGAAGGTCCCACTTTCTCACACAGCAGATACAGGCGTATACATATAATACACATGGACAAATACGGACCCACACTGCCACGGCTAATGGACATTGAAGTTACAGTGAGGTTATATTCTATGCAGTTACGGAGCTTCCTGCTGACTTGGGTAAAATGGGTTTAAGTACAGAGAGAAAGCCTATTTGCTTATCATAGACAGAGCACACCTATAGTTGCAGAGTTCTACAGCTAAACCACAAAAAGGTTGGTTTTTGTTACTTTCGCTGGTTATTCATAATCGATCAAGAGAATATGTTTAAATGAAACATCTCCTCTGGAGTTGAAGTTTGTCAGAGATAGGTTCAAATGCATTTATTTCCCTTCCTTATCTCCTTCTCCTTTCATATTTGGTCACTGATGAATAGTTAGGATGAGTACTCAGAGGAAGAGTTGAGACTGTCCCAGTACAAGCTCACAGTGCACAGTGCAATTGTCTGAGGAGGAGAATCCAAGCTGTTAATCCTGACCAACAATCCAGGGAGTGAATTAAATCTGAGATAAAAGGTACTGCAGATGCTGGAGAATCCTTTCTGATGAAGGGTTTAGGCCCGAAACGTCAAGTTTTCCTGCTCCTATGATGCTGCTTGACCTGCTGTGTTCATCCAGCCCCATGCTTGTTATCTCAGTGAATTAAATCTGCCTTCTCTACACTCACCAATCATCAGCCTGAATCAGCCACTGAATCCCACTAGAATGCAGTTCCACAGTTCCAAATGCATGCAGCATCCTTTCTCGAAGGTCTTTATCTGAGGGTAAACCTCAACAAAAATATTTAAGGTCTTTAACAGACTAAAACAGCCCGAGGCCATTCACAAGGCTGTAGTCATATAAACACTGAAGCCAGGCCACAAGGGGAGGCTTAAGGACAAGTGACCTTGGCCAAAAGTAAGAGATTTCAGTAACTTCAGAGAAAGGTTGAAAGCCGGAGAAGTATAAGGATGGAATTCCAGAGTTTAGGAAAGCCGAGACAGTTAATGACACTGTCACCAATCACAGTACACAGGAATTAGGGAATGCATAGTACACACAAATCTCCCTAAAATGCATGCACTGGACATTGTAGAGATGCTGCATTTTAACAATGTCAGAACTTCCAGCACCACGAGATTGATTGTAAAGATATGTAATGAATGTATCCGCCGCTAAGTTAGGAAATAAATAGCCCCTGGGGTTATAAAGGATGAGAATACCCACTTCTTAGTTTAAACACTGATGGCGACAGTTGTGGCCTGTATCTTGGGGTCACAAATTCCCTCTCAAACCAGCAAAGAAAAAGGAGCTATGAATCCCCTGAGATGGCAAAATCTTGTTTGCCAGACCAGGAGCTGTCTGCTACAAGACAGAATGCGTGGAAACAGATAACATCATTACCCTCATATCTGAGCACCACATTAAAATAAAAACTCTGATAATATTGCTCATATGATATTTAAACAATTAATTCGCATCAATCAGATTGCCAGGCCATGCAGGAGCTCGAGTAAATTGTGATCATTTCAACAAATGAGAATCTTCTGGCATGTCTTGTTTGGAGACTTCACACATTGCAGTTCCATTCCCTTCACTGCTTTCACACGTGCTCTGCTGAAGTGACTAGGCTTTTCCATTTATACAGTAGACTCTCACAATGAATAGAACAGTTTGTGACAGATACACTCCAAACTCAAAACGGTCCTGGGCAGATACACTTGACACACAGCACTGTCCCAGGCAGATACACCCCACACTCAGCACAATCTGTGACAGATACACCCCACACTCAGCACAATCTGTGACAGATACACCCCATACTCAGCACAGTCTGTGACAGATACACCCCATACTCAGCACAGTCTGTGACAGATATAGACCCCGCTCTGAGCAGTCAAACAGGTGAGAACTCTAACTCACAGGAGTATTAAAGAATGAGAAGTGATCTCATTAAAAGTTGTAGGATTCGTTAGGGTCTTGGCAGGGTAAATGCTGAGACGATGTTCCCTCTCAAGGGTGAGCCTAGGATCAGAAGACAAAGTCTCAGAATAAAAGGATAAGACAGAAATGAGGACGAATTTCTTCTCTCAGAGGGTTCCCTCCTTACCACAAAGATTTGTAGGTCAGCTGCTTATGTATACTTAATGTTGAGACAGATAGATTCTTGATCAGTCAGAGAATCAAAGGCTATAGGGAAAGGGCAGGAAAGTGGATGTGAGGGATATCAGATCAGCCATGATCCTATTGAATGATGGAGCAGGCTCAAGGGCCGAATGACCTACTCCTGTTCCTATTTGTTATAGTCTTATCGTCTTGTGACTTAGCCTCCACATTTTCTGCAGCAGAGAATCCCAGGAATTCAGTAATCTCAGAGAAGAAATTCTTTCGCCTTCCAATTTTAAATGAGTGCCTCCTTATTCTATACCTATGTCCCCTAGTTTAAGACCCCCCCCACTAGTGGAAACAATTTCTCAAAATCCATCCTGTCAAGACCCTTCAGGTCTTGAATGTTTCAATAAGATCACACCTCATTCTCCTGAACCCAACTGAATAAAGGCCTAACCTGTTTAACTGGTCTCGAGAAATCAATTTTTTTCATCCCAGGAATCAGCCTAATGAAATTCTTTTGAACTGTCTCCAACATCCCTATATCATTTATTAAATATGGGGACAAAAACTGTATATACTATAGCAGGTGCAGCCGCACTAACATCATTTACAGTTATGAAAAAAACTGCCCTATTTTTAAACTGCAATAAAATTCCATTTGTCTTCTTAATTACTTGCTGCACCCACATACTACCTTTCTTGTGTTTCATGCACAAGAACACCCAGATCCTTCTGCACTACGGTTTTTTTGGAGTCTCTCCATTTAATAATAGTCTGCCTTTTAGGTCCTCCTATCAAACTGCACTACCTCCCATTTTCCTACATTGAAACGGCCATGTTTTACTCACTCACTCAAACTTTATATACACCCATTCAGATTCCCACCTATTTTAGTATCATCAACAAATGATAACCATTAATATAGACAATAAGCAATTCGTAGAATCATAAAATCCCTACAGTGTGGAAGCAAGTCCATTAAGTCTACAGCGATTCTCCAAAGAGCATCCCAACACCTCCCCCTTCCCTGTCCCTGTAACCCTGCATTTCCCATAGCTAATCCACCTTTTCTGCACATCCCTGGACACTATGAGCAATTTAGCTTGGCCAATCCACCCTAACCTGAGAGGAAACCCTTGCAGACACGGGGACAATGTGCAAACTCCACACAGATTGTCACCCGAAGGTGGAATCGAACCCAGGTCCCTGGTGCTGTGATGCCATGCCGGCATGGTGAGGACCTAGGACTGATCCTTGTGGCATTCCACTAGTTATGTCCTTCCAATCTGTAAAAAAGGATTTGATTGAGATGTATAGGATTATGGGGGACATGGGCAGGGTGAATAGGAAGCTGCTGTTCCTCTTAGTTGAAGGATCAATAAAGAGGAACATCATTTTAAGGTGAATGTCAGATGGCTTAAAGAAATGTGTACACCCACAGAGTGGTAGAATGCACTGCTGGGGGGTTGGGGTGGGGGAGATGGGGGGGTTTGCAGTAAAAAGGATGTGGATGCGCACTTGAAATCTCATAATATTCAAGGTTATAGGTTAAGTTCTTGAAAGTCGGATTATTATAGATAGATCAGCACAGACTCAATGGACTGAATGGACCATAACTATTAATCCATACTTTCTGTGTGTTAACAAATCCTTAATCTGAGTGAATACATTACCCCCAAATTTGTCAGCCCCTGTCTTGTCAATAGCATTTTATGTGGAAATCCGAAAGCACTACATCTACCAGTTCCCTTTCATCAACCTGCATGTCATATCCCTATAGAACTCTAGCAAATTTGTTAATTTTGTTCAATCTCTCACAGTCAATGAAATTTTGAAGTGAAATCTCTTTGTGATGTGGAAATTATGGCAGACAATTTGTTCAGAACAAGTTCACCTGCACAAACAGCAATGTGATACTGTCCAGAAAATCTGTTTTAATGATGTTGAGGTATAAGTGTCACTCAGCACAGCAGGGAGAATTGCTCAGTTCTTCTCTGAATAGTGCCATAGGAATCTTTATATTGACCTGAGAAAGGAGACGGTCTTCAGCTTGATCTATCTCAACTGAAAGGGGGGTAGCTCAGATAATGTAGTACTCCCAATGTACCATATTGGAGTGTCAGCTAGGACTTTCTGTTTAATTCTCTGGAATTGGACTTGATATAAGTGACAATACTACTCACTGAATCACAGCTAACTGCAGACAGGCCTAGGGAGCAGAGAGCAGAGAACTCTCATTCAAGATCAGTCTGACTTCCAACAGGTATATTTGTGTTTGATGGATATGAGTAGTGTTCTGATTTACACTGGTACTATTACTGGGCAAATCAGACCCCAGAATGAAATTTGGCTTGCTAGATCATTTTTTTGTTTTGGTTTGAAAAGGTGGTCTTTTACTGAAACACAAACATGCAGAATTAAAGACGTGGTTTTAACAATAAAACAGAAACTTATTACCTGCAAGAAATGGAAGCCAACATAGAATGAAGCAAACATAAAACACAAATTTAAAGATTTTGAGACATCCAGTAAAACACAATCCAATTAATCCTAATAGCATTCCTTAACAGTACTCAGACCAGAGATAATTCCTTTCTCTACAACATCTATAGATGTTAATTTAACCGAGGCTTCAATTTCCCATCTTGAGAATCTGATAGCCTCTTCCTTGTGTCTTCATAACAATTGAGCTTAGATTTTCTGAGCTTCAAATGACCCCTTCAAAGTTTTAACCAACCACTTCTGGTCTAGAATTTTCAACATGAACTCCTTACGCTGAAGTAACCTATTTCTTAACAGTTTTAAACAATCTTCCTTCTTCAGGAACAACGGTTTTACATATCTACCTTTAAGCAAAACTTCTGCAAAACTGCCCAACCTAAAAAGGTTACCTTCATGCTATGAGTATTTCCCTTATGCCAAGCAAAAACAAGTCCTGGACATTTCTATCTGAAACCTAATGCACAACTGTTTACCTTATTCACTCCTAAAACTATCCCAATGTGAACAAATGACTATAAACCTCTATGAACTATCGCTCCCATACTGTTTAAAAAAAAACACAATGGGTACAGAAAACCTTATGAGTTCATCATTGAAACCCTTCATAGACCAGTCCAAATACCACACCACAAGTTCAAGATCCAGCTTTAAAATAAATCTCAATAAAATGTATAGAAATCACATGCCTTACACGAAAGTAGTCCTCTCATTGCAAAGGTATGTGAAATTCATCAGCATTAGCAAAAGGAACAAGAACAAGAGTGCATCTTTTGAAGGATGTGCACATGGATCAAGGGTGCGATGAGAAAAAACTCCTTCACACAGCAAGTAGTTAGAGTATTAAGGGAGGGATTGCATTGTTTGGAAATGTGGTGGAGGCAGTTTTAGTTGAGACATTCCAGAGGACACTGGATAGTTATTTGGATAGAAGTAGTGTGCAAAGGTATCGGAAAAATACAGGAGGTTGGCCATAGGGAATGTTGCTCATTTGAAGAGTCAGTGCAGGGGCAACGGGCTGAACGATTTCCTGCACCATAGCAATTCTATATTCTGTCATTCCTCATCCCTAGTAATACATTGGCACACAAAACATAGGAGCAGGATTAGGACATTTGTCCCTTCAAACCTTTCCATCATTCAGTTCCATCATTCAATAAGCTCATGACTGGTTTAGATATGTTTTCACCTACATTCTCCTGTCATGTCCCCACCACCACCCCTACCATAATCTGCGACTCTCTTGACCATTAAGAATCTAACCAAAAAGAAATTGAAGATTCAGTCTCAACTGTTCTCTGGTTTGGTGGGGAGTTTTTTTTTCGGGGGGGAGGTGGGGGGTGGGGGGTGGAGTTCCACTCTCCAACAATCTTCTCAGAGAAACATTTCTCCTCCTCTCTTTCTTCAATAGAAGATCCCCTTATTTTTAAATTTTGTCCCCTTGGTCTTGCCCCCCTCCCCCGGCCCTCCATGAGGAGAAAACATCTTACAAAAGGGCCTAAATGAGGAAGATATGAAAACCATCTCAGCCACTCTTCTCTAGCAAGTGGTTTGTGAATCTCATGTATGTAGTTTGCACTGGGGAAAGGACACAGTGTGGAGATTAATGGAGATCAAAGCTCATTTTCGTTGTTTTCTTTTACATTTCACTTTTGCAAACATATTTCAGCAATGAGTATCTATCTGGAACAAGCAGTCCCACGGATACAACAAACAGCTTTAAATTTCACAGAACCCATTCCATCTAAGAAGCTTGCAATGCTCTGCCTAATCAGACAGATTTTTATTCCATTTATGGTAGCAGACCTGACAAAGACACTGAGGCAGCTACTGTAGTGCAGACCTTAAAAAGTCTCCCTGCCGCAGTACATGGAGCTAATTATTGGCACAATCCATGCAGACTCTGCAAAAACACCAGCTTGAGGTTTTCACTGCACTCTGTGAATATTAGGTTTGGTGCGAGATTTGATGATTGTTTTGTTGATCTTTCAGAGAGCTACTTGCAGGTGCAATGATGAATTAGAACATTCCATACCAGTGCCAGTTCCAATTATACTTTCCTGTTTTGCCCAAAGTTTTGACATTCCTGTTGTCCCAGTTCGACTGAGGGTCATTGAAGTGTTTTGCAACTAATGGCCTTCAGTCACCCTTGAAACAAACTACACCATGATATGAGAACTGCACTCTTTGAGATAAGGAAATCTCAACCACAAATCTAGATGTGACTTGAATGCACACAGGCTACACTCTAACATTGGGTTGCCAGATTTTCAGATGTAAAAACCAGGGACTCTTTCCCTTTGTAGTTCCTCAGTTATGCCCTCACTATGTGTGCCTTTCCTTCAGGAGCATTCACCCTTAAGGATTTCATTTACCTGTGTGAATATAATGTTGAGACTCTGCCTGCCAATCAGTTTGTTTTAAGCTTGCTATGCACACAAACATAAATGCTTTGCTGTATATCCTCTGAAATGCCTAGGAAGTGAATCAGTTCAGGGGCAATTAGGAAGACACCACTGAAACAGTAGTTGTAGATATAGCATCATGCTGTGGTTTTGCCCCAGTCATAATCTCTGGAATCACTGGAGTAACTCACCTCCTAACTCCCCAAAGCCTGTCCACCGTCTACAAGGCACAAATCAGGAGGGAGATGGAATACTCCCCACTTGCCTGGATGGGTGCGGTTCCAACAACACTCAAGAAACCTGATACCATCCAGGACAAAGCAGCCCGCTTAATTGGCACCACATCCACAAACATTCTCCACCACTGATGCTCAGTAACAGCAGTGCATACCATCTACAAGATGCACTGCAGAAATTCACCAGGACTCCTTTGACAGCACCTTCTGTCTGATGCTATTTGGAGGGTTGGTATAGACTCAATGGGCTGCTTCTACATTATAGGGATTCTAAGACATATGCCTGATTTATATATTGTTTCACACTTGCATAATAAATAGGAAAACTGAAAACTGAGACCTTTAAATTATTTTGGAAAATCTGTTAGGCACACCAGCATATCTAATGAAACTCCAGGTCTGCCTTGGCTGACAGGTGATGCAGACTGACGCTCTGACCTGTTGTTTCCTCATTTTGGGATATGGAAATATTAATAAGAAATGACCATGTCCTTGGCAGTGATCTTTTAGGAAATTCCTGTTATGAGGCTGGACAAAGGCTTCTGACACAATTCTAGAGCTACAAGGGCTTGGTTTCTCAAACCATTCAAACATTTTGCTAGACAAGAAAGACTGCAGTGTCACTTTCCACTGGTCTGGGTGAGGTATGAGGTTCTCGAAATCTGTTCCTAAACCCTGAATGTCAGAAAAGACTTAAGTTTAAGGGAAGGATAACCTGTAGTTCCACAACACCTGTTGAAGTATTTTTGAAGGGTAGTGATTGATGCAATCAGGAAACGTGGCAGCTAGTTGGAAGATAGCTAGCTACCAATAGATAATGATGATATCATTTGTTTTTTTTTAGTGATGTTTGTGGAGCGTTCAATATTGGCCACAACTTTGGAAGAAATCCATTTTTCTCTGTGGTAGTGCCAGGGGATCATTTAGAGATACCTGAGAGGGCAATTTAGGAACATTATCACAGAAGAAATAGCAGTAGAAGTAGACCTTACTCTATAGCAAATCTGTTCAGGCATTCAGCAAGGTCATAGCTGAACTTCTAACTCAAGAGAACTTTCCTGTCTTCTCCCCATATCCCTCGATTCTTTTCATGTCTAAACATCTATCAATTCCTGTTTTGAATTTACTTGTCAACTGGGCATTTGTCTCTCCCTGGGGTAAAGAATTTCCAAGATTCACAGTCATCTGAGGTATTTCTCCTCATCTCAGCTCTAAATTGCTGATCCCTCAGCCAGGTTAGCACTGTCACCTGAGTGCTACTGAGTACTGCTAATGAGTTAAGGTTCCACCTTTCAGTCGTGATATTGGGGGTTGTGGTGAGAAGTAACTTGGAAGCTCTATGATCTCCAGCTCTAGACTCTCCAAACAGGAGACTCACTCTGTCAGCATTGAATTGAAACAGAGAAGTCCTCAAAGAATTTCAATTAGGCTATCTCACATTCTTCCCCAATCCACGTAAGCCTCCTTACTGGGCAGTTGTCTCATGCCTGAACTCAATCTAAGGAAACCTCAATGCACCCCCTGCTAATGAAGTAAAGTTAGCCTCTAATAAGGGGACCAAAACTGTCCACATTACTCTTGGTGTAGTCTTGGCAAAGTCCTATAGAATTACAGACAGTATGCCTTCCCAATACATTCCAATCCCTTTGGAATAAAGGCTAGCTATTATTCATCTCTCTGATTGCTTACTGCACTAGGATGCTATCATTCTGTGGTTCATGTACAAGGTCCTAAAAATCATTCTGAATCCCATCATTTGCCAATAAATCAGTTCTCATCCTGTAGATGATTTTGCTCTTTCTAATGTTATATTCCATCTGATGCCTTTATTTGTCCAAATCACTGAAACAGAATATATTCCTTGGCACAACTTACTTCCTCCCTCTGCCAACATCTCTTATGAAAGTTAAATGCTTCTGCCAGTGCAGTACTCAGTAGTACCGTGGTGAAAGTGTCAGCCTGGATTCGGTGCTTAAGTCTGGGTGTGTAACCTAAGCTCACAATTTCATGACTCAGTGCTACTATTGAGTTAAAGAAGACACAGTTGAGGAATTGGGGGACTTACGGCCAGAGTTCCTATGCAGAGAAGCTAGAACCATTTGAAGTCTGTGATTCCTGCTTCATGGTTTGAGAAGAAGGGTGGGCACTGAATAACTCCACAAAGGCCGCTACCTGTCATCAAGTCACCCTATATTTACATGTGCATTGTAGGTGACACTGACCCAGCTGGCACCGAACCACCTCCTGGAGTGAACAGAACCTTTTGACACTCCTGTTTATATCTGTCAGCCAGGGTTCCTTGATTGGAGTGGGTTAACAGCCCCAATCAGGGAACTCATATTCTATGACGTCCACCTGGCTGACTTCATTCTAATCACTTCGGCACAGTCTGCATGTTACCCGTCTCATACCTGACCTGCATGACCAGATTGAATAGCTAGTCAACTGTTACTAATTAGAGTGAAGACTGTTAACTAACAGGAGGCAGTGCAGTGGTGGGTGAGGGAGGGTAGACAGAGAAAGAGAGAGAGAGAGAGAGAGATCCATAAATTTCACATACATTGGGTTTCCACAGTTGGTGAAAGGCATTCCCTCAATATGTGCCCCAAAAGTTATTAAAAGAGAATGGCCTTCACTATTAAACTCTTTATTTTTGACCTGGGCAGGATGGAGAAATTGCCTTGTTTCCCTGTGTCTGTAACCTGATGTAATTAAAAACAAATATCGAGCTTACGGATTTGTCCCATACTTTCCTCTGACAGTAATTGTCTATTAATAGAGTAGAAAAGTCCTGGCGAATGCGTGCTAGTTTGCCTGACTCTGGGTGGTACATGGGTGAAGAATTCAGGAAAATGTTGTGCTTCTGGACGATTGAGAGTAAATAATTTTCTGTTGACAACAGGAAAGGCTGTAAGAGGGGCAAGAGTTCAATCATTTCAAGCATTTGACCTGAAAGCAGAAGGCGCCAAACCTCTGTGTGTGGGGACCATCTCTCCAGAAATATTAACACACCCTAGTGATCTCCCAGCCCAGTATGTGAAACACAAGGTCAATCATCTGAAGCCATTAAAAATAGCCATTAAACTGCAAAGACTCATCCTTTTCTCAGCTAATGCACAGATTGGCAGCATAATTGGGCATATTACTTCACAGAGAGGACAATGAATATTACAAATATTTTGCAAAGTGAGTCAAACCAAACTGCTAAGTCAAAATACTCATTCCATTATGTCATCTGGTATTTCTTACCGAATGTTTGCATTTGTACAGATTGAGGCTATTAATTTGAGTGGCCTCACCAATAGTCTGTCTCCCTGTTAATGGGTCAGCCGAGTAAAAAGTCACAACCTGAAAGGTTAGTTCTGCTTCTCTCTCTCTACACCGCAACCTTAGCTTTTCACAGCCTTTTCAGTTCTTACTCCAGATTTCCAGCATCCATTGTATTTTGCTTTTTGATTAGTAACAAGAGTGAAAGGTTGGAACAAATGCAGCATTTCATTTTAAGTCAACAGATCATAATGGAGAGGTTTGGTGAACAACACCAGAGAGTATCTTTAGGCAAGAATGGGGAAAGAAAGAGAATCAGTCATTGGTCACCCAATATCCAATGAGCATGAAGCTGCTCTTAAGCAAACTAGGATCCATTTCTAGACCACTTACCAAATCAGAACAAGTTATCCTAAATCTATAAAGCTGACCAATGAAGCTGGATGTTTGGAACAACAGGGTATTTTGTGCAAAGTTAAACTCCCAGTGTGACGAGGCTCACCCATTGAAAGGGTAGGTTGTGAGTGTGATGGAACTCAGCAGAACAGTGCAATACTTCCACATTCCACTCTTCAGTAGCAATGTTGGAAACACTGCCTCTAAATTGGACACCCTAACCTTGATTCTCTGATTGGCCAGTGAGTAAGGCTGTGCTGGGAGTCAAACATTGTGTAGTTGTCCCTTCTGATGCAATTCTGGCTTTTGTGACATTCGAGACATGGTTCAAGTAAGACTCATAGACACATAGGAATGGAAGGCCAAGCAGCATCAGAGGAGCAGGAAAGCTGACCTTTCTGGTCTGGTCTGAAGAAGGGTCCAGACCAGACACGTCAGCTTTCCTGCTCCTCTGATGCTGCCTGGCCTGCTGTGTTCACCCAGCTCCACACCTTGTTATCTCAGACTCCAGCATTGACAGTTCCTACTATCTCCTAGGAACAGAAGGATTCAATTTGGTCCCTCAAACCTATCAGACTGTGGTAACTTTATTGCAGAATCACAATATTATCAGAGGGCCATAGGAGGCCATTCAGCCCATCTTGCCTGCACTGGCTCTTCAAACAAGCACCGTTACCTAGTGCCATCCTCCTGCTTTTTTCCTGTACCCTTGTACATTACTTCCCTGCAAGTAATCATCCAACATCCTCTTGAATGCCTCTAGCCACCTACGTTCAGTAAGCTTGCCTAACAAAAATTTATCTACCTTGGTCCCATTGGACTGAAGTATTCCTTCACAACAGTGATCTAATTCTAATTTGAAGGATACACGTCTTGTTTTGGATTATCCTGCCATCAGAGGGATTTGATGCTATAAAATCCATCTTCAACACCAAGATCACCGTTTAATCATCTATATTCATGGGAATGTCAACCTAATGCATGCTGTCAATGTCACTTGCATAGTTAAGCCTGGTAGCAGACACAAGAATGTTTCTGGTAGACAACTCAGTTCTGAAGGAAGACTCAAAAAAGACTGGTTTCATTCAGATAAAACTATTGAGTGGGGGTGTGGAGTGGTGGAAGGCTTTTGGGTGAACATGAGCCATGTCTTTAAATGCATGGAGGTGATGAATGACTCTGATATATTCCTCCTGTGTTCTAATATCTCAAATTGTTCCACACTACGTTTACAGTATATTTGCTCACGAATGTCAGCTACCATTGAATAGTGTGTGGTGTTAAAAATGGAGGCATTCAGACAACCACAGCACCTCAATACGGGACTATCACATAGAACATACAACAGGGAAACAGCCATGGGGCAGCATGGTGGCATAGTGGTTAGCTCTGCTGCCTCACAGTGCCGGTGTCCCTCAGGCGACTGTCCGTGTGGAGTTTGCAAATTCTCCCTGTATCTGCATGGAGTTTGCAAATTCTCCTTGTATCTGCATGGGTTTTCTCCAGGTGCTCCGGTTTCCTCCCATGGTCCAAAGACATGTGGATTAGGTGAATTAGCCATGGGAAATGCAGGGCTATAGGGATAGGGTGGATCTGGGTGGGATGCACTTTGGAGGGGTGGTGTGGACTTGATGGGTTGAATGGCCTGCTTCCACACAGTGGGGATTCTATGATTTGATCAGGTAAGGCACATAACAATCAGTTACTTCAGTTCCTGGAATCTAAATGTTGTACACCTGCTTAAGTCCCTTGTTCTTTTATTTCCTCATCTCCTACCATCTTCAGGGTTTTCAAGCTCAGTGCAACCTGCTTTCTGGATTCTCCCAAAACCATACCTACCCTCAATGGTTGCTTTTATTCTTAATAAAATGCAATCTTCAAAATAGGACAGAAATACATGAGGCAAGCCATTGATCACATGTGTAAGGTATTCAGTTGTAATAACATTAGAAGCTATCTAAGGAAAGATATACTGGCAGAGGGGGCAGCTCTGAGAAGGCTCACTAGGCTGATACTATGCCCAAGCAAAGTCCACAAGAATTTGAAATTCAGGATCAAAACATGGGATCGGAAGCAAAGAGTGGAACAAAGGCATGAATTCTCCTCAACAGAGAAATCTTCTGTATGTAGCCACGTGAGAAGAGATGGATTGCATTAGAGGTTGCAGCATTTTAGAATACAGAGAGTGGACCGCAGGTTTTTGGTGCTTGCTTCACTGCTAGTTGCTGATGAGGGCTGTGGAAATGATTTGGTTCCTAGGGTCAGCCAGTGACAGGCCAGGCCTGTGAGTGAGGAAAAGGAAAGAGCGAGGGACCATTCATTCTAAATGCAAGATGGCAGCAGCAGGTCACAGCATGTTTATGGATTTGGGGGGGCACCCTTGCTTCCTAACCCCACAAAGACTGTACATAAAACAATATTTCAATGCACACAGCAGCCTTTTAGTAGCCACTTAGAACACATCATTTGAACCTGATTTTGACGAATATGGGTTCCAGTTTTGAAGAAAAAAATTCTATTTCATAGAATCTCTACAGTGCAGACAAATGTCATTGGGCCCATCGAGTCTGTACCAACCCTCTATTAGTACTTAAGCAGATCCCACCTGTTCCTTGCCAATTTACAGGCTTCAAAATCATCTCAGAATGGCCTCTGGATGCCCTTGATTTTCACTGACCTGTTTCACAGCCTGTTCACCAGTCGAGAGATGGGTGACCGGTAGTCGGGGAACAGACCTCCAATTCCTTGAATGGTTTGAAGTTACAAATGTAATCCTTTTCCTTCCAGAATTGAGTCTCCTTACAGCAGGATGAGAAAATAGAAACTAGGAGCAGAAGCAGGAACAGGCTGTTCAGCCCCTTGAATCCGTTCCACCATTCAATATGATCATGGCTAATCTCATCTCAGCCAGAATTCCACTTTCCCGCCCACTCACCATAATCCTTTAATATGTTACTAATTAAAAATCTTGCAATCTTCTCAAATTTATTCAGGGTCCTGGCATCCAGCACATTCTAGGTTAGTGAATTCCACAGATTCATGACCCATTGCCAGAAGTAATTCCTCCTCACCTGTGTTTTAAATCTGCTGCCCCTTAGCCTAAAACTAAGGCCTCTCATTTCAGAATGATCCGCGCCTGGACAGAGTGAATTCTCCTCTGTTAGCTCTCCTCCACCATCAGGAATCATTCTGTGGACATGTCTCAACTCGAGTGTCTGGACCTCAGCAAAGCAGATCCCTCAGGTTCATAGGTCAAATATAGGTATATTTCTGTTGATACTTTCTGAGAACTAGAAGTCTTTGTGGTTGGAGTCACACATCAAAGGGTATATTTAACTTAACGAGAGACACTAAAACAGAATTCAAGTGTTTCTTTTGAATTGAGAAGCCCAGGCCCATTACAAATGGAGATGGAAACCTCAGTAACAGACAGGCATTGTCTAAGATTTTATTCCCGGTAACACCATGGGGTTGTTGATTCTCCATGAACAACAGCATCTCAGATGGAGTTTGTGTTCTAGAGGCTGAAGTGGAAACGGGAAAAGTAGGTTGTGGGTGGATGTTCAGTTATAATCTTCTTGATGGTGGAGCATGTTCATGGACCTATGGTGAGCTCCCAATTCTCATGCCTTTCTGTTTGTGATGTGAGCTAATTAGTTGTCTCACTTATCTACAGAGCAGTGACTGCACTTCAAAAGCGATTTGTACCTTCTAAAGTGCTTGTGGACATCTAAAGATAAGAGAATGCCTTATCTCTCTCTCTCTCTCTCTTTCTCTCTCTCCCCAGATGCTCAGTGTGTGAAGTTCAAATACAGCCAAATCATGATTTAGATTGTAAGTTAAAAGTGAAGATCCCTCTTTGTGAGACTTTACGCAGATATTCTCTACACCCATCTGAGGCCACACACGAAAAACTGTCCTCACACTTATCTAACTATTGGCATCAGACATTGCCAGCTCCGATAGGGAACAGGATTAAAGACTTTTCCTTGGAAACAGCCTGCAAAAGGAGGTCTGCGTACAATTGCTGACAGTTTTGGCTCTGTGCTGCCCCTTTCATCTCCGAGTCAGAAGGCTGTCGGGCTAAGTCCTGCTTTGGAGACACACGTATCTAGGCTGCCATCTGAGAAAGCACTACATGGTCAGTCAGAGATGAAACCTTTCAGAGACTTTATAACTGAGAACCGGTCTCTAATACATACCTACTTTCCCTCCACCCACTCCCTAAGATGCATGTCACAGACACAGCATTTGGAAGAAGAGCTGGTGATAGTAGGTGCCGGATATGTCTTAACGCAGAGCAGTGTCAGGTGATGCATTTTGATTGGAAGGACATTGCAAGACAATATAAAACAAGTGGTACAATTCTAAAGGGGGTGCAGGAGCAGAGGAGTCTGGGTATATATGTACACTGATGAATGAAGGTGGCAGGACAGGTAGGGAGAGCAGTGAATAAAGCATAGAATGTCCTCAGTTTCACTAAAAGGGATGTGGAGTACAAGAGCTGGGAGGTGATGTTGAAATTGTATAAGGCATTTGTCAGACCTCAACTTTTTTCTTACTTATTTGTGGGCATTGTTGGTTGGCCAGAATTTATTGCTTGTCCCTAATTGCCCTTGAGAAGGTTGTAGTGAGCTGCCTTCTTGAACCACTACAGTCTATGTGCTGTAGGTTGCCCTTAGGGAGGGATTTCCAGGATTTCAGGATGACGATGAAGGAACAGTGATATATTTCCAAGCCATGTATTTGCCATCCTTCTAGATGGAAGTGGTCGTGGATTTGGAAGGTGCTATCTGAGGATCTTTGGTGAATTCCTGCAGTGCATCTTGTAGATGGTACATACTGCTGCGACTGAGCTGTGGTGGTGGAGGGAGTGAATCCTTGTAGATATAATGCCAATCAAGCAGGCTGCTTTGTCCTGGATGGTGTCAAGCTTTTTGAATGTTGTTGGACCTGCACCCATCCAGGCAAGTGGGGAGTATTCCATCACACTCCTGACTTGTGGTTGATGAACAAGCTTTACAGAGACAGGATGTGAGTTACTTGCTGCAATATTTCGAGCCTCTGACCTGCTCTTGTTTGTGGTGAGTCGAGTTGAATTTCTAGTCAATGGTAGGATGTTGATAATGGGGGATTCAGTGATGGTAACACATTTGAATGTCAAGGGACAGAGGTTAGATTTTTTTTTTCTTTATTCATTCACGGGATGAAGGTGTCGCTGACCAGGCAGCATTTATTGCCCAACCCTAATTGACCAGAGGGCAGTTTAGAGGCATCCTCATTGTTGTGGGTCTACAGTCACATGTAGACCAGACCAGGCAAGGATGGCAGTTTTCATCCCTAAAGGGCAGTAGTGAACCAGATGGGTTTTTCCTGACAATCAACAATGGATTCATGGTCATCATTAGATTCTTAATTCCAGGTATTTTATTGAATTCAAATTCCACCATCTGCCATGGTGGGATTCGAACCCAGGTCCCCAGAACATTATCTGGGTCTCTGGATTAACAGTCCAGCAATAATGCCACTAGGCCATTGCCTCCTCATAGCCTGGCATTTGTGTGGCACAAATGTTACTTGCCACTGTCAGCCCAAGCTGGATATTGTCCAGGTCTTGCTGCATTTGAACATGGGCTGTTTCAGTATCTGAGGAGTCACGAATGGTGCTGAACATTGTGCAATCATTGGGGAACATCCCCACTTCTGACCTTATGATGGAGGGAAGATCATTGATGAAGCAGCTGAAGATGGTTGGGCCGAGGCCACTACCCTGTAGAACTCTTGCAGAGATGTCCAGGAGCTGGGCTAACTCCAAAACAATAACCATCTTCCTATGTGCCAGGTATCATTTTACTGATGATTGAGAGTAGACTGATGGGGCGGTAATTGGTTGGGTTGGATTTGTCCTGCTTTTTATGCACAGGACATACCTGGGCAATTTTCCACATTGTCGGGTAAATGCTAGTGTTGTAACTGTGCTAGAAGAACTTGGCTAGGAGAGCAGCAAGTTCTGGAGCACATGATTTCAGTATTGTTGCTGGAATGTTGTCAGGGCCCACAGCCTTTGCAGCATCCAATGTCTCCAACCATTTCTTGCTATCACTATGAGTGAATCAAATTGGCTGAATACTGGAATGTGCAATCATCCACTCGGCTCTTCTGGCTGAAGACTGCTGTGAAAGCTTCAGCTTTATCTTTTACTCTGATGTGCTGGGCTCTTCCATTATTGAGGATGGGGATATCTGTGGAACCTCCTCCTCCAGGGAGTTGTTTAATTGTCCACCACTATTCATGACTGGATGTGGCAGGACTGCAGAGCTTAAATATGATCCATTGGTTGTAGGATCACTTAGCTCTGTCTATCAATTGCTGCTTATGCTGTTTGGTGTGCAAGTAGTCCTGGTTGGTACATCGGGTTGATACTTTATCTTCAGGTATGCCTGGTGCTGCTCCCGGCATGCTCTCCTTTAAGTCTCTCCATTGAACCAGGGTTGATCCCCAGCTTGATGGTAATGGTTGAGTAGGGCAATATGCCAGGCAATATGCTGGAGTACAATTCTGCTGACGTTGATGGCCCACAGTGCCTTATGGATGCCCAGCCTTGAGTTGCTAGATCTGTGCGAAATCTGTCCCATATAGCACAGTGATAGTGCCACACAACACAATGGAGGTTGTTCTCAATGTGAGGCGGGACTTCGTCCCCACAAGGACTGTGCGATGGTCACTCTTACCGATACTGTCATGGACAGATGCAACTGCAGCTGGCAGGTTGGTAAGGATGAGGTCAAGTATGTTTTTCCCTCTTGGTTCCCTCACCACCTGCCGCAGACCCAGTCTAGCAGCTATGTCATCTAGGACCCGACCAGCTCGATCAGTAATACTGCTGCCGAGCCACTCTTGGTGGTGGACATTGAAATCCCCCATCCAGAGTACATTCTATGCCCTTGCCATCCTCAGTGCTTCCTCTAAGCGCTGTTCAATCATCTGCTGAGAGAGGACAGTATGTGGTAATCAGCAGGAGGTTTCCTTGCTCATGTTTAACTTGAAGCCATGAGACTTCATGGGGTCCAGGGTCAATGTTGAGGACTCCCAGAGCAACTCCCTCATGAGTGTATCCCACTGTGCCGCCCCCTCTGCTGGATCTGTCCTGCTGGTGGGATTGGACATTTCTAGGGAGGACTTGAGGAGGACTTAAAGTCACAAACTCCTGAATTAAAGGCAAGAGTGCATGTCCCGTATGGGAGAGGAAACAATATTTCACCAGCAGGCCAGTGTTAGCGCAGACAGGACAATGCTGGATTATTGCACATTTGCACAGAGGTGTTATTAAATTCCAATCTGTCAGCCAAAAGAGCAGTTGGTTTCGCTCAGTGAAGTCACTATCAGCAATGCTGCAACTGAACTGGTCCTTTAGGAAGCATAAATACCCATGAAAGCTCCTCTTTGCCTGCAGCTAGAGTAGGTTTATGTACTGAAAATCTATATGAGTTTACAGTCCGGGGATACTGCTTCGTGAGATCCCTTTCACACTCATCAACAAATGAAGCAAGTTTCAGGGACACACAGCATTTCAGTACTGAGCACCCATAATCTAAATGATGTGAAGATAATGGTTTATCAAAATCAGCTTCAAAATGGAACGAAGATTGATGAACAGGGATTTCACCTTGTTGTCATGCCGACCAAGATAGCTCAGTACTAAGAGATGTTTTGGCCACAATTACAGTTTCCATTAGTGGAAGCTTTGAAGAAAATTGAAACTCCCAGTTTGCTTGATATTTTTCTAAATGTATGAAGAAGCAGCTGACTTTTCAAAATCCATATTTGGGGAAGTGGGCATTGCTGGCAAGACCAATATTTATTGCCCATTCGTAGTTGCCATTGAGAAGGTCACACTGACAGTTTAACACAACTGAGTGTCTTTCAAGACCACTGGTTACAGGCAACAGGGTGAGGTGGATTGTAGTGTTCTTATTTTTGCCTCTTCCATCCATAAGCACAGATGTATGTTTGTGAAGTGCAATTTTTAAATGACCCGCAACAAACTTCCTTTGGGGTTAAAATGAAAATATTGTTTATTCATGGACTCAAACCTAGGGAAATTAGTGTCATGCAAACACACACACTCTCTCTATCTCTCCCCCTCTCTCTCTCTCTCTCTCACACACAGACGCGTACACACACACACACACACAGAGACACACGCACACACAAACACACACACGCACACAGACACACGCACACACAAACACACACACAAACACACAGACGCGCACACACACACACACGCGCACACAAACACAAGAGCATAAGGAAAAAGGTTAAGTTAGATGTAATTTAACACTGAAAGGCATGAACATTCAGTCACATGAATTTTGATCCAGTTCAGCAAAAGTTTTCTCCCCACAGTCTGATCTTGCAGAATCTCTTGTCATAGTAGTCAACACATAATTGTGCAGCTGGTCCACTTTCAAATGAATGTAAGACTTCTTCCAAAAACCCCTTCTACAAACCTAGTTTTGAACAGGTTGGGGCTAAATGGTTGACTAAGCCTGCAGCCTGATCTTCTGTATAGAGAATCATGCAGGAAGTGATGCTGATAGTAGGCTAGCTCTTCCCAGATTAACTTAAGGCAACTAGGTGAGGGGGCTCATGTAGCACAGTGGTAGTGTCTCTGCCGCTTAGCCAGGTGTGATAGGTTCAAGTCCCATCTACCCCAGAAATGTGTAATAACATTTCTGAACAGGTACATTAGGAAAAAAATTAAAGCAAAGTATTCAAACTGTCCAAATTCCAGGAGTTTCACTCATGTGACTGGGTTCCTACATGATTCACTTTAGTTCATGAGGCAACTTCTATGTTTCTGACCCTGATCATTGTTCATTTGTCTATGATAAATGATGCTATTTGTACCACTTCAGGCATAATGACTTCCAATAGCTTCTTCCTACCCACTCCCACTTTGTTCAGAAATAACTGAGAGCCATCTCTTCTGCTATTCTTCTTGTGTTGGTCAGCTGCAAGGTCCACACAATGCAATGGTACGACAATCCCGCAGAATAATTTAAGTTCTGTTGTGGTTACCGCAGATGGGAACTTTCCACAAATTGTGGTCAACTGGTATCGTGTGACCAGCAGCATCCAGCAAAGATCATTTTAAAATGTAAACAAGTATAGCATTTAAAAACAGATTATGATCTCTCATCATGCTTTGTAGGCATGACATTCCTCTACCCTCAAGGGGAAAAAAAATTGTTTCATTTATATCACATCTTTTTTGGCAGGGGAAAAGAAAGTAGAGTTGTATACTTATTTGCTCATACACTCTGGGAAGTCAAACACAGAGCTGGCAGGTGAAAAGCTGTTTCTAAGGGTCTACAATCAGGTCAGTCAACGTGAGCAACTTTTAGTGTAAAAGGTTCAAAGAACCGAAACGTCAGCCTTCCTGCTCCTCTGATGCTGCTTGGCCTGGTGTGTTCATCCAGCTCTACATCTTGTTATCCAGCATAGCCACCTGGCAATGCCTGGTTCACATGTTTTCGGGAATTTCAAAAGGGCTGCCAAATGTGTGTAGCAGGGTGGCTTTCAATTGTGTTAAAATCCTCTTGGCTGAACCGCCATTCCCCTCATTTGCCATTGTCCTCTTCCTGGAGTCACTTATAGCGTCCAGGTGGACCGCACTATTGAGGAGTTATTTGGGTTGTCAGCCAAAGTAATGTAGAATTATACAGTGCAGCTGAGGCTTTTCAGCCCATTAAGTTTGTAGTTTACCAAAACTACAGAAAACCTATACCAGTCCTACTTTCCACTTCTTGGCCCATAGCTTTGAATGTTATATTTAAAGTGCTCTTCTAAAAGTTTGTGAGGTTTTCCCATCTCAACTATCCTCCCAGGTAGTGCATTGCGGACCCCCACCACCCTCCGGGTGAAAAATGTTTTCCTCCAAACCTCTCTTAATCTCCTGCCTTCCGCCTTGAAATTATGCCCCTGTCATTGACCATTCAAAAAGGGGTAGCATCTGCTTTCTGTTCACCCTGTCCACGCCCCTCATAATCTTATACACCTCCATCAGGATCTTCTCAACTTTCTCTGCTCTAAAGAAAACAACCTGAGCTTATCCAGCTTCTCTTCACCGCTGAAATGCTCCATCCCAGGCAGCATCCTGGGGAATCTCCTCTGCACTCCCACCTTCGGTACAATCACATCTTCCTATAGTGCAGAGAGCAGAACTGCACACTGTACTCCAGGTGTAGCTAAACCAAAGTCTGTACAGTTCCAATATGACCTCACTGCTCTTATCATATTTGCCTTGACAGATAAAAGCAAGTGTCCCGTGTACATCTTTAACTAACCTATAAACCTGCCCTGCTGCCTTTAGGGCTTTGTGGACAAAACAGCCCTACAGCTTAAGATCGCAAATCTTACTGGGGCTTTTCTTTCCACTAAAGCACACGACTTTAAACTGGGACAGGTTGCTTGGCTGACAAGGCTGAGATTCCAAGATAACAAGGTGCAGAGGTGGATGAACACAGCAGGCCCAGCAGCATCATAGGAGCAGGAAGGCTGATGTTTCGGGCTTGGACCCTTCATCGGAAATGATGAAGGCCCGAAACGTCAGCCTTCCTGCTCCTATGATGCTGCTGGGCCTGCCGTGTTCATCCAGCTCTACACCTTGTTATCTCAGATTCTCCAGCATCTGCAGTTCCTATTATCTCTTAAGGCTAAGATTCCTCTAGCTCTGAGAATAATAGGACATCTTGATGGTATGTTGGCTCCAGGGTTAACACTGCTGCCTCACAGTGTCAGAGGCCTGGGCTCAATTCCAGCCTCAGGTAACTGCCAGTGTGGAGTTTGCACATTCTCTCAGTGTCTGCGCGGTTTTCCTCTAAGGGGTCCAGTTTCCTTCCAGTTCAAAAATGTGCAGGTTAGGGTGGATTGACCATGCTAAATTAATCCATAGTGTCCAGGGATGAGTAGGCTAGGTGGGTTAGCCATGGGAAATGTAGGGTTACGGGATAGGTAGGGGAGTGGGTCTGGCTGGGATGTTCCTTGGAGGGTTGGTATGGGCTGAATGGTCTGCTTTCACACTGAAGGGATTCTATGATCCCAGTACTTTTTTAAATAGCTTGGTCTCACAGGGTGGACTGAGTGGCCATCCCTGTCTCTGAAATCCCTGGTATGTAGGGTTGGACAAGAGATTCCTTGGGTCCCTGTATTTAGGGGTAAACGTGGAGCTGTAGTGATGCGTTCAGCTTTGGAAGCAGTGCAGTAAGGGAGCTCCAGTGCTTTAGATCTCAACTACATTGTTGTCCAACACCTGCTGGATCTCCTCGCCAAGCTGTGCCTACTCATCGGAGCTCAGCTAGCATAGCTTTCGACTTATTGATGTAGGTTCTCCCACAACCACATCATGGACTGTTATCCATGGGATTTATCCTAGTAGATCCTTGTGCATTCTTCAATGCGCCTGAGCAAAACACACCTGACTTTTTTGTCAGGGATGTGAATTGTGCCTCTAAGATTCAGGTACCTGCCAGCTGGAAGTTCAACTCAAGAAGCCTCCTCTCACTCCTTTCCATCTGACAACCTCCCCTCCTCCAGCCCTGCCTCTCAGATGTGCCCACCTCCCCTGCCCCAGCCCCTGCCCCCCTAGATTTGCCCACCTCTCCTGACCCTCCACTTGTGCCCCTCAAATATGCCTACCTCCCCTGCCCCAGCCCCTGCCACCTCAGATGTGTCCACCCCCTGCCCCAGCCCCTCTACCTCAGATGTGCCCACCCCCTGCCCCAGCCCCTGACCCTCAGATGTGCCCTGCTCCCCTGCATCATCCTTGACCTCCAGATAGGCCCACTTCCCCCTGTTCCCAAACCCCAGATGTGCCCACCTGCCCAGTCCCAGCCTCTGCCCCACCAGATGTGCCTACTTCAGGCAGACTCTTACCGTTTGACTGGTCTCTGAGGTGTAACTCTATTTTGTCTGCACTTGAACTCCTCTGGTGTTAGTCATGAGAAAGGTGGATCTTCAGGGGTCTTTCTGTGCTGAGTAACATTGAGAAGGGGCTGGTTTACAAACTGTCCCATTTCATTTAGGATGCTAATGCCCTCAAGGAGCTGTCCAAGCATCAATGGCCTCAACATTATGATGGAAATCAGCTAACCCAGCGCACGCTATCCCTGTGTATATCCTCTCGCAGTAGATTCTAGAAAACAGATTTCTGATCCTCCCATACTTCCACTTCCCAAATTACCCTGACCAAACATACAACAAGGTGGTGCCGCAGAATCCCTATGTCACTACCCGACAGATACAGGGGTAGTCCAATACTGACGGTGCCTTCCTGCTCAGTTCCTTGCCCAGGCACCAATCTCAGTTGCTCAGCGACATTAAAAGGTCGGTAACTTTGACTCATCCAGAAGGTCCCTGGATTGAACCTGCTATGGGTCAGGGTGATTTGTAAAGACTAGAGTTGGGTCTCAGCAGTTCAACTCTCGCTGATGCACCAAGTGACCCGTTCCCCCCTGGGAGACGAATCCATCTCCACATTGCCACCCCTCGCCATCCAGGCTCACTGCTAAAGGACAGCTAGTTAACTGAGGCACTGCAGCACTGGTGACTTTCAGGGCACGGAGCCCACCAGGACCCAATCAGTATACTGGAGAAAGGAAGCAATCTGATGACGTTAATCTGGGCTTAACAATGAGGTTATGTGTTTATTTGAAATGATACTTCCAGAGCCAAGGGAATGCTTTCTATCCCCACAAAAAACACTTTATGCAAGTCAGTCCATGTAGGGATTAAACATTGTGTCAGGGAGAATCCATTCTCTTTGATTCCCTCCCTGCCACAGCTCTCTGCTCAAATTAAACCTTTACCCCTACTCATGAGGGAGTCAGGCTCCCATCATTGTGGAGACAGACCAAGTATTAGTTCTGATAAAGCAACTGGATACATTAAAGACTCCCTCCTTCCCCACTGCCTGCAGTGTACTCTATGTATAGAGCGGTCTGCAGTAACTCACTAACGCTCCCTCGACAGCTTCTCCCTGCTGCCTCAAAGGACAAGGGCAGCAGACTTTGTGGCAACGTCAGAAATGTCAAGTTCCTATTCAACTCACAAAGCATTCTGACTTGGAAATATTCCTTTAAACCTTTGGCAAATGTTCTTTCATCAGAATTGGTTTAATCCTGGGAACTCACTCCCTGCCGGCAGTGTGGGACCCCCTCAACACATGGGACTGCAGTGGTTCAAAAACAAAGCCAGCCACCATCTTCCGGGGTTAGCGGGGGGCGTTCCAGGGATATACAAACAGATCAATTAAGTTGAATAGCTTGACCCACTTCACAGCCTGGATTGTCAACATTGGGAAAGTTCACCAGTTCCAGAAGCCTAAGTTGTAAAGATGGCTGCCGGGACATTAGGAATTTGGCCACGGATGCGGGGGTTACATTCGGAGCAGAGTAATGAATGCAGAGTGGGAGTGAAGGACACCAGGTACAGAGGCGATCTAGTAGCAAGACGCGCGCCCATTACTGGTACCTTATTGAAGGTTTTAAACAAATGTATCAAACAGCCCTTCAATTCCAACCCTCTAGTACGCTCCTGGGGCCCATCCATGCCAACCCATGCCACCTACAGTCAGAAAGATCAGCACCTAAAAAGGGTCTTAGGTCAATCGAGTCTGTGCTGGTCAAGAACAGCCTCTTAACTATTCTAATCCCATTTTGCAGCACTTGGTCCATAGCTTTTCAAATGCACATCTAAATACTTTTTCAATGTTATGAGGGTTTCTGTCTCTACCACCCTGACAGGCAGTGAGTTCCAGATTCCCACCAACCTCTGGGTGAAAAGGTTTTTCATCACATCCCCACTAAATCTCCTGCCCCTTACCATAATTCCATGCCATTTCTATCTCTTTAGTCATTGATCCCCCCATTAAGGGGCAACGTTCCTCCCTGTCTACCCTATCAATGCCACTCACAATTGGACACATCTCAATCATGCCCCCCCTCAGTCTCCCCTGTTCTAAGGGAAACAACCCCAGCCTGTCCAATCTCTCTTTGTAACTAATATTCTCACTTGCTTTTGCCAGTGATAGGTGACACACAGGCCAATAAATCAGCAAATCTGGTTCGTGTGGTAAATCTTTTTCAAGTTTAAAATTACTTCTAATGAACACATAATGACGCACATCTGAGGCAGGCAGGACTTGAACCTGTCAGCCCAAAGGTAGGGACACTCAGCACTGCACCCTTAATCTCGAACATCATTCAGGAGATTTGGGTGTCACTAGCTAGGGCAGCATTTTATTGTCCATTCCTAACTGATATATGATTCAACCAGACTGGTGTGAGTCTGGAGTCACGTGTAGGCCAGATCTGGTAAGATGGCAGATTTCCTTCCCTAAAGAATATTAGTGAGCCTGATGTCTATTTTTATGGCAATAGTCACATTTTGATCGAGTCCTTGGTCATATATTCATGCACACTTTAGCTATTGTCCTTGTATAACTGGTAGGTTCTTTCCACATATCTTTTTATCACTTCTTAATCTTCTCCTTGTGTTTTTTGTTACCCCTCCTAGTCCCATCAGTGTTTCTCCATTTCCTCTTCCACTCTACTCCTGCCTGCCTGTTTCTACTTGACCTCTTTGACAGCCTGAGGTTTTAGAATTTCAATGGAAGCAGCAGGAGAGGTGCAGAGTGGATGGGCAGGCTAGGTTAACAGGTTGTGGAGCTGGGTGAACACAGCAGGCCAAGCAGCATCAGAGCAGCAGGAAAGCTGACGTTTTGGGTCGGACCCTTCTTCAGAAAATTTTCAGAAAGTCAACTTTCCTGCTCCTCTGATGCTGCCTGGCCTGCTGTGTTCATCCAGCTCCACACTGTGTTATCTCTGACTCCAGCATCAACAGTTCTTACAATGTCCACCACCAACAACAAGATCAGTTCTGAGGAAGGGTCACCGGACCCGAAACATTAACTCTGTTTTCTCCTTCACAGATGCTGCCAGACCTGCTGAGCTTTTCCAGCAACTTCTGTTTTTGTTCCTGATTTACAGCATCCACAGTTCTTTTGGTTTTTACTTACTATCTCCAAATTGATTTCTGGATTGGACACAAAGGCTGTATCTCAATCTGTGCCTCCCCAAGAGGCCAAGACACTGAGCAAATTTAAGGAGAAGACAGACAGATGTTTAAATGGAATGGACTAAAGGTTTATGGGATGTGGGCAGGAAAATGGAGTTGAGGTCAGCCATGATTGTATTGAAAGGTGTAGTAGGCTCAACAGGCTGAATGGTCTACTCCTGCTCCTCACTCTTTCGGGCCAACCTCACAGTTTCCCATTATGAGACTATTTACCCATCAACAAAACTCAGACTAGGGAGGTCCTCCTGTCAGAATAAAATTGGCTTTTATTTGAATACCTAATGATCCCAATCTGACTTTTAAAATAATAAATGCATAATGCACAGGGTTTGATAAGGGAGAAGAGTAGAAGATGTAGCTGGAAGTGCCACCAGCTAGCTAGAAGGATTCTGGGTGTGCCACATCAGGACTATGTGTCATTGGGACTGTGTCTCACCAGGACTGTGTATCATTAAGACTGTGTCTCACTATGACAATGCCTCATTGGGGCTGTGTCTCACCAGGACTGTGTCTCATTGGGACTGTGTCTCACCAGGGCTGTGTCTCATTGGG
>JAHRHZ010000070.1:273469-294595 GCA_024137785.1 Ginglymostoma cirratum | reverse complement strand
ACCAGGACTGTGTCTCATTGGGACTGTGTCTCATCAGGACTATGCCTTATTGGAACTGTGTCTCATTGGGATTGTGTTTCACGAGGACTGTGTCTCATTGGGACTGTGTGTCACCAGGACTATGCCTCATTGAGACTATGTCTCATCAGGACTGTGTCTCATTGGGACTGTGTCTCACCAGGACCCTGTCTCATTGGGACTGTGTCTCACCAGGACTATGCTTCATTGGGACTGTGTCTCACCAGGACTGTGCCTCATAGGGACTGTGTCGCATGAGGACTGTACCTTATCAGGACTGCATTTCATGAGGACTGTGCCTCATCGGAACTGCATCTCGCCAGGACTGCATGTCTCATTGGGACCTTGTCTCTCATACGGACTGCATCTCTTCAGGACTGTGTCTCTCATTGGGACTGCATCTCTCATCAGAATAGTGTCTAGTGGGGACTATGTCTTATCAGAGGCCAGTAACAAATAATGAAAGACCTGATCTAAAAATGAGGTAATGTAAATTCTAATTTCACCGTGGAAGCTAGGCAGGCATTAAATGTTTAAAAACCTTGAATAATATGATAACAACCGGCTGTTGATCAAAAAATTGGCAACCACCTGATTGCAGCAAGGCCTGACGCGCTGGTTCTAGTTGAGACCAGTTCAGCTGGAGGTTGTTGGTTTAACTAATTCCAGTAGAGGCCAGTTTAACAGACTCTGTGGGGGTTTGGCTCAAATGACCCCAAGTGAGCCAAGTTCAAATGATCATCTGCAACTGGCCGTCACTAACTAATTCATTCTTAAGGAGAAAAATTCAATTTGTCTGTTGCATTTTGTTCATACAGTTATTGTAGCATTCAGCTTTGCAATGAATAGAATGACAGCCCGTGGGCCTAACTGGACAAGTTGAGCAGTAAACCATTTCCACAGGATTGGCAGCTTTGGAAAAACTAGTTCCAGTATTACATGGGCCTAAAGAAGCAGCAGCCATATTTATCATTCTCATCAGGAACAGAAAGTGGCCATACAGCCTTTGGAGCCTGTTCAAACATTAAATTGGATTGTGGTTGAACTATATCTCAACTCCATTTGCTTTCCACTGCTCCATTTCTTTTGTTATCCTTCACAAAAAAAAACTCGCATAATTCAGTTCTGATATGTGGTCATCAACCTGAAATATTGAGGAAAACTTTAGATCATGTGTAAAGGCAGAATTTGGGGTTGGAGAAGGTGTAAAACTGTTAAAAATCTGAAACCTGGTGTCCAATTTGCCCACTCTTGGCCTTAGCAGATTCAATGGTGAAAAAGCAATCTGCTCTCATTCAGAGACAAGCTGCTTATTAGTGTATTAGTGCACGTTAACCACTTCACCTTAGTTGGCCAACCACGCCTACCAGGTTTTGGTGAACCCAGTAGCTGAGGGGCTTTAGGCTTGTTTAGCACACTAGGTCAAGTTAATCTTTTCACCCAACTTACACACTTTCAGTACATCTCTCCTTGACCTTTTTAATCTACCCATTGGCCTACCAGACACTGATCTTCCCTCAACCCTGGTATTGCACCTTTCTTTTGGCCTCAATCTCCTTCACCCCCTCTGCCTTTATGATCCTTCTCCTTCCCTCCTTCCCTTCCTTCAGGCCCAGCTACAGCCTAACACCAAAGACCCACTGACCCAACCTCAATATCTCTGCCTGCAGTGGGGGAACGTCAGAACAAAAACAGTTAAATTCAGCAGGACCCGGTCTTAGGGGTTTCCTGACCCTAACCTGAAACCCAACACGCCCCAACCTCGGACCCAGCTCCAAGGTAAGATTGAAGCCAACTCTGTTTCCTCCACAGTTCCTCTCAGACTTGTTGAGTGCTTTCCAGAACATTCTGTGCTTAAAATAAAAATCCTTGAAACTTGAGCCACACCCCTCAACATCAGCACCCATTCCAGGAAAGGAAAGTCTAGATAGTCACAAACTTTGTGAAAACGTACCCTCTAATTTCAAGTCTAAATGGCCTAGATATCATTTAAGATCGAGCCTCTTTGAGCAGGGTTCTTTCTCTTGTACAAATTATAATTGTGTATTAAAGACACTGTAATTAATAGACATCAGTCATATTAAATGTACAACAAATTTAAACACCGGTGACCCATTTTTTAACGTTTCAGAAATGGCCACCCTGACTCCATTCTCGGCTTTTATACCTCTGAACATGAACTAAAGGTGAGGAGAGTGAATTAAGACTGTAGTAGAATGGAAGACTAACCTAAAGCGGTTTAATATATTGCAGATTTGATTTGTGTGGGTGTCATGGATCCTGAAAGAGGTATATTTTTAATTTAAGTCTTCTTGTTAGTTAGTTAAAAACAGAAATCAAAAAGAAGTTTGTCTTATGAACGTCATATGGCTATCATGCGGTTTATATTTTTGATCCACAACATCTGTGTTATACCTCGACTGTAATTAGAGGCCATTCCGGCCATCACATCTGTAAAGGGCTTTTGCTCTTTAATTGGAATTACCTACTGTGTATCTGATACTGCAGATCTCTCTAGCTCAAACTAGAGACCAAGAATCTTCACATCATAGGATTGCAGGACTGTAAAGGGTAGGTCCATGTGACTGCCCAAAGAAGCTGGTCTTTGTAATGATTGAAAGATCTCAGGCATGACATTCCTGGGGTGAGAAACAGTGGCTAGGACCTTTGTCGAGCCCTGAAGCCAACCCCAGTGGAAAACAGTCACTTTCAAAATAAGGGGCTGCCCAGTTCTGAGGAAGGGTCACTGGAATCGAAATGTTAACTCTGATTTCTCTCCACAGATGCTGCCAGACCTGCTGAGCTTTTCCAGCAATTTTTGTTCCTATTTTTGGTTGCCCATTTAAGGCAATTGATGAGTTTTTTTGTGAGGATTGTGAGTCTTTCAAATTCCCTTCCTCAAAAGATGCTGGGAGCAAAACCTCTGAATCTTTTTAAGGCCGAGGTACATAGATTCTTGGTAAACAAGAAAATGAGATGTTATCCGAGGTAGCAGACCAGAAATAGTAGGGAATGAGGAGTACACACATCAGCCATGATCTTATTGAATGCGAAAACAGTCTTCAGGGGCCAATTGGCCTGTTTCCAATTTTAATTTGGATATTTGTATGTATATATATCTCCTTAATTTGTCTGGATTTGGCTTTACTGACTAATTTTGATTTGGTTTGATTTGATTTAATTTATTATAGTCACATGTAACTAGGTACAGTGAAAAGGTTTTGTGTTGTGTGCAGGTCAAACAGGTCATACCATACAAAGTACACTGGGGTAATAGAACAGAGTGAGGAGTGCAATGTTACGGCTGCGGAGATGGTGCACAAAGAGTGAGGTCAACATTAAATTTGAAATTTGAGAAGTCCATAGTCTCATAACAGCAGAGAAAAGCTGTTCTTGAATCTGTTGGTCCATGTGTTTAAGTTTTTGTAACTTCTGCACGATAGAAGAGGTTGGAAGAAAGTAAAAACAGTATGGGAAGGGTCTTTGATGATGTTGCCTGTGTTTCTGAGACAGCAAGAAGTGTAGATGAAGTCAATGGATGGAAGGTTGGGTTGTTTGATGGACTGGACTGTACTCACAACTCTCTGTAGTTTTTTACGGTCCTGGGCAGAGCATTTGCCATATCACTGGTTCAAATCCTATCATGGCAGCTGGTGGAATTTAAATTCAATAAGATCTGAAATTGAAATCCAGTTGAAGTTACAGTCATCATTCATTGTTGGAAAAACATATGCTCTCCTTACACAATTTGACCCACATGTGCCTCTTGACTTAAGCCATTCTGGTGGACTATTCACACATAATGTAGTTGACTATCTTCAGAAAAGGCTCCCAAGCCACTCAGTTCAAAGTCGATTAGGAATGGCCTACAAATGATGGCAAATACCCATAACTCAACAAAAAACTTCAAATAAAATGCATGGTGCAGAGGGGGTCAGGACAGGAGTGCCTTCTGTCGGGTAGTCTGTAGCTTGTCTTGTATCCAGGCAGATGTGAAAAGCCATGAGGCCTAACTGAGGAATGCCACCCCTCCCAACCCAGTGATAGGGAGAATATCTCCTGCTCAGTATCCCTGCCACCCCTTGCAAAGACCTGAAAGTTCATCAGATTGAATTGTCCTCAACATCCTCTTAGCATGGCACAGTGGCTCAGTGGTTAGCAATTTGCCTCACAGCACCAAGGGTCCAGGTTCAATTCCAGCCTCAGGCGACTGTCTGTGTGGAGTTTGCACATTCTCCCAGTGTCCACATGCGTTTCTACTAAGTGCATGGGTTTCCTCCCACAGTCCAAAGATGTGCAGAATAGGTGGATTGGCCATGGGAAATGCAGGGTTGTGGGTCTGGGTGGGATGCTCTTTGAATGGCCTGCTTCAATGCTGTGATTGTGAATTATGTCAGCTGTCTGCAAAAAATGGCATGGAGTGGGGAGACTGGTCTACAATATGATGGGGTTATTTTTAGTTCCTGATTGCCCTCAGTCCTCGCATAGTGAAACATCACTTTCCAAAGGTCAGATTCACAAAAAGAATGAATTATTTTTAAATGACAGGGTTCTTCTTTTAAGAAACCTCCATCCACTGGCATAGCAAATGGAAATGCAGTTCATGGTTTGACCCAATTTTCAGAACATGTTCCACAAAGGTTTTCTGCCAATCTAATGCTATGCTCAGAGAAATTGATAGTTTAGAAATTGAGCAGTTTAATCAATCTTGGTCAATGTCACAGGAGCCAAATAGTTGCCCTAACTTGAAGAGACTCAACACAATTACTATTAATATATACAAGTGCCTTCCCTCAGTTGGAAATGTTACATATTTTTGGATACAGTCACACCCCAGAGACCTAAAAGCATAATCGAGGCTGGTACTCCAATGCATGAGGGAGTGCTGATCTACACATTGATTGATTGATTGTCACGTGTAATGAAATACAGTGAAAAGCTTTGTTTTCGAGCAGTACAGGCAGATCACAGCAAGCAAAGAATGTACAGATCAAAAAGACTTACAGGGATACAGGTTACATTGCAGGTTACATTATTTGAGGCTAGAGTCCATTCAACAGTTTGATAATGGCCAGGAGAAGCTGTTCCTGAACCTGCTCTGTTCCTGAACCTGCTCTGTTCCTGAACAGAGATGCTGGCTTCACCACAGATCCTTCACAAAGCCACATCTGTTCTCTCAGGTGAGTCTAACAGATCTCACAGTCACTATTCAGAGGAACACAGTTCCACGTCATCAAGTTAACAGCCAGGGCTCATCTGTTCCAACCTCTTTTCTTTTCTGTTTTTCTCTTTTCTTGTTTTTTCCCCCTTCCCTTTCCTTACTTCTTGTCCTGAGCTCAGACAGGCTCAGAGGTGGTGAGTAGGCCCAGCACGGACTCGAGTGGGCCCTTACTTACTTTCCTGGGGTGAGCAATGGGACCTGGCATTGGAATTGGCGGCTGCTACATTAGCAGAGGCAATGTCAGCGAGGTAGGCTCAGCTGTAAAAGATTGCACCTGAGGATTGGTGACTTTGTTGTTGGTTGGGTCTGGCGCAGATGGCGGTGAAGCTGTGGTGGAAGGGCATCACTGTATCATCGACGAGGTGGGCCCAGCAGCGAGAGATGTGATTCTGACATTCGGTGGGTCCAGTGCAGGCAGCAGCAAGGCAGTGCCAGAACAGAATCCACCCAACAGCAAACGGTAATGCCTGAAGAGTGGTGACTTCATTATTGGTTGAGTCCGGTGTAGATGGTGGTGAGGCAGTGTAGGAGGGATGGGGGCGCAGTCTTTGTTGTTGATGAGCTAGCTCAGGACTGATGTACTCTCTTTAAGCTATATCTTTCTGATTTTCTTTCTAATTCTTAAAATTATTCAACATGGCAGTGGATCGTGGCAACGGTGGAAAAGCTGTAAAATACACGTGACAATAAATCATTCATTCATTCAATTTTCTGTGGTGCTCGGGCTGATATTTATGCATCTCAAGCAGTTTCCATAAGATTGATAAACTGTTCATTATCATTTTGGTCTTTGTGGCATTTCCTCCATGCAAATTAGCTCCACGATTCAGTACATTACTCCAGGGGCTAAACTTCAAAAGTATTGCATTGTCTGTGCAACATCCTGAAATTCTGAAAGATTCAGGATAAATGTAAGTTCTATCTTCTATCAGACTAATCACTTCATCATTGCAGCACCTCTCTGTTTTGTAGCCACGTTTTTCCATTTCAAAATAGCATCATTTTGTCTTTCCAAATGGCCTATTGCAAAATCATTCTGAGACTTCAGAGCTGACTGAGCAGGTGAGTGTGAACATTGGGATGACAAATTGAGTCATTAAGTTGGCGAAATATCAGGCAATTCAACAATTTGTGACGGGGCCGTCAAAAGAAAATCAAATCATTGCCACACTTGATGTTCCATTTATATCTCACACCAAACACAGTGGGACACCTTCAATGTGCGTCCAATACTCACGACATCGGTTATAAATTAGGTAAAGCTTTTACTCATTTCTTCTGTTAAACTAAACCATCTCCAAAATAGAATTCACAGACCAAATGCTCCACAGGTCAAACTCTTTACAGCGCAAACTCCTCACAGTCCAAACCCTTCACAGGTCAAATTATTCACAGTCCAAGCTCTTCATATTCCACGCTCTTCATAGCCCAAACTTCCCCACAGGTCAAGTTCTTCACAGTCCAAGCTTTTCACAGGCCAGATGCCTCACATTCCAAACTCTTCACTAAGGATCTAAGGATATGGGGTAGGCCATTTAGGCCTGAGAGGAGGAGAAATGTCTTCAGCCAGAGGGAGTAGGTTGGAGGGGCTGAATTCTCTGCTCCTGCTCCTAGTTCTTAGGTTTTGCTTTTATGTCTGGAGTGAGCTCCACAGGTGGCATTGGAAACCATGAAGATGTACTAATGTCATGAGACTTTACCCTTCCACGATGTATTGTACAAAGTGTTGCTGCCCCGTGTGCAGCTAGGAGTAGCAGAACAGAGCCATAACCTTTGAACAAGTCGAATTTCTGCTTTCTCCAGTCAGCTCCATGGCCTCTTCCTCAAAATGGGTTAGGATCCTGATGTTAGACATTCCTCCCCCGTCTGAATAAGTTTGTATTTATTCCCCTGCAGGCAAACAGCAGCGTTCAGAGATGTGGTGATGGGATCAGGAGTAGTTTCCTGGAATTCTCGGCTACAGATTTTCCAAGGGCCCTCACAGCAGCCAGTTTTAGCCTCTATTTTTACAGGAGGAAGAACCTGCTGTGCTTTTTTGGACAGTTAAAGCTGTTAAATCCATAATCTTTTTGTTCTGGGAGAATTAACTTTGCTTACAAAAATAGCAAGTGTCATGCCATCTGTGTGGTTGAGACATCTCTTATCTTAATCAAAAGAAAGATACCTTTTACTTTTGTCCTTGTCCAAGCCAACTCCTTGCTGAAAGTCTATTACAACCCCCGCTTTTCCTCGTTCTCAAGAAAGCTCAAAAACCGGTGGGAGCATTTTTCTCCAGCACTTTTTGCATTGATATTAATCACTAGGCACAAGTGTGAGACACACTATTATAGCTGTGCAACACTCACAGCTATAATTAACTCACACATACTTCGCCCGCACAACATTTCTGATACAGACACCTACCACTCAACCTCTGTGTGACTACCCTTTGCAGTCACAGACTTTTGATGCTACATGCTCAAGACAGTGACATTACGTAGGCCCTGGCACACACTCTGGCAAAGCACCAGCAGCTCATTCATCCTCTTTCAGCAATGGAGCCAGTGGGCAGCGCTGCTACCTCTGTCCGGCCACCTCAGTTTAGTAGGCTAGCCCCTATTTGAATCCTCTTGTTATGAAAATCAACATATCCTGAGCTTCCAATGAGTGAATGGCAGCATGGCTGTCCTTTTAAATGTGGTGCCAGGACCTACAACGCTGGAAGGACCTAGTCAGTTGGGGGTGCTGGGGGGTACTGGTGCACGCACCTCCTGCCCACTTGCCCCATGAGATGCGCCAATCTCCTGGTGCAAGCTGAGAATTATGAAATCATGTGAGAAAGGGAGGCTCATCACAGGCCAACGCTACTCCCAGTTGGTGGCAGACCCAGGCTCCACAACAAAGATTCCCACCTGCTGTCCTGAAAATCCCAGAACATCAGAAGGTGAACGCTAAATGAGCTTCCTAATGATGTTCCCAACTAATGAGGTGATGGGCAACATCATATTCCCTCCTAACTCCCACCCCCCCCAACTCCTCCACCCTCTTCACAAATCTTCGGAAAAATCAAAGTTGTGGAATGGAAGCATCAAACCAATTCAGGACAGGAAAATCCCAGAAGTAGGGTTGGGACTCAGTATGCTTCCAGCACCTGACCAGAAATGTACATTCAGATGAAAATTAGGAAGAGTTTACAGTCAGCTGGGAACAGAACAAGGAAAAGCTTCAATATTGAATCAGTAAGGAAACATTCCCAGTGAAGAATGACCATCAAGGCAATTGAGTTTGTTGAAGTTTAACACTTAATTGAAGCTGTCTCCAAGAAAAAGGAATTTGCAAGAGGGAGATAGGTATCATTCCAGGGCTAAAACGATGAAAAGGTTTGAGGAGAAAGCAGGAACAGGACACTGAGTTGGATGATCAGCTGTGGCCATATTGAAAGACAGAGCAGGCTTGAAGGGCCAAATAGCCTTTATTCCTGCTCCTGTTTTCTATGTTTCTAAGAAAATGAGCTTCCCAAAATCTATGCCAACAATTGTACTCGTTGTTGTTTAAGCCTGCAATAATGAGCAAATCTTCATTCATTTCTATTCGAAAATCACATTTGCCCAGTTCTGCCCAGCGCCACAGAAGTGGAGATCAGGCACCTTTCCCTTTCGATCTGATTGGTTCTAACGGATTTTCTTCTTGTGTTTTATTAGATTCCTTTCCCTCTGATCTCTCTCATTCGCTCAGTCTCTTCACTTACCCCTGCCATAGCTAGGAGTCAACTCAATGTGGCTAAAGGCAACCTCAGGCCCAAGTTCTAAAGGGCCTTGTCAGAACAGAGCTGGGACGTGATTCAGTCCCACAGGTTGAGGAGCTTGTTCATTGTGAGATAAACAAGTTTAAATTGGCCTTGGTAAGCAGGAGGAGGCCATTCATCCCATAGAATCCCCACAGTGTGGTAACAGGCCCTTCAGCCCAACAAGTCCACACCAACCCTCAGAGCATCCCACCCAGACCCATCCCCCTATAACCCACCTAATCTACACATCCCTGAACACTATGGATAATTTCCCATGGCCAATCCACCTAACCTGCACATCTTTGGACTGTGGGAGGAAACCCACACAGACAACATGCAAACTCCACACAGACAGTCACCCAAGGGTAGAATTGAACCCAGGTCCCTGGCACTGTGATGCAGCAGTGCTAACCACTGTGCCACCTCATTTCTTGGGACCAGTTTGAGCATAGCTGATTAACTCCATTTGCTCTTGATACCTGTACCTACAAATGTCCATCCACACAAATTCTGCAGATGCTGAAAATCTGAAGCTAAAACAGAAACTACTGGAAATGCACAGCGGGTCTGGTGGCATTGGTGGAGAGAGAAACAGAGCTAACATTTCAGATTGATGGCCTTTTGAATTGAGGAATGTTAAAGATATGATAAATTTGAAGCATGTGCTAATGGGAGAAGGCGAGAAAAAGGCCAGTATTAAATGAGAATCTCTCCTTGTCACTTAAAAACTGTTACATTTATAACTTTTTCCAGCTCAGATGAAAGGTCGTCTTAAGAAACATTAACTCTGCTTCTCTCTTCAAAAATCAAATCATCCCAGTCTTGCATGTTCAGATAGCAGCTCTGCTGGCATCTGTTGTGGTCATGGTCACTGGAACCATCTCAAAAGATCTTGGGTAGATTCACTGGCACCAATCCTCCTTATTGGTACTCGTGTCAGATACTGATACCAAATGTGAAATGATGCCTACATCTAGTCTTTGTCTGGATAGATCTTTATAAACAGAATAGGTTTATTTCATAGTACTTATTAACTAGCTATGTTACATCTAAGTTACATGAGAGTCCTTTGTAAGACTTCAGGCTATACCTTAAGGTAGATACACCTTACTATTACTTTCTACATAGATTTAACATGAACTGAAAGCAAGCTAGAACATTGATTAACTTCTGTCCTAATTGGCAGAGTTGATCTCATTCTGTCAATTAACTTTTTCAGCTATTAATTGCCTTATTGAGTCGTAAAGAAAAAAAATTCCACTGTTATCCCAATTGTGTTGAAAGTGTTATTCCTGTCTGGTCCACAAGGACTCTTACCAATGTGTACAGATGCACCATGGAAAGCATCCTATCTGGATGCATCACAGGGTGGCATGACAACTGCTATTCCCAAGACTGCAAGAAACTACAGAGAGTCATGAACATAGCTCAGTCCATCACACAAACCAGCCTTCCATTCACTGATTACATCTACACTTCCCACTGCCTCAGGAAAGCAACTGACATAGTCAAAGTCCCCTTCCACCTCAGTTATTCTCTCTTCCACCCTCTTCCAAATGCCAAAGATACAGAATTGTGAAAATGCGCATGAACAGGTTCAAGAACAGCTTCTTCCCTGCCGTTATCAGACTTTTGAATGGACCTGTCAAATGTTAACGTTGATCTCTCTCACTCTGCACTTTCTCTTTGGCTGTAACACTGTATTCTGATCTCTGTTCTGCAACACTGATGTACCTTGTATGGTACAATCTGCCTGTATAGCATGCAAAACAACACTGTTCACTGTATCTCAGTACATGTAAGAACAATCAATCAAACTCATCAAACTCACCAGTCCTTCATTTCAGAGCTGCAATGGCCAAAAGTGACGAAGCTGAAAAAGTTCATAATTAACTCTGTACACAGCCCACCTTTGTTCAAGGAGTAACTCAGCACTAGAACAACCTTGCACAGATTTTAATCTCCATGAAAAGGATTCATTTAAGCAAAATCTGTTGGACCTTCTTAATGAATGCAACCATTTGAGAACCTTATATGGCACTCACTGTCCAGGTCCCTGAGGGACACACACCAAGAATCAGAACACAATGTAGGGTCCAAAATTGGAAAGCTACTAAGGATGTTGTATGAACCCTGAAGGAGGTAACTACAGCAGGGACTCCCGACTCTGTCAAACCTCTGCTGGACTGGAAGAAATTTAACAAGCACACTAGGTAAGACAAGGTTAGACCCTCATGCAGCTTCCTTATCTGGATGAACTCCTTCCTTCAGGAGTTAGAAAAATCAGATGTAAAATTGGGAGATCAAAGGTTGACCCTGAGTGTGCACAGACTCCAATCTTTCCCATGAAAGCAGAGATGTTGGATAATCATCATCACACTCTCATGAGGTCACCAAGGAACATCTCAGATCCTTTAATGCAAGATCAATTAAATAGATCTATCAATTGTATAGCTGAAAGTCAGTCTCTCCATTACTTTTCCACCCAACCTCAGTAATCTCTGAATTTACTGAGATCTCTGAGCTCCTCAAATTCTGGTCACTCTTACATCTCCAGTTTTCATCGTTCCATTACGTTGGTCTTGCCTTCCAAAATTTCTTTTTAAACAACCAGTTCTGACATGTTATGGGGCAGGTGGGACTTCTGGCTCAAAGGTAGGACATTACCATGGTGGGCGGCATGCTGGCTCAGTGGTTAGCACTGCTGCCTCACGGCACCAGGCACCCAGGTTTGATTCCACCCTCAGGCAACTGTCTGTGTGGAGTTTGCACATTCTCCCCGTGACTGGTGGTTTTCCTCTGGCTGCTCCAGTTTCCTCCCACAGTCCAAAGATGTGCAGATTAGGTGGATTGGCCATGCTAAATTGCTCATAGTGTCCAGGGATGTGCAGACTAGGTGGATTAGCCAAGGGGAATGCAGGATTACAGGGGGTAGGTCTAGTTAGGATTCTCTTTGGAAGGTCAGTGTGGACTCGATGGGCCAAATGGCCTGCTTCCACACTGCAGGGAATCTATGTGTACAGGAGCTCCCTTCAGCTGTCTGGACATTAAGTGACATATGTTCCTCTGCCTCTTTATCTTGGCTTCCTCCTTCAAGATACTCCTTGAAACATATCTTGCTGAGCAATGTTTTGGTTACTTGCTCTTAATATCTACTTCTGTGAGTTAGTGTTAGATGGTGATCTCCTAGCAGTCCAGGTACCCAGGCTAATATTCTGGGGGCAAGGGTTTAAATTCAATTTTTAAATCTGGAATAGAAAGCTAGTTTCAGTGATGGTGACCATGACAATTATCATCGATTGCTGTAAAAACCTACATGGTTCACTAATATCCTTTAGCAGGGGAATCTGCCTTCCTTACCCAGGTCTACGTGTGACTCCAGAGCTATTGCAATCGGGTTGAAGCTGAACCGTATTTCTATGAACCCATGAAAAAATAAATTTGATTCAATCAATATTTGTGACACCTTTTCATTCCCCTCTGTTCTGCCATTACATTGAGCAATTTGGTAACGATATGTAAAAGGAGCTCGAACTATCACATGCCATTGCAAGTAATATGGAGCATCAGGCCTGAATGTGGTGTCCCAGCTACACAGCCTCACATCTGACACCAACTATCCATGTTCCGGGTGGCTACAGTAGCTTTATTTCTTCCCCTCGCAACACATCACCGACAGACTGAAACGCTGAAACAGTCATTATGCAGAATAAGCCGGCACATCCTCCTGAATGCCAATCAGCGTTACCGTGGTTACACCACAACATGAAGGAAATTAGTTGCCTTTATCTTTTTGTATCAAGTTTTTTTCTTAACGAATTGTTCAACTTGCCCGTGTGCCAGTGAACCATATGACCTTGACCATGAGGTGATACAACACATTGCCCGTCTCTGTAATCTTAGCAATCCCTCAGGAATACCTTCTGTCTTTCCAACAGATTGCACTCTGGATCGCCAATATTCCCTATGTGCCGCCAATTAAATCCACTTACCTACAGGCAGCTGGTACTTATCCCTTCTCTATCATTAAATTAAACATCATGTTGATTTACCCGTAAACTAATTCCGAGCCTTTTGCCAATGACTGTTTCAAGTGCCATCTGTTGAGAAACAAACATACAGCTGCTTGTAACATTTTCTTCCTCACCTCCACCCAGCCGCAGCCTTTCACCACTTTCCTTCACCAACTTCGCATCAAACAGCAATTTTGAAAACCGGTTTATTTCATGAGATTCCACCCAACGCTTCCCACCCCATCCATTCTTCCTGGGATAACACACTCCAGACACTGAGATCACCAGCACGGCTGTTTGTGACCGAATAGTGATCGGTGAGACTTGCTATTTGACTGTGGACGTTGACTTCACCTGATGTCCACTCACTTGTGTCAGAGCACCAATAAGGAGGACCATCTCTGGCTGAATTTCCACCCTCTAGGCCAGGGATGTACTACAGAAACCCACAGCAGGTGCCCAAACTGAGCTTAGTCAGCGTGGCACAACCAGGTCTTGTGCCTACAAGCCCACCAACTTCAGCCAAAAGTGCCTACCACACTAGAACCTGGGCAGAACTTAGGAGGAGACAACATTAACCTTCCTGGTTTAGTGCACTCTGAGGAGATGTACAATGTAAATATCCAAAACCCTCTGTGCCCCAACGTTCGCTCATATCCCCCATACCTTTTCTCTTCTTATTGCCTGACTCATACTGTCCAACAAGAGAAAGAGGCAAACTCCATCGAATAGGGATTTTAACACATTCAGTTCCCAGTCTTTAGCAGCAGCAAGCAAGTGACTTCAAATATTTATCAGCTCTCACAAATTATTTAGGCAAGTCGCAGGTGTAGGCTTACTCAGTGAATGTGGTGCTGGGTTATCTCCCACTGTGTACCAATGTATCAAATACCAAATTGCACAAAGAATTCTTCCTCATATCTGTGCGAACCAGATGCAGGTTGGGGAAACGAGGTGCCTGCCTCACATCAGGTATTCTGCATCATCAACACTCTCAGTCAGAGATATCTAGCACCCCTCAGAAACACCTGACACAGGGCTGCTTAAAATCTGGTCCAAGGGAAAGGAGATTGTTGCTTGGCAGCACAGAGCTGAGTATTACTGAGAGAAGTAACATGCAAAGTTTTTCATCTTGCACTCATCAGTGCACAGTCACAAGAATACCAAATCTTAAAGGGAGCAGCAGTTTACACAGTGTGAGAGAAGGCTGCTGAATCATTCGCTCTAACTGGTATGGGCATTGCCATGGAGAATACACCAGGAAATAGTTAACTGTCAAGCTTTTCTTTAAATCCAAACCATGACGTAGACACAGCCCTGGAATTGATCAATAAGAACAAATGTACACACTAAATTAGACGCTGAAGGTTCTAAGGTCAAATTTCCAACTTTCCTAGTGTTAGTGCCACACTGTTGTGGGGTCCGTACTGAGGGAGTACTGTAGTAAGGACTGCTGTACTACCAGAGGGTCAGTACTAAGAGAGTGCTGCTCTGTCAAAGGGTCAGTACTGAGGGAGGACTGTTACTGCACTGGGGAGAACTGCACCATTGTAGGACCAGTTCTGAGAAAGAACTATACTGGGGAGTGATACATCGTTGGAACGTTTGGAACTTTCAGACTCCTGGACTGTCAGAGAAACAGAAATATGGGAGTGCTACACTGTCAGAGGCTCTGCTGAAATGGAGTATTGTACTGGAGAATGCTGAACTGTCAGAGTTAGCACTGTGGAATGGTGCACCTCCAGAGGTCAGTACTGAGGGAGAGCTACCCTGGGGAGTGCTGCACTGTCGAAGGCTCAGCACTAAGTGAGAGCACTGTACTGGGGAATGCATGCCGTCAGAGACTCAGCACTGAGGAAGGCTGTGTTGATGGAGGGAAGTATTAAACGAGTACATCATTAAGATATTGTCTTTTGGATGAAATGTTGAAAGTGGGTCCCAGGTAGACATTCACCTGAATGTACCACGTGAAGTCGATGGACCATGGAGAGGTTCACCTATTGCTGAACCTGTCTGATTTTACTTCCGTTAGTCATCGAGCCTGTTGTGGATCCTGATTTCTTTCTGCACCGTTGATGGTCAGGCCTTCAGTCAGCTGTGCCCCCGAATTTACTTAGACATCCCTCTGTCTTTCTAACTTAAACACACCTTTAGATTATCCCTTCAACAAAGTACTTGCTTACTTGTCTTAGCCATGCCTGTGTAACACGCTGTTGAATTTTGTTTGTTAATGCCCTGGAGAAGTACCTTGGGGTATTTATACAGCAATGGCGCTATATAAAGGCATAAGAACATAAAAATTAGGAACAGGTGTAGGCCATTCCGTCTATTGAGCCTGTAACATTTGATTCCTTCATCTATCAAAAATCTATCTAACTCAGTCTTGATTATATTCAATGATCTAGCGTCTTCTCTGGGGGAGAGATTTCCAAACACCAATCACTTACTGAGAGAAGAAATTAAGGAAATTAAGGAATAATTAAGGAAAATTCCTGGTGAATTCCCACACTGCTCCATTCACCTTGTTATCTGGCTCCAGACGCAATCCTCCTCAAGGATAGCCTGCAGTCCCAGTAGTAGCCATCATTCTCAGGGGCACTGCTGGATCTGGAGAGCTGCACACTGTCTACTATATTGGTAATTCCCACAGGGGTGTCTTTTCCCACGTATGGTAGCACAGCTCTTATCACGAGCTAAACACCAGCAACAACGGCCCTTCAATCAGGAGAAGACATCCCTACCATGTGAAAGCAGACTCCACAACCCCTCTGCCCTCCCACCACCAACTTCTCGATGGTCCAGCCTGGGGGAGGATGGTGGGATGGGAAGGGCTACACCTCACTGTCAGATTACGCCCCCAAGTCTATGATTCAATGGGTAAAACATTTTTTCCAGTGTCCTATCGTTAAAAGTAATAAACAGGTCATTTATGAAATGGCTCTTTGTGGGATCTTGCTGTGCACTGCTGCACTTGCCTCTAAGACATCAGATGCCTATGGTTCAAAAGCATTCATTGCTGCAAAGGTGCTTTGGGACATTCCCAGGATGTGAGAGGTGCTATACAAATCCAAGAATGTATTTCTTTCAGATTGGATGATCCTGCAAGATGGCAGCACCAACAGAATATCACAGTGACACATGGAGCATTGGAAAAGGGTTGCAAGCAGTTTAGAAGCAGCTTCATTGTCTGAAGTTTATTTGACAAGATTTTAAACATAGGAACATAAGAATATTGGAGGCCATTCAGCCCCTCAAGTCTGTTCTGCCATTTGTTGTAACATTAGAACAAAACCAACTGTGTCAGCACATTGTGTTCAACTTATGGGATATGAGCATTGATGGGCATTCCTTGCCCATCCCTAACTGCTCTTCAACTGGGTGACATGCTGACATTTGCTGTGGGTCAGGAGTCACATGAGGGCCAGACTGGGTAAGGGCAGCAGATTTCCTTCCCTGAAGGACATCAGTGAACCAGGTGGGTTTTTACAACAACAAAAACAGAAGTTGCTAGGAAAGCTCAGCAGGTCTGGCAGCATCTGTGGAGAGAAATCAGAGTTAATGTTTCGGGTTAGTGACCCGTCCTCGGAACTTTCAAATCCATGCTTTCAAATGTTTTTCATTAAATGGATTTTGAATTTGATCCTGTGTTTCCTGAGCCTTTGCCTGGGCCTTTGGTTAATTAACTCTAGCTACGTTCTCATGACAACACCGTCTCACTCTGACCAGAGACTGCTAAAATTACAAATAAAAATGCAAGGCAATGATCATGATTTTTCCCTTATGTTAGGTGTTGACTAACACACCCCTGACTACGGAGAAAAACAACTCAGTGCATGGTAATTAGCTTAAGGCCTCATGAGCAGCCAATCAGAGGCCAGGAGCTTCTGGGTCCTAAAGACTGTTGGTCCTGGTCTACTCCTCAGTGAATCCAACAACAAGATGGAAGTCCCCTTCCTTTTGTTTCTCACAGGGTGGGAGGCAAGTGCAGTTTTTTCAGAAGTCATTCCCTATCAACTGGAGGATTGCAAATGTTGTGCCCTTGTTCAAGAAGGGCAGTAGAGATGACCCAGGTAATTATAGACCAGTGAGCCTTACATCTGTTGTAGGAAAAGTTTTGGAAAGGATTATAAGAGATAGGATTTATAATCATCTAGCAAGCGACAATTTGATTGGAGATAGTCAACATGGATTCGTCAAGGGCAGGTCGTGTCTCACAAACCTCATTGAGTTTTTTGAGAAGGTGACCAAGCATGTGGATGAGGGTAGGGCAGTTGACGTGGTGTACATGGACTTCAGTAAAGCCTTTGATAAGGTTCCACATGGTAGGCTATTGGAGAAAATGCAGACGCATGGGATTGAGGGAGATTTAGCAGTTTGGATTAGAAACTGGCTTTCTGAAAGAAGCCAAAGAGTGGTGGTTGATGGAAAATATTCAGCCTGGAGTCCGGTTACTAGTGGTGTCCCACAAGGATCTGTTTTGGGACCACTGCTGTTTGTCATTTTTATAAATGACTTGGACGCACACATAGGTGGATGGGTTAGTAAGTTTGCAGATGACACTAAAGTTGGTGGAGTGGTGGACAGTGTGGAAGAATGTTGCAGGTTGCAGGGAGACTTGGATAAACTGCAGAATTGGGCTGAAAGGTGGCAAATGGAGTTCAATGCAGATAAATGTGAGGTGATGCACTTTGGGAAGAATAATAGGAAGGCAGAATACTGGGTCAATGGAAAGATTCTTGGTAGTGTGGATGTGCAGAGGGATCTTGGTGTCCAGGTACATAGATCCCTGAAAGTTGCCACCCAGGTTGATAGTGCTGTTAAGAAGGCATACGGTGTGTTAGGTTTCATTGGTAGAGGGATTGAGTTCCGGAGCCGTGATATCATGCTGCAACTGTACATAACGCTAGAGTGGCCTCACTTGGAATATTGTGTACAGTTCTGGTCGCCCCATTACAGGAAGGATGTGGAAGCATTGGAAAAGGTGCAGAGGGAATTTACCAGGATGTTGCCTGGTCTGGAGTGAAGGTCTTATGAGGAAAGACTGAGGGACTTGGGTCTGTTCTCATTGGAGAGAAAAAGGCTAAGAGGGGATTTAATAGAGACCTACAAAATGATCAGAGGATTAGATAGGGTGGACAGTGAGAATCTTTTTCCTAGGATGATGACGTTGGCTAGTACGAGGGGGCATAGCTGCAAATTGAGGGGTGATAGATTTAAGACAGATGTCAGAGGCAGGTTCTTTACTCAGAGAGTGGTAAGGGCATGGAATGCCCTGCCTGCTAATGTAGTTAACTCAGCCACATTAGGGGCATTTAAACAGTCCTTGGATAAGCATATGGATGATGATGGGATAGTGTAGGGGGATGGGTTTAGATTAGTTCACAGGGCAGCGCAACATCGAGGGCCGAAGGGCCTGTTCTGCGCTGTATTGTTCTATGTTCTATGTTCGACGTTCTATCTCCCACTGATCCGTGCCTCCAACTGCCGCCAGGTTGGGATAATCGAACCCGCTCCCAGCCTTTGATCAACTCAACCAGCAAGCCACCCTGGTTACTAAGTCCAGAAACCAGACACTTTACTCATTGAATGGAAGATGTGGCAATTCAAAGCCTTTAAGTGGTCAATAGTTGACCACTTTAAAGCCTTGACTGATGGAAGGTTGAGAAAGTCCCTATTGGTCCTTCTCCCTCCAGAACTTAATAGGGGAAGGTGTGAGAAGGGGATGAGTATCTGCCAAGAGCCAATTCAACCGATTACTTCCTCATTTCACCACCTCCAGGAAGGGGAAATTTCCATCCTGTCTATCACCTTGAGTGTTCATCCACTCCATGTCACCCCAAACCAATCATTCTCCTGTTCATAGGCTGAGCAGTTTAGGTAGATTCTCTCTGAAGTTTAGAAAAATAAGAGGTGATCTCACTGAAGTGTGCAATTTTGAAGGAGGTTGAAAAGGTTGATGCTGAGAGATTGTTTCCCCAGGTCACGGAAGCTAAAACACAAGGGCACAGGCTCAGGATTAGAAGCAAATCATTTACGACTGAGATGAAGAGAAATTACTTCACTCAGAGGGTTGGAATTTTTGGAATTCTGTTCTCCAGAGGGCTGTGGATGCTCCATTGTTGATTATATTTAAGGCCGGGATAGATGGATTTCTGTTCTCTCAGGGAATTGAGGAGTGGGCAGGCAAATGGATGTAAAGCCCAAGACTATCAATGACAGAGCAGGCACAACAAAACATGTCCTTATTGCTGCAGGTTCCACACTATACTGATAGTGGACATAACAGTGTTCAAGTTCCAGCTGAGGGTAGCTCACTCAGCATAGATCCAGCATCAAACCCCTCGATCCTTCTGCATCTGGGTATCTTTGGGTTCTATCTTTCCCTCCATTTGACTGGTGTTAATGAAGAAGGCATGGCCTCATAATAGAGTCAGCAACCTTATTGTCCTGATGATGATCTCACTGCCATGTTGAAATTGGCCTCTCTCTGGATGGCCAAAACACTCAGCTGTCTCAGGCATTGGGCCCCTCTTTACCTGAGAAATTTAGATCTATGAGGTAAATAAGACCCCAGTTGCCATTTTGAGGGCAGAGCTGGTGACAGCCTGCTCTGTTCCCCCACCAGCCCCTTCCAAAGCTAGGCGCTGAACTATTTCTGTGGGTCATGCATGTGACCAAGAGCACCCTGCATCCCTCGGTCATCAACTCCCCAACACTCACAAAAATGATGTCAAAAGCTAGTGCCTCAGGAAATACTCTCACTTTCCCTTCAATGATGCTATACTGTCCAAACAGCTGCCCCCAGCCCAAACCTGAGGCCTCAACCCCGTAAGCCAGACCTGTAGGTCCATTTGTTTCCTGTCACTTGCCTCCAGGAGGACACTGAGTCTTAAACTGAGGGGAGAGAGTGTGGGGTTCCTCACCTTACTCAGTGGCTTTGTAAACCAGCAGTATAACTCAAGTCAGACTGGTTCAGATATTGCTTAACTCAATGCAGATAAACTAAGAGATCAATAATCACGCTGTTTATCCAGCTCTACACCTTGTTATATCAGATTCTCCAGCATCAGCAGTTCCTACTATCTCTGAACTATTAACTAACCCAGTTTGCACCTGAGGTTTTATTATACCACAACCCACGTTACACCCAATCAAACACTTGGCAAGATAATTATTATAGCATTTGTTTCATATAATATACAGGCTGCATCTGTGGTATCACTAAGCAAGCAGTCTCAGAGCAGGGACTGATACCTCAGTAATGTACACCATCTTGAATGAACGCAGGGAGACCACTCAAAGACATGGTTTAAAGAACTGCCCGTTTCACGTTAGCCATTAGAACTGTGATGCTTCGTGTAGTTGAAATGCCTTCCTATATTGACTGCTTAAACTCGCATGGAAGTAATAGACACCCACAGCATGCCACAGGAATTAGCACCCTAGGTCAAAGGGGAAACTTGGCAAACCGCCAACACCAGCAGGGAATTATATGACACTCTGAGGATGCAGGAGTAAAGTTAAATAAATAAGTGAACTGTGTTTCTGCCATAAACCTAATTGAATGTTAAAGAGGTTGATTATTTTGTTTAGCTGTTACAGTTAATGGGTGCTGATTGTTTCTGGAGCGCAGTTAATGGGTGCTGACTGACTCTGGGGTGCAGTTAATGGGTGCTGACTGACTCTGGGGTGCAGTTGATGGGCGATGACTGTTTCTGGGGCGCAGTTAATGGGTGCTGACTGATTCTGGGGTGCAGTTGATGGGCGATGACTGTTTCTGGGGTGCAGTTAATGGGTGCTGACTGATTCTGGGGTGCAGTTAATGGGATCTGACTGTTTCTGGAGCACAGATAATGGGTGATGACTGTTTCTGGAGCAGTGTTAATGGATGCTGACTGTTTCTGGAGCACAGTTAATGGGTGCTGACTGTTTCAGGGCACAGCTAACGGGCGCTCACTATTTCTGGTGTGAAGTTAATGGTGCTGACTGTTGCAGAAGCACAGTTAATGAATACTAACTGTTTCAGAGGCACAGTTAATGGGTGCTGACTGTTTCTGGAGGAGTGTTAATGGGTGATGACTGTATCTGGAGGACAGTAAATAGGAGTT
>JAHRHZ010000070.1:201444-253469 GCA_024137785.1 Ginglymostoma cirratum | reverse complement strand
GGGTTTAGGCCCGAAACGTCAAGTTTTCCTGCTCCTATGATGCTGCTTGACCTGCTGTGTTCATCCAGCCCCATGCTTGTTATCTCGGATTCTCCAGCATCTGCAGTACCTTTTATCTCAGGAAAATTAGTGGGACAGTTTGAGCCATTTAGTTAGATCAGGACTGATTGACAACTCACCCCTATTTATCTGCCTTTGCTCTGCATCCTTTGATTCCAAGCAAGCACTGGTTGACCTCAGTATTAAAGTTTCAATCAATGCTCACCTTTAGGAGAGTCCAAGATATTTATTATCCTTTGTGTGAAAAAGTGCCACTTGATTTTCCTCCAAACAGCTTTGCCCTAATTTAAGACTATGTTCTCATTCAACCACGAGCAGAAATAGTTCTGCTGTAACTCTCTTCTTAACAGTTCCCGCAGTTCAGTGTAGCTCACCGTTCAGCCTTCTAAACATAGTAGAATAAAGCAAAGACATATTTTCTAATCTCACCTCACATTCAATACCAGCATTGTTAAACAGGTTTAGGAACACCAATTTATAAGACTGGAAACAGCTCTGGAGTTAATTCCCACTGGGGTTATCTCAGCAACCTATTACAGCATTGAATGGCTGCAGTTTGAAAGAGCATCTTGCCTCACCACAAGCTTTGTTGGTAAAATTCAAAAATATATTAAGAGAGTGTGAGTGATAGACCATCGTAAATGTCAGAAATGATTTCAACAGAAGGACGATATGTGTTTTCCTGCTTTGGATGACTCATTTAGTAAATTTTAAAAATATTTTCCTGTATTACTTCCAGATGCAGGTGCCAATGAAAATATCCACTTGCATTGATGTGGCACTGCCACTTCCGAGGGGGGTGGTAATAATGTAAAATTTGGATGCTGATCCAAAGATGAAATGATTCGGTTGGGTGACCATGAACTTGACCAGGGAAACTGGGAAATAACCTGGGCATGTTCTCTTCTGTGGGATGAGTCTGGGGGGGCAGGGATCTGCTGGAAAGATTGTCCTCATTCCTCCCTTCCACTCCCACCTTTCCACCTTCTGGATGCTGGCCTTCACCAATGATCTAGAATATATTCTAAGTCATTTATCTGCACAAAATTCCTGTCCGTGCAGCTTGACTTCCTTTTTGTCATTATTTTTTGTGTGTTTTGTGCTCCTGTTTTATTCCTCTGAAAATTTCATTTGCCCGCATTTTTAATTATTTTTTGCCTCTGTAATCCCATCATGTTGTGATGTCTTGACTTGAGCATTAACCGACCACCAGTCACTGTTTTTGTCTCCCATTTATTTCCACTTACTGAGATCTCTGTGATGATAAGGAAGATGTCTGTTTATGTAGCTGTGTTAATCAAGTTATTGGGAACTGTGCTCACCACCAAAGAAGATGCTTCAAGACTTCAATGATCCAAATCTGTACTCTGTAAGGATGGAAGAGTCAGGAACCTGCATAATAATTAAGAATGATTTAGATGCACACATATGAAGCCAAGGCATATATGACTATGGGTCAAGTGCTGGAAATGGGTTTGGCCCACCCTTCCCAGTCTTTAGATGGTTGAGGGGAAATTTCCATGTGAGGTTGTTCCCCACTTGCTATTGCTTCATACTGTCCTCACCATCAACAGGCCCATCTCCCTTCTTCCCACTACTCCTGGGCTTCACCTACACTCCCCACCATAAGACACCCTGTGTTTACTTGATCTGGACCCGGGATTTAGAATCTGCTGACCATTGATAGTCACAGTCCTGATCGCTACTCCATTGGCACATTGGCCAGTTTGATTGACATTGGACTCTGAAGCCAATTAACATTCCTCAGAGTGCAAAATGGTATGGGGTGGCTGTGAATGCTGCCAAATTCTTCAGGCGGCACAGCAGGAAACATTGTCTGCTAAAGAATCCTGCCTGTATTTGTACTCCTATTATAAATTCCTATGTAAACCTGTCGAATGGAAACTACTTCTGTCAATGTGTCACAGTGCAATTGCCCCCTCACAGGAAAGATTATTATGAAGTTGGGCCCAGAAAACAACCAAATGATCAAATTCATCTCCCTAGCCTCCAGCTCTCTGCAAGTATTCTCCTTGGAGATTCAATTAAAATGAAAATACAGAAACGCTGCAAGGTTTGAAGGCATGTCAGAGTAAGAGCAGGTGAGGGATCTGTGTATTTTGAAGCTTACGTAAAATTGTGATTTTGTCCATTATTTTAGGGTTGAAGTCTATTCCTGATGTTCAAGAACCCTTTATAAATAGTCATTTGGTTATACAGAACTTAAGTTTTGCTTAAATGTGACACCGTGTGTCAAAACTTTTCATTTCGTACTTATCAAGACTGAATGCCAATGTAAAGGACAACAAGATCTTACACAGCAATGTGTTGTTATTCTTGTGAATGACCTGATGAGTCCAAGATGAAAAGTTTTACAAAATGTATCTTTTTTAGCCAGAAAAAAAAAACTTTCAAATTGTGATGTGAGGATATTGCTTCAGGCTTACAGTGTGAGAGCTGGAGCCAGCAGCTAGTGCATTGAGACAGGCGTTTATGTCGACCTTGTGAAAAACTAAAGGGTCAGATTAAATTGCTGTTAAAAACCCAATGGACTAATTGTCTGTTGGTAAGTAAATCACTTAATGATTCCAAGATTGCTTAATAGAGGAGCATTAGCAGGGACTGTTCAAACTAAGAGTAAAACTCACAAAATCTAAACATTCGGCTGGAACAATAAAACCTACCAGTCCAGAGTTTATTGTGTCTTGTCTTGTTTGATCTTTAAAGCAGCAAGAATTTATTTATACGTGACCTAGTGTTAGACAATAATAACATTTCCTTCTCCAGGATATTGCATGTTGACAGATAAATGGCTCACTCAAGCTCCCAATTGTTGGGACTTCCCAATGATTTTTAACCTGTGCTCACGACCAAAGAGGCAGTTTGAAGATTTTGCTGATCTAAATCTGTACCTTGCCATTGAAATTGTCAGCCCGAAATGTGTTAAATCTGCAGTCAACTATTCCAATTCTTTCTGCTTCATCTTGGCTCCTCCATAAGCCGGTTCATCCAAATCATACAAACAGCTGTCTTATTTATGTTGGCTCCTGGTCCAGCAATATCTCCATTTTAAAATTTCCTCCACGGTCTTGCTCCGCATTACCTCTGTGGTCTCCATGATGTCCCTCAACTATACACCTCTCTCAGCTCTCTGTGTACCTATAGTTCTAGCCTTTTGCATTTTTGAGATTTAATTGCCTCACCATTGGTGGCATTTAAATGTTAAGCATTTAAGGCCCTAAACTCTAGGTGTTGGTTCATCTTTCTTTTGAGTTGTTCAAGAGATGTGGGCATTGCCAGCCAGACCAGAATTTATCGTCCATCTTTAATTGCTCCAGAGAGTTTAGTGTTGAGTTGCCTTCATGAATTGCTGCATGTTGTGCGGTTAGAAAGTGAGTTCCAGTATTTTGACCTAGAGAAGGAATGGCAAGTCAGGATAGTATGCATTCTTTGTTGAAACAGGGGTCGTCCCCTGACTTGATGGCAATGATAAAATCAGCATATGCTAAGCCATGAAGCTGATTCATGGGACATGGGCATTGTTGGCTGGACAGCATTTCTTGCTGATGATTTCTTTCCAGGTGAGGATGGTGAATGGCTTGGACTGAAGCCAATTATTTATCAAGTTGCCGCTGTGAGATCTAGACAGGGACAAGGTACACCCCTACCCAATGCGGAATCCAGCTGCAAAGATCAGGAAGATGTCTTAGGAGTTTACATTCCAAACAACAAACTTGATTTGCTAGGAACGTGTATCTGTATTTCAGGCAGATACTCCTAATTCCTCTTTAGGTTTTTTTTAATCTATCCAGAAGTGATCTTTCGCACAACCGGGCTCTTTGTTTGCCCATCGCCAAATTACTGTGGTATTTTTTTCATCTATTAACCACCGCCAGTAAACCACCCATATTGCCCAATTGATTAATTTACATGTGAAGCTCATTAAGGGCACAGCAACCTGTAAAAAAATTGAGGGCGTGCTAGAGGAATGAAATTGGAAAGGGTAACTCGTCCTCAATACAAATCATAGCAAAATGTGTTCATCTGTCAATTGTGAATGAAGTGTCATAAATCTGGAGCTTTAGACTTGCCTGATAATGAAGCTAAGATATTGAGCAGAGCTGAAAGTTAATATCTCTGTGCAGAAAGCTTCTAAATAAAGAGCCATTTCTAAAGGAGACAATGCACCCTGTGCTTGTTATCACCTGATGAATAGTTCTTCAGGTCCAGGCTTTGTGTACCTGCTAATGCTTTCAGTAAAAGTTGCAGAAAATGTAATGGGTCTGCAGCATCCTCTGCATCCTAGCACAGTGCAGAAAACGGAAGTCAGTCAGACCCTTCCACTGAGCTAGCCATCCAGGGTAAATCTGCCCCTTGCCACAAATACCTCACACTTTACCTAAACCCCCGAATGAAGCAGACTTCACTCTGCCTGAGTCTCAGCTCCCCACAACACCCACCTCCCCCACGCCATCCCCACCCCAACCCTGCATATTCCATTAACCAAAGCCACCATACAGGAGGGCCTCATCCCTGTTCAGGCTAATCCTGCCCCTTTACCTCTCATTCATGTAGAACATGGCAGTGCTAACCCTGATGTGCAGAAAGAATAAGCTGGCTGAAACCCCTACTCAGGATGGGTTTGGAGAACACTGACAGCTGAGCAATGCCACAGGATAACTGCAGTAATGAATCACAGACAGTTCCTGGCAAGAATGGAAGGAGGCCCCGTCACTGAGAGGGCAATCCCATCAGTTTCTGTTCTGAAGAAGGGAGCACTGGACTCAAAACATTAACTAAAGCTTTCTTTCTAGACACTGCCAAACCTGCTAAGTTTCTTCAGCAATTTCCGTTCTTGTTCCATGAGCTTTCTGCAAGGGGAGGAGGGAAGGAATTGTCTTTGAGCTTGCATTTCTGTACAGCTCCATCTTCACTCTGTGTTCCTCCCACTCATCTCTGCATTCCACCTTTCCTCTCCTCAAACCATCTCTCCTCCTCCCTCTCCATTTTTACCCTCCACTATTACCTTTCTATTGTTGTTCACATCTGTCCTCCCCTCCCATTTTACCTGAGCCCATTCTTATCTCTTCATGCTGCCCTTTGCTGTCTAACCCACCTTCCCCTCTCCTCTCTAAAATCCTTCTTCCTGATCTTTCCCTGCCCTTGCCTTTTCTCTCCCTCTGTGTCTTCATCTGCACCCTCTTCTCTAGTCCTTTCTCTGTCCTTTCCCCAACCATGCTTCTTCTTTCTCCTCTCTTTCCCCTTTTCTTCTCTCCTACCCTCCCTCTCTCCTTTTCCTTCACTGTTCTACCTGACCACAAGATCACCTTGGCCCTGAGATTCCCCATGTGAGACAAGATGCAACCAATTTATTTGAAGTAATCTTCCTTAATAGACAGGACGGAAACTGCTTCTGTCAGTTGTTTCTGGCTAGTAGCTGGTGCCAATATTGACTCAAATTCCCCACTTACATTACAAGACTGATTCTAATGGTCCTCTTGATAACTAAAGCCATCCTGTTTACATTGTACAATGGTCTTAGCATCAGCAGAACTGTGCATCATTTGAGATTTCTTCAGTGTGTCAGAACTTTGACAATCTGACTGGAATGTTCTCTGATAGCTGAAGGCGAATTTCTTATCTGGCTATGTTTGGTTAGGGAAGAGTCAGCATTTTGACCGAAAAAAATCTAAGATGGTTGGTCCACTGTGATGGGACCTTCCTTGTGCCCACCAGACCCGAAATGGCTGGGCTGATCTCCTAGAAAGGAAGAGCTAATTTTGCATTGATTTAGCATCTTGTGCAACCACCTGGTACCCCAAGCATTATGCAGACAATTAAGTATTTCTGAAGCATGGCAACTGTTATGTCAGGAAACATGGCATGCAATTTGTACAAAGGAAGGAGCCAAAAGCTACAGTGAAATAAATGTCATTGGCTGAGGGATAAACATCTGTCAGGAAACTAAGGAGAAATTCTCTGCTCTTCTTTGATCAGTTGCATGACACCTTTAATGCCCATATAAGAAGCAGTTGGGGCCTTGGTTCAATGTCTTTTCGGAGAGATGGCACCTCTGGCACTACAGCGCTCCCTCAGTACTGCCCTCAGGTGTTGGACAAGGATGTAAAAATCTCTGAAATGTGATAAAACAAAGAACTGTGAAGGCTGAAGATCTGAGACAAAAAGAAACAGAAATTGCTGGAGAAACTCAGCAGCTCTGGCAGGATCTGTGAAGAGAAAGCAGAGTTAATGTTTTCATTAGTGACCCAGTCACAGTGACCCAAGAGACAGGGCTCACAGATTTTTTCATGCTACACTAGAGAGGTTAGTGATGGAGCTAGGCAGGTGGCATGTTTTCACAGGAATCCAGGAGGCTGTCATGATACACAATGCAAAGGGAATGAGTGTAAGTGGGTGTCAGGAAATTCCTTCCCCAGAGTCTTGTACTGAGGCCCTGGCATTGTGCTACCAGAAGTTCAACAGCCTCACATGCATCATCACATGACATTTCCTATCCTCTCGTTCACTATCCTCTCATTCTACTCAATGTGAACTGTGTGACTCAGATGACTCTGAAATTCTGGGTTCAAGTCCAAATCAATAAGTTGAACACAAAAATCAAGCCTGACTGAGGGACAACTACACAATTGAAAGTACTATCTTTCAAATGTGATATTAAACAAAGGTTCCATCTGTCTGTTTGGCGGAGGTGAAACATCCATGGAAATGTTTTGAAGAAGGATTGATTCTTGCTATCCTGCTCAATAGTTATCCCTCAAACAGCATCACAAGAAACAGATTATTTTGTCATTACCAAAGTGCTGTTTGATGGGAGTTTGTTGCAGGCCAATTAGCTGCAAATTGCAAGATTATGTGTGCTGTACAACACGGAAACAGATAAATTAGTCCATTTCATTAGTACAGGTATTTAAACTCTGCTTGACTTTCCTCCATGCCTGATCACATCTAAATTTACCATTGTATCCTTCTGTTCCTTTCTCCCTCATAGGTTTATCCAGCTTCTAGTTAAATGCATCCAAACTGTTCACTTCAACCACTTCCTGTAGGACTGAGTTCCATATTCTCAACGCCTTCTGGGAAAAATTTCCTCTGAGCTCTTTATTGGACTTCATCTTATTTTCACACCACACAAGTGCCAGGTAATGAGAATCTCCAAGAAGGGAGAATCTGACCAGCACCCTCTGACATTCAACAGCATTACTTTCTCTGAAACACCTATCATCAATTACCTGGGGGTTACCATTGGCCAGAAACTCAACTGGACTAGTCATATAAACACAATGGCTACAAGAGCAGCTCAGAGGTTAAGAACCTTGCAGCAAGTAACTCACCTCCTGTCTCACCAAAGCCTGAAAAACATCTATGAAGGCACAAGTCAAGAGTAATTTGGATAACGCCTCACTTGCCGGCATGGGTGGAGCTCCAACAACACTCAAGAAGCTTTGTACCATCCAAGATAAAGCAGACCGCTTGGCGTCACATTGATATGTATTCACTTCCTCCACCATCAATGCTCAGTAGCATCAATGTGTGCTATCTACAAGATGCACTACAGAAATTCACAAAGATCTTGAGGCAGCACCTTCCAAACCCAGGGTTACTTGCATCTCAATGGAAAAGGGCAGTATATGCATGGGAACACCACCACCTGCAAATTCTCACTATAAGCTTCATACCATGCTCACTTGGAACTATATCATTGTTCCTTCAGAGTCACTGGGTCAAGTTTGGGACTCCACTCCTATCGAGACTGCAGGTGAAGCTAGATCCTAAGGACTACAGATGCAGCATTTTAAGAAGGATCAAGGACAACTACGAATACGCAACAAAACATTGGGGAGGGGGTTTAGCAATGCCCCCTGTTGTTTTTAATTTGATGAGTTAGTTTAGTTTGATTTAGTTTTAGTTTAGTAGTGACATTAACAGCACCCCCATCGATGATGGCAGTATTGGTCTGTGGACTGAACAGCTGAGGGGTCTTGAAGCAGTGAGATTGAATGTCTGGTGCTCCTCAAAGTTTCTGTAACAAATCTCTGTAAACGTAACCTGTAGCTCATTGCTAACATGTAATAATCAAGACCTTGTAATCTACAAGAGACTCTTCTAGTTAGACCAGGAAGTGGAAATTAGACGGTTTGATTTTTCAGTAGGGCAAGAGCTGTGATGGGGAAGTTGTGACTCAGAGATGTACTAACAGAAAGTGAGGCATATAAAATGACAGAATGTGCACCACATTAGTGTTGGAGGGTGGTATGAATGCTTCTGGAATATGAATGACTCTTTCATACTCTTGGTCTATCTATCTGAATGTGCCATATTGGAACAGCCAAAGTGGCCAGGAGTCTTCCAGCTGACCTTTCTGAGTTCATGGCTTCTGTAGCAAAGGCACAGGCAACACCACAAGCCTAACTTCCTGGCCTTGGAGTTGAACTCATCTTGTAGCCTCGTGAGTCCTAGAATGTACAAAACAACTCAAAGCTAATACCATTGATGGGTGCCCATTCTCTGTTTTGAAGTTCTCTTGGACGCCTTGAACCAACCGGATTATCTGGTCATTAACCCAATGTAGTTTGTGGGACATTGCTGTGCGAGCATTGCCTGCTCTTTCTCCAAATTACAAGAGTAACTGGGCTTAAAATGTATTTCACTGGAGGTAAGGCAGTTCAGAGAATCATAGAATCCCTACAGTGTGGAAGCAGGTGATTTAGACCATCGAGTTCGCACAGCCCCTCTGAAGAGCATCCCACCTAGACACAACCCCCACCCCCCAACCCTAACCCTGTAACCTTGCTTTTCCCACTATCTAATTCACTTCACCTGTACACCCCTCTGATGCTGACAGGCGATGTAACTTGCCATTCTTCCTAACCTGTACATCTTTGGACTGTGGGAGGAAACCAGGGTACCCGGAAGAAACCCACACAGACATGGGGAGAACATGCAAGCTGCACGCAGATAGTCACCCAAGGCTGGAATCGAACCCGGGTTCCTGGCTCTGTGCGGCAGCAGTGATAAACACTGTGCCAACGTGCTGCCCTTTGGAGATATCCCAACATGATGGAAGACATTGTGCAAAACCGACTCCTCCTGACTTTACAACTGGGACAAGAAAGGCCCATCTCGGCAGACACCAGTCCTGGTATCTGTGCATGGATACCTGCTGAAGGGGCTGCACAGGAACAGAAGCTCCTTTGTGAGCAAACATACCTGCTCACTCCATGGTGGGTTTTCTGTGAATTGCTTTTTAACAAGAGTCCAAAGCTAGCTATAAAGAGAAATTGGAAACTCTTTTGAGAAAACATGAGACATTTTTACAGTGAGGTTGAAAGCTGAATGGTTTAATCGACAATATAATCCAGGGAATCTGTTTTCTATCAATTATGGATCTTCAGAGCTTTGTGCTGCTGTGTTTTATCATTCTCTCAATGAGAAAATTGGAAGGGAAAGCAGCTATCAAGGCAAGTAATGTCCTATTTTATTGGTTTAGACAAGGAGCAAGGAAGAAGAAATGTGAATACATTTCTCACCTCATGCTTTATTCAGTCTGACAGGTGTATTCCGCTAACTTGGATGCATATATTGAGGACAGAGACCCCTTTGATACTTTGCCTCAGGCTATGAGTGGAACAGTGAATGATCATTTTGCTGAATTCCCACTCCAAATACAGAGCCTCACTGAAAGAGAACACATAAATATGGAACGCATCAACCAAAAACTGGAAGAACTGTGGATGCTGTAAACCAGAAACAAAAATACAAATTGCTGGAAAAGCTCAGCACGTCTGACAGCATCTGTGGTGAGAAATCAGAGTTAATGGTTTGGATTGAGTGACCCTTCTTCAGAAGTTGGAGCAATCACATTGCTGGGAGTGTACTTTAGGCTCCCTAACAGCCTGAGAGAAATAGAAGAGCAGATAGTCGGGCAAATTTCAGGGAAGTGTAAAAGTAATAGGGCAGTGATAGTAGGGAATTTCAACATCTCCATTGTTAATTGGAGTAGTCACAGTGTGAAAGGTTTAAAGGGAGCAGATTCTTAAAATGCATCCAAGAGCTTTTTAAACTTGTACATGTGTGGACAGACAAGACATGGGGCAGTCCTGAACTTAATCTTTGGTAACAATGCTAGTCAAATGGTTTAAGTATTATTGCCCTCATCTACACACCTGGTCACTTCTTTGAAAAATTCAAGAAAGTTGGTCTGTTGTGAAGTTGATATAGTACTTGTGGATTGGAGGGCAGGATGTTAGAATTTGTTTGTAAAATGATAGAGGGAATAATGTGTGGTCCCTTTAAAAGATGATGCATTTTTCTAGGCTTGGGGTTTAAAAAGAAGTGCAGGTGCACAGAGAGCTCCTGAAACGGAAACATTGTATCAGAAGACCGATGGTTAGAAACCCAGGCCTTGTTTTGTTGGTAAGGCAATCAGTTTGAATATTGACCAACTAATTTAAACCAGGCACTTAGAAACTAAAAGCCAATTAAATTTAAATCTGATGGTTCAGACAACCTAGGACCAATGCTGTTGTAAGAAATAGAAAGGTCATCAAATGTATAAAAGAAGAGGTTCTTTGAAAATCAGTGTGAGAGCGAACTGCCATCTGAAGAAAAACTCACTGGCTCTCACAGAAATTCAGAGTAAGCACCATCTAAAGAGAGGTACTATGGCACTCTTAGCTAATATTCCTGGCACAAGAATTCAATGGAGAAAGGTTTTCCTGACTGAAGGACAGCAAAGAAGGCAATCAATATTCTGGAAGACTTATCCTGACTGTAATTTCAAGAGATTAAATTTTATTTGGTTTATATAAGTGGGAATTATATCTATTGGAACAACATTGCGTTGGAATTTTGTTTTATTCAAGAATAGTTAGTAGTTAAAGGGAGAATTGTTCAGTTTGTTAGTAGTTCTGTTAATTTGTTAACTGTTAGAGTTAGATAAATAAATTGTTACTTGCTGATGGTAGAGTGACTGTCAGGTCACTAACAGATTTTGAGGTTAGTTAAGCTTCTCTGGAGTTTCGGTTTTAATTATCAGAGAGGTGTCGACCTCTGCCTTGTAACAGATTGGGAACTCAAGGTCCAGGATCTGGCTGGTTTTTGTACGGGATCTGAATGGATTTAGACAGATTTGAGCAGATTTGGGGCACGAAAGGTCCCAGCAGATTTAAATAGACTTGGGGATTAGTGTCCTAGATCTTTAAATAAAACTTATGTGAGAAGTGGAAGATCTGTGTAATTTTGGTTACTTATGGTTGGCTAAATCAAAAGGGGGAGAAATGGCTGTTAACATTGCTAAAGACATTCTGGGTTTTGAGGATGCTTTCCAAATGTGCCAAGAAAGTTTAGAAAGTCAGAGGAAGGAGATACTTCTAGACTTAGCAAACAGACTAGAATTGGGTTTAACTAGGGATAAGAGGAAAGCTGAAATTGTAAAGGAGTTTGTCAAGCATTTAATTGTATCAGAGAAACAGTTAAGTGCGGTGGAGTTTGAAAAAATTAAATTGCAAAGTAGATGATTGGAGTTAGAAGATAAAGAAAGAGAAACAAGGTTCCTCACTGAGAAAAAGAAAGGGAAAGACGAACTCTAGCGGAAGAAAAAAAAAGAGAGAACTTCAAAAGTTGACAATTAGACAGGAAATTCATATTAAAAAGATGGAGATGAAGGTAGAGGATTGGCTTAGTGAGGAGGAGAGTGATGATGAGCAGACCCATCGTAGACAAAGACCTAGTAGGGATATATACAAAGATGTCCAAACATTTCCAAAATTTGATGAAAAAGATATAGAAGTGTTTTTCACTTCCATTGAGAAATTGACTAAATGGTTGAACTGGCCAAAGGATATGTGGGTAATGTTAATTCAGACCATGTTGGTATGCAGGGTTAGTAAGATATTTGCAGCTCTGTCAGATGGGGTGTCAGGAGACTATGAAGAAGTAAAACAGGCTATTTTGAGTGCCTACAAATTGGTACCAGAAGCATATAGGCAATGGTTCAGAAGCATAGGAAGGAACCAGGTCAGACTTAAGTCAAGTTTGAAAGAATTAAACATAGCAACTTTGATAAATGGATTAGAGCATTAAAGATAGATCTTAGAAAGATTATTCTGTTGGAGGAGTTCAAAACCCACTTCCAGAAATCTTAAAACTCATGTTAAGGAACAGAAAGTTAAAACATCGAGAACAGCTGCAGAGATGGAGGATGAATATGCATTAATGCATAAATCAAAATCTAGCTTCTGATAGCAATTTCATTCCTCGAGGGATAGAAATTGGGAAAAAGGGAGATCCTTCAATGAAAAACAAAATTAGACCACACTGGGAGCAGTTTACCACATGTGAAAAAGGAAACCCAAGAGGGTGAAAAACTGGTGAAAGGCCTCAGGTGCTTCCACTGTAATAGAGGGGTCACACTAAGTCACAGAGTTGGTGGATTAAGAGAGGTACTAGGAAAAAGGCTATGGTTAAAGAGGCTAAACCAGTGGGATTAGTTGAGGTAGTGAAGGAAATCCCAAGAGAAGTCAAGGAGCTGCAGGAGAATGCACAGCCTAGTCACTGGCTGGAAAGTAAGATAGTGCCCGATCTCTTCAAAGACTTCATCTCTGTGGGCAAGATTTACTCAGGTAAACATGGGGAGAAGGTAAAGAAGTTACAATATTGAGAGATACAGGAGCTGGTCAGTCTCTAATAGAAAGAGATGAAAGTATTTGCACTCCTTCTGAAATGTTACCCAAGAAAGTGATAATCTGTGGAATAAAATGGATAGAGATTTAATATTCCCCTATGTAAGATAAGGCTGGAAAGCCCAACCAAGACTGGGGAGGTGACAGTGGGAGTGATTGAAAGCGTGTCTGTTCTGGGATACAGTCAGGTGTGGAAGGGGCAACACTCCAAAAGCTTGTGTGTTCAAATAAACGTGTTGGTCTATACCCTGGTATTGTGTGATTTTTGACCTTATTCAACCCAGTCCAACACCAGCACCTCCACATAGTGGAGAAGCCGAAAGAAAACCTGGGAATTGAAGAGTTAAAAGAAAAATACCCTGGAATTTTTCCAGACTGTGTGGTGACAAGATCCCACAGACATAAGTTAAAGCAAGGAGGGAAAACCAAAGAGAAAGCCGAAGGAGTTGAGGTCCAGTTAGCTGACACCCTGTTTGATGAAATGGTAAAGGAAAAACCTAAACTGGTAGATGATCAGACAGAAGTGTTCAGTTCTGAAAGACTAATGGAGTTATAACAAAAAGATGAGACAATAAGATTTATATCATAAAGCCCACTCAGAAAAGGAATAAGAATGTATTCCAGAATGTTATTACCTTAAGGATGGAATCCTAGGACGGAAACGGAGACCTTGGCAGGTTAGTGCAGCGGAAAAGTTCGCTAAATTGTGTTTTCTGTAGCGTACAAACAGGAAGTATTGTGGGTAGGACATGAATTACCTGTAGGAGGTCATCTAGGAGTGAGGAAGACTCAAGCTCAGATACAGAGACATTTCTATTGGCCTGAATTACATAAAGATGTGGTTGAATTTTGCTGAACCTGTCATACAAACAAACAAAGAACAAAGAAAACTTACAGCCCAGGAACAGGCCCTTCGGCCCTCCAAGCCTGTGCCGATCCAAATCCACTGTCTAAACCTATCACCCAATTCCTAAGGATCTGTATCCCTCTGCTCCCCACCTACTCATGCATCTGTCCAGACGCACCTTAAATGAATCTACCGTGCCTGCCTCTACTACCTCTGCTGGCAACGCGTTCCAGGCACCTACCACCCTCTGTGTAAAGTACTTTCCCCGTGTATCCCCCTTAAACTTTTCTCCTCTCACCTTGAACGCGTGACCCCTCGTTATTGAATCCCTCACCCTGGGAAAAAGCTTATCTCTATCAACCCTGTCTATACCCTTCATGATTTTGAAGACCTCAATCAGGTCCCCCCTCAATCTCCTTTTTTCTAATGAAAACAATCCTAACCTACTCAACCTCTCTTCATAGCTAGCACCTTCCATACCAGGCAACATCCTCGTAAACCTTCTCTGTACCCTCTCCAAAGCTTCCACATCCTTTTGGTAATGTGGCGACCAGAACTGTACACAGTATTCTAAATGCGGCCGAACCAAAGTCTTGTACAATTTTAACATGACCTGCCAGCTCTTATACTCAATACCCCGTCCGATGAAGGCAAGCATACCATATGCCTTCTTGACCACTCTATCCACCTGTGCAGCCACCTTCAGGGTACAATGGACCTGAACTCCCAGATCTCTCTGCTCATCAACTTTTCCCAAGGCTCTTCCGTTTACAGTATAGTTGGCTCTAGAATTAGACCTCCCAAAATGCATCACCTCACACTTGCCCGGATTGAACTCCATCTGCCACTTCTCCGCCCAACTCTCCAGTCTATCTATATTCTCCTGTATTCTTTGACAATCCCCTATGCTTTCTGCTACTCCCCCAATCTTCATGTCATCTGCAAACTTACTGATCAGACCACTTATGCCTTCTTCCAGATCATTTATGTATATCACAAACAATAGTGGCCCCAGCACTGATCCCTGTGGAACACCACTGGTCACCTTTCTCCATTTCGAGAAACTTCCTTCAACTACTACTCTCTGTCTCCTGTTGCTCAACCAGTTCTTTATCCACCTAGCTAGAACACCCTGCACACCATGTGACTTCACTTTCTCCATTAGTTTACGATGGGAAACCTTATCAAACGCCTTACTAAAGTCCATGTAGATGACATCTACAACCCTTCCTTCATCTATCAACTTGGTCACTCCCTCAAAGAACTCTATTAAGTTAGTAAGGCATGATCTCCCCTGCACAAAACCATGTTGCCTATCACTGATAAGCCCATTCTTTTCCAAATATAAATAGATTCTATCCCTCAGTACCTTCTCCAGCAACTTTCCCACCACTGACGTCAGGCTTACTGGTCTGTAGTTACCTGGAATATCCCTACTACCCTTCTTGTACAGGGGGACAACATTAACAACTCTCCAGTCCTCCGGCACTTCACCTGTTTTTAAGGATGCTACAAAGATATCTGTCAGGGCCCCAGCTATTTCCTCTCTCGCCTCCCTCAGCATCCTGGGATAGATCCCATCCGGTCCTGGGGATTTGTCCACCTTAATATCCTTTAGCCTACCCAACACATCTTCCCTCCCTATGTCAACGTGATCCAGAGTAAACAAACTTCTATCTCTAATCTCAACATGCATCATGTCCCTCTCCTCAGTGAACACTGATGCAAAGTAATCATTGAGAATCTCACCCATTTTCTCAGGTTCGACACAAAACCTTCCTTCCTTATCCTTTAGTGGACCAACCCTTTCTCTAGTTACCCTCCTGCTTCTTATATATGAATAAAAGGCCTTGGGATTCTCCTTAATTCTGTTCGCTAAAGTTATTTCATGACCCCTTTTAGCCCGCTTGATTCCTCGTTTAAGATTGGTCCTACTCTCCCGATATTCCTCCAAGGACCGTTCTGTTCTTAGCTGCCTGGACCTTATGTACGCTTCCCTTTTCTTCTTAGCTAGTCGCACGATTTCTCCTGTCATCCACGGTTCACGAATCTTTCCTTTCCTATCCCTTGTTTTCAAAGGGACATGCCTATCCTGCACTATCTTCAACCTATCTTTGAAAGCCTCCCACATATCAAATGTGGACTTCCCTTCAAATAGCTGTCCCCAATCCACATTTCCCAGCTCCTGCCGAATTTTGATATAATTGGCCCTAGCCCAGTTTAGTATTCTTCCCTTAGGTGTCAGATGGTAGGAAAGCCACAGGCAGTAATAAAACCAGGGCCTCTGATGCCAATGCTTGCATTGAAGAACCTTTTACTGAGTTATGATTGATGTGTAGGTCCCCTCCCTAAAACCAAAGGTGGGAACCAGTATTTGCTAACCATAATGGATGTGTCTACCAGATTTCGAGAGGCAATTCCATTACAGAATATCAAGATAAAAAAGGTTGTGGAGGAGTTGCTTGCTTTCTTTACCCATTATGGATTACCCAGGGAGATTCAGTCAGACCAAGGATCCAAGTTTACTGCCAAATTGTTGAAGGAGGTCATGAATAGTTTAGGAGGCCAAAACTTTAAAAGAAATGCGTACCATCCTGAATCCCAGGGAGCATTGGAAAGGTGGCATCAGACCCGTAAGACCATGCTGAGGACTTATTGCCAGGATTACTCAACTGATTGGGATAAACATATCCCATTTATATAATTTGCTATTAGAGATGCTCCAAATGAATCAATTCAGTTTATTCCATTGAATTGATATTCGGACACGAAGTAAGAGGGCCTTTAAAATTAATTAAGGAAGAGCTCGTAGGTCCAAAGTCAGAGATCTCACTGTTAGATTATGTATCTGAGGTGAGACAAAGATTAAATATAGTAGGTGAATTAGCCAGACAACATTTGAAGGTGGGACAGCACATAATGAAACAAGAGGTAGATAAGAAATCTAAAATTCTTATGTTTGCCCTTGGGGTTAAAGTATTAGTGCTGTTATCTGTGGTAGGAGATCCCTTCAAAGCAAGGTTTAGTGGTCCCTATCAGATTGAGAATAAGTTAAATCAGGTGAATTAACTGGTAAAGATGGCAGATAAGAAAAAGAAAATTATCAGGTATATCATGTAAACATTCTGAAACCTTACTACAACATGGAAAGAAAACTGGAGAAACAGGTATTAGTTACTGCCAATTAGAGTGAGGAATCAAATCCAGATGATTTGGATTTTGATGTGCCTCAGAATAACTTGAATAATGAGGAAGTCCTGAAAGAATGAGAGAGGGTAGTGAGCTATCTGTCTCAGGAACAGAGAACTGAATTGAAAGGACTGTTGCATCACTAAGATAGCAAGAAGCTTTTTCCCAGAGTGCGGGGTTCAATTACTAGGGATCACGATTTCAAGGTTAGAGGGGAAAGGTTTAAGGGAGATATGCGTGGAAAGTTCTTTACACAGAGGATGGTGGGTGCCTGGAATGCTTTGCCAGCGGAGGTGGTAGAGGCGGGCACGATAGCGCCGTTTAAGATGTATCTAGACAGATACATGAATGGGCAGGGAGCAGAGGGATGCAGGTCCTTTGAAAATAGGTGACAGGTTTAGATAGAGCATCTGGATTGGCGCAGGCTTGGAGGGCTGAAGGGCCTGTTCCTGTGCTGTAATTTTCTTTGTTCTTTGTTCTTGAGAGGACATATGTGGAAAGAGATTGGGGAGGACTAATACTATAGTACATGAGGTGGACATTGGGAATGCTGTCCTAATAAAACACCACCCCTACAGGCTTAATCCTGTCAGAGCAGCACAGGTACAGAAGGAAGTGGAAACGATGCTCCAAGAAGACATCATTGAGCCAATTCAAAGCGAGTGGAATTCACCAATCGTGTTATTTCCCAAATCTGATGATGCTCAATGATTTTGCATTGATTAATGAAAAGTCAACGCCATGACTAAATCAGACTCATACCCAATTCTAAGGCTGGAGGACTGTGCGGAAAAAGTTGGACAAGCACTTACATCACAAAGTTGGACTTACTTTGTGCTTACGGGCAAGTATTTTTGTAGGAGAGAACAAAAGAAGCTTCTGCATTTGTAACCCCCAAATGGGCTCTATCAATTTGAAGTAATACCCTTTGGAATGAAGAATGCCCCAGCCAAATTTCAAAGATTTATGAACAGGGTTGTGGCAGGATTGACTAATTGTGCTGCCTATATAGGTGACTTAATGATCTTTAGACATGCATGGGCAGATCACATGGTGCATTTGGCAGAGCTCTTTGAGAGACTATGGAAGGCAAAGTTGGTCATAAATTTAGCAAAGACAGAATTTGCAAAGGCGGAAGTGACATTCTTAGGACACAACATTGGACATGGTGACCCCAAGGAGCATGAAGATGAAGGCGATCAGGGAATTTCCAAGACAATCCTCAAAGAAAGAAGTGCTAAGATTTTTGGGACTGAGTGGATTCAACGGGAAATTTGTACCAAACTTTAGAAGCATGGTGGCACGGTTGACCAATTTGCTAAAGAACATGAAATCTCGATGGACAGAACAATGCCAGGAGGCATTTGAGAATTTAAAAGCAATGTTGACCACCGTACCGGCTTTAGCCATGCCAAACGTCTTGAAATCCTTTAAAATCGCTATCAACTCAAGCAGTGTACAGGTTGGACATGTGTTTTTACAGGAGGTGATTATGGATTTGAAAAGTCAATTAGTTATTTTTCAAAGAAACTCAATATTCACCAGCGAAAATATTCAACTGTTGAAAAGGAATTATTGAGTTTGGTACTGGCCTTATGACGTTTTAATGTTTATGTTGCAAACAATACGCAAACTTTTGGCATTTTTGGAAAGATTTATAGACAAGAACACCAGACTATTTTGTTGGAGTCTTATGTTACAAGCATTTAATTTACAGATTATACATGTTGTGGGTCATGAAAATATTATTGTGGATGTGTTATCTCAGGTTTAAAGGAAAATGTGTATATAAGATGGAAATTCAATGTTGTATATATATGTATATAGAATTAGTAGAAATGTATAACTTTAGATTAATGACCTATGTTTCTAGTAATAATGGCTTTAAGATTTAGAAAAAAAGCCATCTTTTCACAATGACGATTCATTTTTTCTTAAGGGGGGAGGTGATACAAAGATGATATAGTATTTGTGGATTGGAAGGAAGGACATTAAAATTTGTTTGTGAAATGACATGGGGGAAAAGAGTGTATGGTCCCTTTAAAAGATGATGTGTTTTTCTAGGCTTGGAGTTTTTAAAAAAGTGCAGGTGAACAGAAAGCTCCTGAAATTGAAATATTGTATCAAAAAGCTAATGGTTTGAAACTCAGGCAGTAGTCTTGATTTGTTAGTAAGGCAACCAGTTGAATATCAACCAATTAATTTAAACCATGCACTTAGAAACTAAAAACCAATTAAACTTAAATCTGATGGTTTAGACAACCCTAGGACCAATCCTGTTGTAAGAACTTGATAGGTCATCAAGGGTTTAAGAGGTTATTTGAAAATTGGTGTGAGAGTGAACTGCCATCTGAAGAGAAACTCATGAGCTGTCACAGAAATCTCTAAGTTCTCAGAGTAAGCACCCTCTAAATAAACATACTATGACACTTTTAGCCAATATTCCTGACACAAGAATTCATTGGATGAAGGCCTTCCTGACTGAAGGACAGCAAAGAAGGCAATCGACTTTCTGGAAGATTTATCCTGACTGTAATTTCGAAAGACTAAGTTTTAATATTTGGCTGCGTGGCAGGAAGCAGAGGGTGATGGTTGAGTTCATTGGTCTAAGGATACAATTTTCACTTTGGAGTTGATATTTCACTGGACTGTGAGAGGTTTGGGTTCACATCCTGTAAAAATAAAAGAATTGGGGAGCCTTTGGATGTGGAAGGAGCTGTATAAATGTTTTCTTTCTTGTTCCCTCCAATCTCCAGTTCACAGCAAGTTCGAACAGATAAACCATTGGCTAATTTCCTTTGAAAGGCTTTCCTCACAAATCTTTCAAACAATGGTCTCTGAAGAGTGAATATCCACTGATATCTTTCTCTGAATTATGTTGACATTCCTGTCTGGGGGAATTATGTTTTACCTGGCCCTGCTAAGGCAAAACTGAAATGGGTTATTATATTAAAGCGTCCAAATCTTACACACAGAAAATCCTCACGAAATCTAATTTTGCTATTCAGGTAAAAGGCTATGCATTGTCTTTCAAAGGAACTCAATTTGACAGCTTATCTCTTCAAACCCTTCCTGAACTGGCTTAAAGCTCCTCTTTTGTTTGAACTGACTTCAGTAGCCTACAGCGACTGCTTGTTTTGGTATAAGACTGCATAAATCTACTTAGTTGTTTAGCCTCAAATGAAAGAACCCAGTATGATTAATGTGACTCTAAAATGATACGGGCAGATCCCTGATACCCTCTCGTGCAAATCTCATGATAATAACCGGGTTAATTCTTCTGTCAGTAACAATGTTCTGAGCAACTTTAGTACATTCAAGGCACAGGTTTTCAATGTGATATGGCTTTTGTGTAGGAGACAAGAAAATGTGTGAAGGGATAAGGGCCTGTAAGTGCCGAGAGCATGTCTTCCTCTGTTCCTTATAGCGTGTGTACTGAGTCAACATGCTTTACATTGAACCCTATGGACAAGCTAACAACAACAACCTTAAAGACAAAGCTTGTTGACTTGCTTTGCCGAACTGGCTTGTTTTTGTTCAGATGTTTCGTCACCAGGCTAGCTACCACCATCAGTGAGGTGTCCGATGAAGCGATGTTGTTCTACTCTAATTGGAATTTATACTGTCTGGTCCGTTATGGTGATAGTGTCATTTCCAGTTTTGTTCCATATCGGTTTGTATATGGTGTCCAATTCTATATGTTTGTTGATTGAAGTACACGTGGAGAACCATGCCTCTGGGAATTCCTGTGTGTGTCTATGTTTGGCTTGGGCTGCTATGGGTACGTTGTCCCAGTTAAACTGAAGGCCTTCATTGTCCGAGTGTATTGATATTAAGGAAAGTTCATCGTGCCGTTTTTCTGCTAGCTGATGTTGGTGTATTCTGATGGCTAGTTTCCTTCCTGTCTGTCTGATGTAATGTTTGTGGCAGTCGTTGAATAATATTTTGTAAACTATGTTGGTTCTGCATGTTATGGGAATCGGGTCTTTAATCCCTCTACGTGTTTGTCGTAGGGTGGCTGTGGGTTTGTGTACCACCATGATTCCTAATGGTCGTAGGAGCCCTGTTGTCAGTTCTGATATGTTCTTGATGTAGGGCAGTGTGGCCAGTGTGTTAGCGCATATTATGTCCTCCTGTTGTTGTCTGTTATGTAGGCACCTGTGGATGAAGTTGCAGGGATACATGTTCATGTCGAAGATTTTGAATTGGTGCTCTTTCTTTGTCCTGCATAGTAGTTCTGGCATGTTGCAGTGAGTGGTGGCCTATTTAAATAACGTCCTAATGCAGCTTTGTTTGTGAATGTTGGGGTGGGTGCTGTGGGAGTTAAGTGTTTGGTCAGTGTGAGTTGCTTTCCTGTATACTGAGGTTTGGAATTCCCCGTTGGTTATTTGTTCAACTCTGACATCCAGAAATGGAAGCTGATTGCTGTTTTCTTCTTCTCTCTTGAATTTAATCCTGAAAAATATGTTGTCGATGATCTCTTCTGGTTTGTTGTATTTAATAATGACAAACGTGTCGTCTGCGTACCAGATCCCCATTGTAGGTTGAATGCAGGGGAGAGTGCTGTGTTTTAGTTTTTGCATGACTGCCTGTGCAATACATCCTGAGATGGGTGACCCCATGGGTGTGCCATTGATCTGTTTGTATACTTGATCATTAAAGATGAAGTGTGTGGTGAGGCACAAGTCTAGTAGTTTGAGTATGTTTTCATTGCTGATGGAACTGCTGGTCTGTGTTACTGCTCCCTCTAGTAATATGGCCCAAGCTACAAATCTTTGCTAAAACCTTAAACTTAATGTCTCTTCTGGTGCAGTGGATGCTTCCTACTTCTGAGCCAGGAGGCCTGGATCCAAGTCCTGTTTCATCCAGAGGTGCCTGTACTGGTTGATTAAAGTATCTGTAATGGCAGACAATAAACCATCTGTAAGATCTGCCAAGTGCCATCTCTATTCATATGATGTTGAGCAGATAATGTTTTGCTCAATAGGTTGCAAATGCATGTTAATTGTTCCTGGCATCTGGGTAATCTTTTTTTACTGGATACAGATGTAAGTACTCCTTAAAAATCTGAAATAAAAGCAGAAAATGATGTAAATATTCAAGCACCATCTGTGGTGAGAGACACAGCGTCGTCTTCTCAGGCTTAAGATCTTAGAGCAGAACTGGAAATAGACACAGAGACGTAACAGGTTAGAAACAAGGACATGAGGGGAGGTGCGCAATTGGGTGAAAGGTAGCAGAGATCGATGAGAATAAATATGATGGTGCACAAGAAAATGGAGAGGTTTTCTCAGACCCAATAAAACAACGAGGGACTGAATTCTTGGGATCCTCTCTCCATCCTGAGAGATGTAACTGGGGCAAGAAAGTCCAAAAATACTTGCAGTGAGCAGCATGTCAATCTGGGCATGTTGTTTCCAGCTTCTGTAATATTTACCAGGTCAAGAGGTGCTAAGAGCATGTTGTCCACCTGATTGGGGCCAATTAATGTAGTTCCAGTTTTCTATTGAACTTTCATATGGGTGCGTCAATTCAGGACTGAAGTGAGCAGATCAGCTGAAGGGAAGTAGATACAGAGTGTGGAGCTATTCACAACTGCCCAAGCATTACTCTGGCCTCGGGGATAAAGTGAGAGAGGGGACCCTTGGCATTTTATCAGGAGGTGTTCTTGGTGCTGTGCATGTGGCAGGGAGAGTGGGTGATCATTGCATTCAGCAGGGACAACACATACTGATATTGCAGTGCTGAACAGCAGGGGCCAGGCATGGCGATGCCCCAAATCTGAAAACAGTGAGTAATTAGGGGGCGAATCAAACATATGTGTTTATCCTGTGGGTGGCATGTTGTAGCTGCACTTCAAGAGAATTTGAAAGAAAGAGTCATCTTCCCAGAATTCCATTACATTTTGACCGTGCTGCTTTTCTGAAAGGAACCTGAAACTGAAATTCCATGGCCAATTTTGGAGCGAGTTGGCTCAGGTGACCATCTCTGTCCTTTACTGATGTGCCCCTGCATCTCCTTCTTGTATTTGCTGAACATTACATCACAGTGACTACACAGAGTGTGGGGCATGGCAGTGAGCATAATGGAGAGAGAGGAACGAGCTGCAGGGCTGTTTACCACCTGGAAAGGTACAGAGATTGTATGGTATATTGTTTTTAACTCCTAAATCCCTGGATACCAGTGACACACTTTGCTCTTGTACTCAGATTGTTGGAATATAAATGGTGAGGATTGTTACAGTATTGTCTTTGCACTTTGTAATCCAGACACCTAGTCTAATGTGATGTGGATATGGGTTCAAGTCCCACCACATGGCTTGGAAGGAATTGTCTAAGGGTTTTTGGTGAATTTCTGCAGTGTATCTTGTAGATGGTACACACTGCTGCTACTGAGGATCGGTAGTGAAGGGAGTGAATGTTTAAGGATGTGGTGCCAATCAATTGGACTGCTTTGTCCTGGACCATGTCAAGCTTCTTCGGGGCATTATGGACCAGACTAAATCCTCTTCAAATATATCAAGGAAATAGCCTAGACTCTAGCTTTTATCTTAAGTAAAGGCAAGTGTAAGGTGCTATGTTCCAGATGTAATTTGATTCGTCAAACTACTCGACTTTAAGCAAAACACATTTTATTCTTACCCCCAGTTAAAATATGAACAAAAGAAAGAAAAATTGGTATAACTTTAACTCTGTTGGAAAACTTATAGAATAATAGATTATTTAACTACTAAACAGCAACCTTTCCAATATAGTGACATCCTATAAACACACTCTTAGCAAAGGGCAAATTAAGTAAAATATCATTTGTCTCACAAGTGATATTTCTCCAGTCTAACGGAAAAGGACAAGAGAAAATTCTGGGTAGAAAGAGAGAGAACTCAAGCTTTTTAGTGCAGCAAAGAGATATATAGGAGCTTCCACAACCAACTTCAGAACCCCAACATCTAAAAGTTAATCTAAAACCCCAGTTCTGTGAAGACTGACTCCACCCATTCATGCTGCTTCTATTGTTCTAACATTTTAAAAAAGAAAACCCATGGCCTCACAAGCTGTTTACTTTACGGGCTTCGAAGAGACAGCTGATTATCTCTCTCTGAACCTCTCTTCATAAAAAACAGATAGTATAATCACAGGTGTTGTTGGATCTGCACCTTTCCAGGCAAGTGGGGGAGTATTCCATCACACTCCTGCCATCCTTGCTGCCATATGGGTCTCTCTGGATACTAACCACAGGGGATTGGAGCAGGTTCCTGCTGCTAATCCTCTGCTCCGCCATATTTAAAATGAACAAATCGAACACAATTCGAGCACACATCTTCTATTCTGGGTGGGGTGGGGTGGTACTGAAACAAAAATCAAAGCATCAAAGGAAGCTTACGCATTTAGATCAAAATATCTTTTTTGAGAGGTGATAACATAGCCCAGCCCTGCAGTGGCCACTAATCATGGGAAGCCATTGCCTGTGGACCTCACATGCTCCGTCTCTAAGGGCACCTTAGCACAGATGTAACCGCATAAGAGACCCAGACAGCTGGGACCAACACCACCTCCACGGCCCACGGCCCAGGCCTGTTAGTGGCCACTTTGGCCAGTCTGAGGCACAGGACCAGGTCCTTCCATCTGCCTACCCCTCTCTGTAAAAATGCCCGAAGATCAGGAGTGTGGGGCCAAAGCCTTAAATTTAACATCAGCTCCTTCAAAAAGTGAATGATGGTCTGAATCCTGTATCAATCCACCTAAACACAGCCCACATACTCCTCAAAGCTACAAAGAAACAAATACAGGAAATTCTGGAGTCCATGAACCTACTCAACCTTTGATTGCATTGGACTGCTGGGTGCAACACATCCTCGCCTCTCCTCTGATGCTGAGGAGGAGCAGTCCCATGTAGAGAGCCCTGTACTGGAGTCCTCCACCAGCATCATGCAGCAAGACAGAATACCAAGGCATGTCCTGGAGGTGGGCAAAGGGGAGGAAGTGAAGAGTCAGCAATAGCCTGTACAGAAAGTCCCTCTGTGCAGACTGGAAGAACTCAGAGGGAATGCCTCAGCCTCGTGAAGTCTCGGACTGTGGCGTACAAGTCCCTAGGAAAGTTTCTTGGGCAAATGTGAAAGAATGTCCAAGCAAGGGTTGGCTCAGATGGAAGTCCATCATATGCTTCAGCTAAGAGAACACCACGAGTGTCGTCAGGGGCACTCACCTCTCCCCTCCCCCCCTCCATTCTGAGGCTCTGCATGGCTTTGACATGAGCCAGCTGTTGACAGGTGCCCACCATTATGGGGCAAGGATAGCAGCTCAACATGTCTGGGTATGGATTCTTCATACAGGATAGATAACAGGATGAAAAATGTGCGGGTGTAGTGTTGTTGGTTAAAAAGTGAATCATGGCTATGAGGATGGATGATGTACTAAATGAGCTGAGAATTACAGGGAACGTGAATGTTTTTCCATCTTTCATAGCTCAAAACAGAAAGTACATTCACTTGTCTCTTTAATAATCTGGATAATCTCATCTACCAAAAGTCTTAAAATTCTTCAAATATTTTTCTTCTGTTAGAAATTTTCTTCAATCTTTTAAATTATTTTAGCCTTTCTCTCCCCACAAAATTAACTGTTTTTTTCCCCTAATGTTGCAGCCTTGGTATAAATTAATTTTATACTCTTGCGATGTCACTGTAGCTATGCCTATGGAGCCTACTCGCAATAGTGGTGATGATCATTGAGATGGTTATGTAATCTCTATCATCCTTCCCAGGCTGATCTTTTGCACCTTAATTTCAAAATATTTTCCCTTCTCCCTCAGGGATCTCTAGCTTTACCTTCAGAGCTTCCTATCGCTCCCACAAAGACTTTTTCCACTAAGGCCTCAGCCTTTTTCCAGTGTGGCTAACTGTTATTCATTTTCTTGTCCAAACTGTTTTTCTAACACCTCTTACCAGCTCTGAGGTTAAAGTTTCTTTCTATAGTGTTGTTTTTGTTGTCTTGTTGCTCCCCCGAGTGCAGCTGACTGTTAGTTGTTGCATTTCAGCTGCTGCCTGACTGTATTTTCTTAAAGTGGTGAACTCACTTGTCTTTAGAACCTTTTTTCTCCATGCTTAAATGCATTCTTTCCACCATGGCTATCTTCAGGTATTTTAGCGACAGTGCCATGACTGATCACTATGTTGGATGGGGCTCTGGGTATTCTGAGCTTGTGGTTTGCATACTTTGCTGTCACCTTGTCTTCCTTTCTATTATCTCAAAATAAAAAAGGTTAATGTCCAGTCAAGAACAAAAACAAAGTTGCTGGAGAAGGTCAGCATTTCTGGCAGCATCTGTGAAGGGAAAAACACAGTTAATGTTTCGGGTCCAGTGACCCTTCCTCAGAATGTCCAGTCAAGTCAACTTGGCCTTACCAGACCATAGGGTTGCTCTCTCATGAGAGAGAAAGACAACTGATGGTGATTTAACCTGAGGGCCACCACACCTCAGGCAAGGAGAGTCCTTCATTGGAACCTCAGCCAATGCTGGAATTGAACCCATGCGGTCAGCATCAAACTGCATCACAAACTAACCATCCAGTCAACTGAGATAAACGAACTCCCAACAAAGTTAGTGTGATCAGCCCCTAGATGACATTATCACAAAAACCAAAATTCCAAAGGAAACATATGAAATTTAACTTCACTTCAATACAATTTAATAGTACTCCATTTAGTTAAATTGCTGTAAATTAAAAATGTGAAATAGCTTTAAAGTAGTTGTGCTTGGATTTAACTGAGAAACACCAAGAATAAGGAAAATTCAGACCCAATACAATAAAGTAACAAATGCGATCAAAACCATAATAAACTTAATGCAAAAGAAGCAAAGCTACGACATGGCAGTACACCTTGGTCAAGTGGAATGCATGCCTTGTAATATCTGGGAAGCTGTGGAACCAACCAGTGTCCTGGATGACCACATGTCAAGAAGGGCTGCCTGGAGCAGAAGTTAAGGTCGAGATGTTTTGAGCTTAAGCAGTGGCTGGAGTCACTGTGGTGTACCTGCGAGATTGAGTTACTTGGATCCATATTCGGAAAGGTGGTCTCACCACAGCTTCAGGTCTGGAGGCATAAAAATGATAGTTGACCAGCAGGCAGTCTCAGAGAAACAGGAATATAGAAACATAATTCCTTGGGATCCTGGTCACAAATTGATTTTCTGTCTGGACACTGATGAGGGCATTGGTTCCTTAAGGGAGTGCAGACAGAGCCAGGATTGTGATATTAAGAGCAGCTGAGAGGTACAGGAGGAAAGGCAGTTGAAAGGTAGAGCAATAGTGATGGGTATTTTGTTAGTTAGGGGAGCATGTAGGTCTTTCTGAGGTTATAGTTGTGAGTCCAGGATGGTATGTTGTCTCGAGTGTTAGTGTCAGAGCAATTGCAGGACTTTCTTCTGGGGCAGGATGAAGCCAGAGGTGATGGCCCATGTTGGTAATAATGGCTTAGGTAGGAATGAGAATGCAATCAGAATTTAGACAGCTCGGTAGCAAGCAGGACCTCAAATGTACCAATCTCCAGATTACTTCCAGTACCAAGTGCAAATGTGTACAGATGGACATCTGAAACAAACAAAGAAATTGTAGGAAAATCTCAGCAGGTTTGGCAGCATCTGTGGACAAAAATGAATTAAGAGGATAACCAAGAGCATGTTAGATTTGCAGAGGAATTGCAAGAAAAATATTGGACTCTTCAATAGCACGAAATCCAGAGCCAATTTCTTCTGCAACAGGGGATAACAAATATTATCACATCCAGCAAAACACCCTGCTAGAGGCAAGCTCAAACCAATTACACTATAAATAGCTCAATGGCCCTGAAGATGCAGAAATTCACCTACTTTGATTGATTAAGATGAAAAATGTTATAGAAAGAAATTCCACAATTTACAGACCAAAGTATTCCACCTTTATCATATGTAGCACATGCCTAAAATTATATACCTTCCTCTTTTCTTTGACGGCATTCATATTCTGCATGACCAGCTCTGAGAGATTCTCTATTAGTTTCCATCACAATGCTGCCATGTGCTTGGAATAGAATCCAATTGAGGGCAAAGATTCTACACATTTGAAAAATTATTGCAATTCCATCCTGTGATATTCTATTGTATTTCTGTTCTGTGTGCCATTATAATTCATGTTGCTAGTTTTTGATTAAGATATGACTGGGATATATATAAAGTAGCACAATGCATTTGGCTGGGCTAACCCCAGTGGTATGCTGAGGGATTACCACTTCAAAGGTTAAGGGTTAAAAATCCCACCCATGATACATTGTAAACTGAAATTTTAAAAGTTTCATTAATTTATCTGACGGCAATCAGAGAGATTTAAGTTGTTCAGTGATCATGGAACCCCTTAATTATTGTAGTGGTGATGCTACTATAGAGACAGAGTAACTGAAGTTACTTATATTCAGTGAATAAAATTAAGGCCTGGTTCAAATTCTATCTGCTCCAGAGTCGTTTCATAACACATTTGAGCAGTTTGATTTAAAACAATCAAAAGTCTGGTAATCGAAGGCTGGTCGCAGTAATTGATTGTTGTAAAAACAGTTTGGTTCACTAATGTCCTTCAGGGAAGGAAACCTGCCATTTTTACCTGGGTCGAGTTTCTATGTGACTCAGACTCACAGCAATGTGTTTAACTGTTACATGACCTCTGGAAAGGCCCAACAAATTATTCAATTAGAAAGGCAATTCGCGTTGGTATGATGCAGATTTATAGCATATTATTATTTGGAAGCTTGGATTTGAAAGTAGAGGAAAAATAGATTTAAGCTTTCAGCTCCATGAGGGTGACTTGTTTTTCTCAATGAAGGTCAGAAAGTCATTTTGAACAGTGAACTAAATACAACTTTCCCAAGAAAATATGTGACTTAAGTTAAATGGCTCAATGACCTGGGAAGTTAATTACTGAATGTCTACAGATTTGAGTTTTATGGTATAGAAACAGATAGTTAACAGAAAGGTTAATAAGTGTCTTGTGTGCAAGAAATTAAAGAGTTAAGATAGGAGTGATATTTCACTGAGTTTGAGTAAAGGGTTTTGCTGGATTTTGTTGAATCTTTTTGCTGTTTATTTCATGATCTTACATCTATTATATATACATACACAGTTTTTTTTGTGTGTAATTAACTTGCGTTCTTTTGTTGAAAGATCAATGGCAGCCTCATGTGAATATGCTCAGTGACAGATCACCAGCCAAACTGCAACAACAAGGTTTATAATCTATCAAGCCGGGTAACAAAGGCTGGGCTTGCCAGTGACACCCATATCTCATGAAAGAATAAAAAAGAGCAAAACATTTTTCGGGTATTGAGCCTTAGTACTCTCAGGGTAACTGGGAAATGTGGGCTGCTTTGTCTGTGATTCTCAAAAACCAGGGAAAACAGTAAGAAAGAATTGTAAAATAAAGCTCTGCTCATGTCAAATCTGACTGGATACAGGCCCCGTTTGAAATAACTTATTGATTTGCTGTGTCACACCACAATGGGGTGGCTTGAAACTGATGAACAATGGGTTACTCTGTGTTCAGTGAGCAGCAGAATTGAGCTTGAATTGGACAGGAAGGGAGCCACAGGGTAGCCAGTTAATAGAGTGAGTTTAGCAAGATGCAGCAAGAAAATTCACGAGGCCTTGCGGAAAGAAACTCTCCATGAAACCAATGAAACTTACCAAGAAAACAATACATCTCTGTGATTCTGTCATTGTAAAACCTTAAGTTTGATTCAAAGTTGTTAGCCTCATAGTCAGGAAGTGCTGCCACCCAGTGAAACATACTGAGTTTGCAGCTTCAGATGGACTCAGTGAGATTAACAGAAACTTTCAGACTGTGAGATGGGGAGGCAGAAAATCCTGAGACATATTAAATATTTTCTTTTTGCAGAACAATGTCGGGACATTGAAACAGATAATGATTGTGTCAAGGCATTTATTACTGGGTTTAATCGTTACCTTAGACTGTTGCCCCATGGTATAATGTCACCAATCCGAGCTGAGTATCATTTTGATATTCAAGCCTCATTTTCACTTCAGTGGCTAGTTCAAATGACTCCTACAAATTCTTGACCTGCTTCTCCTCATTTTTCTCACTTCGAGGCTGACTTCAAAAGCAAATCTAGCCGCTTCAATGAGAAATAGCTCAATGAGAAAAACATGATTAAAAGTTGCCCATGTGTGGTTGCGATTGGCAATAATTGGCTGCCAGTATTCTCTGGTTCCTACGTTGAAGATCTCAATTTCTAAATTCAGAGGCCATTCTCACAAACTGAAAAACTCAGCAGCAACTGTAGAAAGATACACATTAACGCTGTCTTTACCCAGCCAGGTAAATCTTAATTTTTGCACAATATTGTTATACGGGTGAGTCCACACACCCTTTACAGCTCTCCCCATTTTTATTTCTCATGACTTCTCTCAATATCACTCATTTTTCCACGACTGTACAGCCAGCATGGCTGAACTCTTGACCAGATACCAGGGGAGGCAGGGTCATTTAACATTTTTAAGGCAAGGTTAGATTGCTTCTTGATTGTCAAGGGAGTCAAAGGGTATCTGAAAGTGGAGATGACACCACAATCAGATCAGCCATATTCATATCAAATGGGGAAATAGGTTGGAGGGGGTGAAAAATGTACTTCTACGCTTAATAATTACCTTTGAAATGTTGTACAAAGGTAGATTGATACCTGAAAGGGTTAAATGGCATCGTGAGATAAGTTTCACCTTTCAGGACTGTTCCTGGAAGCTAACCAGTTCCCCGCATGTTCACCATAGTGTGTGTATTGTGTTTCAGTGATTGTTCTCAGTACTAACACCATTTAGTTAAAGTAATGTGTGCTTAATCTTAAATTGAGCCTGACAACTCACAAGAAACTATCATGTATCTTAGATACACTGTAACTAGCTGTTAAGTAATACGGAATAAACCTGGTTACAGTTCTTCACGTTTTTGCCCTTCATCTGCCTAAGACATTGTGCAGCTATCCTTCTCCACCTGGGTATCAGTAACTTAGATTAATGTCAGCAAGAGGGATTAGTTGCAATGTATCCATTCAAGATATTACAGATGGTTCTAGCAGAAACCAACATTACAATATATCCCAAAACAACCTCACCAAACCTGCACCTCATTTTAGGACTCAACCTGTGTTGGCAGGTAAATAGAGGCGAAAAATCCCAAGTTTCTATTAGGACCTGTGTTGTTACTGGTCTAACATTGGCTTTGGCTAAGGTCTGAGTAGAGTTTCATGCTACTAGGTTGCTTAACTGTCGAATGCAGGTTGGTCGTGGGCCCCTCCTCTGTGATTGTCTGGAATCTCAGACCCCTGCACGCTTCTAATTCTGACCAAAGTGCAGGATGAACTCTCACAACTGGCTGTTCACTTCATCATACTGAGCTTTACATTCATAAAAATCATCTACAACATTCAGCTCATCCAAACATCTGCTGCCTGTATCCAAACTCACATTAAGCCCTATGCTTGCTGACTTACACTGACTTACATTTTAGAAATAGGTTATTGCCTGATTGTTAAGATAAGGTGAATGGAGTCCTGCAGGTGTCTGTGCTGGGGTGCAATCTTTTACAATTTACATCAATGACTTGGATGAGGGGGGTGAAGGTGTTGTAACTAAATTCGAAGATGATACAAAGATAGGCAGGAAAGACAAGTAAGAGGATGTTTGGAGGTTGAGACATATATAAATAGGTTGAATGTGTGGGCACAAATCTGACAGATGGATTGAAACGTGGGAAAAAAAGTGAACTTGTTCACTTCAGTAGGAAAAATTAAGAACAGTATTACTTAAATGAAGAATGATTGCAAAGTTCCAAGGTGCAGAGGAATTTGGGTGATCTAAATGTATGAGTCACAAAATTAGTATGCGATGTAAAGACCACATAATATTGTGTCTTTTTGGTTTGGACTGTGGACTAAAAAAACACTTTAAATCAAGGGGACTATATGAAAAGATGGCTGCAGTTTTATAACTGTTTACTGGAATATGAATTGTATACAATGTTCTTCTGAACTAACAAGAGAGATTAAAAAAATCAGACACCATTGAGACAACAAGGTGTGGAGCTAGGTGAACACAGCAGGCCAAGCAGCATCATAGGAGCAGGAAAGCTTGATGTTTTGGGCCTAGACCCTTCATCAGAAATGGGGGAGGGGAAGGGGGTTCTGAAATAAATAGGGAGAGAGGGGGAGGCGGATAGAGGATGGATAGAGGAGAGGATAGGTGGAGAGGGGGCAGACAAGTCAAAGAGGCGGGAATGGAGCCAGTAAAGGTGAGTGTAGGTGGGGAGTTAGGGAGGAGATAGGTCAGTCCAGGGAGGACGGACAAGTCAAGGGGGCAGAATGAGGTTAGTAGGTAGGAGATGGGGGTGTGGCTTGAGGTGGTTGGGGGGATAGGTGGGAAGAAGGACAGGTTAGGGAGGCGGGGACGAGCTGGGCTGGTTTTGGGATGTGGTTGGGGGAGGGGAGATTTTGAAGCTTGTGAAATCTACATTGATACCATTGGGCTGCAGGGTTCCCAGGCTGAATATGATGTGCTGTTCCTGCAGCCTTCGAGTGGCATCGTTGTGACATTGCAGGAGGCCCAAGATGGACATGTCGACAATGGGTTCTGAAATGAAGGAAAACTGCTTGACAACAATGTTCTGCTAGGTTCCTGACCTGGTGACTATGGCTTGTGTAGAACTACTGTAGCTCAGAACCACTTAACCTGAGAAGAGAGAGCATTAAAATCTGTGTGTGCGTCTCTTTCTTTCTACTGTGTGGGAGTACTAGAAAGACTCTAGAAATAGCTGCTGTCTTCTATACACATTTCTCTAGAAAGTCCTTGTTGAAGGAAGAATAAACGCCTTCAAAGACAATAGAAGAACAAATTCTCAAAGAGTGAATGAAAACGATCTTTGCTGACTTTATGTCAACAGTAAAGAATTAGAAATGAATTGAAGGAAGAGAATTAAATCAACTCATTGTATAATGCAGTCCAGCCTGATGCTATCAAACTGCGTTCCCTAAATTTTATTTTTCTTTTTCCATCCTTAATAACCATGTCTTGTCTGTCTGTTTGTGAATTGTGGAGTTTAAGAAGGGATAGAATAAAAATTATAGGTTATGAATTAGGACTTCATATTTCCTAAGTTATGCTGTTAATAGAAAATTTGTTTGCAATAAACAGTTATTTGCTTGTAACTGACCAACTTGCAACCTGGTAATTGTTTACTTTTAGCCTGAGTTCATCAGGCAGGTAAATTGGATAGTTTGATTAAATCTTTTCACATGTGTAATGACTCTAGTAATGATCATAGAGTCATAGAGATCTACAGCACAGGAAAGTACCCTTCGGCACATTGAGTGTGTGCCAGTCAAAAACAACTGCTGAACTATTCTAATCCTTTTTTCTGGCACTTGGCCCATAACCTTGTGCGAATTGGCTTCAGAAGTCATATCTAAATACTTCTTAAATGTTATGAGGACTTCTACCTCTACCAGCCTTACAGGCAGTGAGTTCCAGATTCCCACCACCTTCTGGGTGAAAAATACATTTCCACACATCTCCTCTAAACCTTTACATTTGAACTTAAAGCTATGCCCCCTCATATATCCCTCCATCAAGGGGAAACATTCCTTTCTGTCTAACCCAGCTATGCCCCTCATGATTTTGTACATCTCAATCATGCTCCCCCTCAGTCTCTTCTGCGCCAAGGAAAAACACCCTCAGTATATCCAATCTCTCTTCATTACTAAACTTTTCCAACCCAGGTGAGTGGATTTTGATTTCTACTACACTAACGCAGTGAGTTGAGACACGAGGTATGTTAAGATTCTTGTTAGCCAAAGGAATCAAAGGACGTTAGAGGTAGGTTGGAATGTGGAGTTTGGCACACAAACAGGTCAGCTGTTACTGCTAGAACAGCAGTTCTTGAATTTAAAATTCTCATCCTCACTACCAGATTTCTCTGTGGCCTTCTCCTCCCAATCTCTGTAATCTCCTCCAGCCCCACAACCCTCTGAGATCACTGCACCTCTCCAATTTTGGTCTCAAGTGAATCCTCAATTTTCAACATTCCACCAATGGCAGCCAAGCCAGCGACAGCCTTGGTCCTAAGGCTTCTGACTGGTGTCATTCTTCCGATTTGATACTCTCACTGCTGCGGTCCAGGTTCAATTTCTGATCCAGCTAATGATGATTTTGTTTCTATAGGATGTTGGGGAAAAGTGGGAACAGGCTACATGATGAATGATGGAACAGATTCAGAGGATCCAATGGCCTACTCCTGCTCCTATTTTCTATATTTAATTCAATTTGTCGATTTCTCTGTCTCTCTACCTTTATCCTCTCTGATAAGATGCTGCTTAAATCTTATCCTTCTTGCCAAGGTCTTGGTCAGTCATCCTCATGCCTTTTTGTTACTTTGGTATCAAATTTCACCTCATTATCCTCCTGTGAAGTGCCTGGGCTCATCTCATTTTGTCAAACACATTATACAAATGTGAACTGTTGTTATTGTAACATGTAATATCTATTTCAAGGACAAAAGAGCTAATTCTGTTTGAAAATCCTTGTGGCCATGATTGGCAAAGCTGTGTGTATTTCCAGGTCATTTACTCCATGTGGTTCATGCAGTCATATGCTACTTAGATTTTTAAACTTTCTCTGAACTCCCTGCATGATTCTGCAACACCACAATGATGGCTAAGCCACTCTTATATTGATCTTCCGAGGTCAGTTCCCATAGCCTGGGTCTTTCACAAACACCAATCAGACCAAGATTACTTCTGTGAGCTGGCTTTCCCCAGGGTTTAACTGCCTAGCCATCAGCCTGGCTCTGCTTAATAAAAATGCCATACCAGAGTCATTTAAAGATCTAGCTGCCAAATTTATGTTACAACCTGGCCAGGGGGCAGTAACTTTTATCCTTCCAGTAGATAATCAGGTAAGATGTCGGGGACTAACTGAGAGAATAAACCCACAAGAGTCCACAGATTTAAACAAACAATTACAGACTTTGTCAAGCAGAGTTAGAACAGTAATACAATCTGCACAGCATATCTTCAAACAAATGCATACGTTTAATATAAATTTATAATACATATATTGAAACAGAATTAACATGTGGTAAATACGTGCATTAAACTATAATCAAACACTCCAGAAGGTGTGTTAAACAATAAATGTGATCAGGGCAGATCTCACAGATGTCTCAGCAATTCCCACAAGAAGTCAATAACCAGTCGGTCAGCAAAGCACATTAAACATCACATGGGATTACAATTCTCCACTTTTGATGATCTGGCCTTGAACTCCTTCTCAAGAGCAGCTCCATCATTAACTGTCTCAATGACTGCACCCATTCTGATTGAATACCTCCTTTCCTGAACTTACAGTCTCCTGGACTCAGAAACCATTCTCCATTACTCTCTCTCAGGGACAATCTCAGTTTTTCACCAATTTTTAGCTTGAACAAGCTAAAACTGCCCCTGAGATTTTCTGCGAGATTTAAATGTTCAGTTGCATCAATTAAATACGAATTGTAAGTTTTATAACATTTCGCACCCCCCCCCCAGCTATGAGATATGTGTTTTCCTCTTAGCCCCCACAGCACTCAGGAATTTTCAGAGCCCTGACCTGAAATAACTCCACAGAGATCGGTATCCCATCACTAAGTCAGCCAGGGCTCCCAGATTGCACCAGATGAACAACCCCAATCAGGGAACTCATATTCTATGAGGCTCACCTGGCTGGCCTTATTGCAATCACTGCATCTCTCCCCCTCTGAGTCCAAGGGCATTGAATCATAGAGACATAGAGCTGTACAGCATAGAAACAGACCCTTCGGTCCAACCTATCCATGCCGATCAGATATCCTAAATTAATCTAGTCCTATTTGCCAGCATTTAGCCAATATCCTTCTAAACCCTTCCTATTCATATACTCATCCAGATGCTTGTTAAAAGTTGTAATTACGCCAGCCTCCACCGCTTCCCCCAGCAGCTCATTCCATACACGCACCATCCTCTGCATTAAAAAGTTGTCCCTTAGGTGCCTTATAAATCTTTCCCCTTCACCTTAAACCTATGCCCTATAGTTTTGGACTCCGCCACCTTGGGGAAAAGACCTTGGCTATTCACTCTATCTATGCCCCTCACAATTTTATAAATTTCTGTAAGGTCACCCTTCAGCCTCCAATGCTCCAGGGAAAATAGCTCCCAGCCTATTCAGGAACAAAAACAAAGTTGCTGGAAAAACACAGCAGGTCTGGCAGCATCTGTGAAGTAAAAAACAGAGTTAACGTTTCCAGTGACCCTTCCCCAGCCTATTCAGCCTCTGCCTATATCTCAAACCCTCCAACCCTGGCAACATCCTTGTAAATAGGCCAGTTCTTTTCCTTGTAGCTCTTCCTGGGGTGTTTTAGTACTGGGTCTGGTTCCTCCAACTATGCCTCTGATATGGGTAATGTGTAACGCACAGTAGCTCATCTCCTCCACCTGAAGCATCTCAGAAGAAATTGATTCTTTTCTTAAGGTGGCAAAGGAATTAAGGAGGTGACATCTGCTGTGTCAGTCTCAGATTCCAAGGTCTCTTCAATGTTAGACGGAGAGGGACAACACATGGGTTCTGCCAGCCTTTCTGACTGTAATAAGGAGCCAGTTACATTTTGCTTCCACACCATTTGCAGCTTTCACATGGTCCATGTGGTTGTTCAGGACTGTTGCACCAACATGAACTTTGTACGTCATTGGATGTCAACCATGCCTCTTACCCTTGCAGAGCCATTCCTGTGATTCCTACACCAAACTTCTTCCCCCGAAGTAAACGATCTTTCTCACTTAGCGGAAGCTTAAGTCTGACATTGGTGTTCCTGATGCCATTTTACCTTCCCCCGCAGGTCCAGGAAGATCGGATTTAATCTGGTGCAGAATCTTCTCCACATTAGCAACTCTGCTGGAGCTATCCCTGTAGTTTCGTGTGGGATGGTCCCATAATCAAAAGGGAACTGGGACAGTTTGGTATTGAGTGAAGTGTATGCTGTTTCTTTAAGCCTGCCTTCAAAGTTTGGACAGCTGTTTCCTCCAGATCAATACATGATGGATAATACGGAGCTGTCCTTATACGTCAAATGCCATTCAACTTCAGGAAATACTCAAATTCCCTGCTGGTAAACATTGGGTCGTTATCTGTGATCAGCACTTCCAGGAGTCCGTGTATTGCAAAAGGTGCACACTGCTTTTCAATCGCCATTCCCGTGTTTGACGAATGAATTCTATGCACATCCAACCACTCTGAGTGGGTGTCTACAATGACTAAGAACATTGAGCTCATGGAAGGACCTGTATAATCAACATTTTACCAAGTCCAAGGTTTACCCAGCCATTCCCATGAATATGGGGGAGCTGCTGGCAGTAAGTTTTGTCCTTGTTGGCATTATGGGCTTTGCCACACCAACACAGCTTTGTCTGCATCTAATCCTGGTCACGAGGCATAATGTCTTGACAACATTTCATTATATAAACCCCTGGGTCACCCTGGTGGAGTTCAGCCAGTATGTGGCAAGGGTCCTTTGCTTGAGACAATCACCTTTGCCCTCCGTAATAATAAGCCGTCCCAAACTGTGATCTGGTCTCAGGGTTCAAACAGGCTTCAATTCTCATTTTGATGGCCCTTTGGTTTCCCCCATTACCACCAGGTGCTTCAGTTTTGCCAAGACAGATCTTTCTGCATCCAAAGTTTGATGTTGTCATTTGTGACTGGAAGTGTGTCCAGAAAATATAAAACCATCACGGATTCTCCAGTGGCAGTGATGTATCTGCCAGTGGGAGGTGGCTCAATGCATCCACATTTGCTACTTGGCTTCCAGGATGATGTTCCAACTTGTAATTAAATGCACTTAAAATTAGAACCCATTGCTGTATTCGGTCTGAAGCTATGGGCAGCACTGCCTTGTCCTCTTTAAGTTTGCGATCCATTATTATTACAAATGTACATCCATAAAGGTATGGTTGGAACTTCCTTACTCCAACTACGACCACCAAACCTTCCTTCTCTATCGGGACGTAATAATGCTCTGCATTAACCAAAGTCCTGGATGCATATGATATTGGGCGCTTCATGTCATTGATCCGCCTATGAGCTAATGGTACCCTGATGCCATACGGGTAGGCATCGCATGTCAATATCAGAACTTGCTTGGGATCATAGTGTGCTAACACCTTCAAGGACGATAGCTGTTTTTTCACTTCCCTGAAAGCTATGGCTTGGCTACACGAGGCTGACTCTTCTTTAAGAGTTGATGCAAAGGTGCCAGGATGGAGGCCAGATTGTGTGCGATCTTCCTATAATAATTCTTCAGCCCAAGGAAAGACTTAAACTCCAGTACAGACATGGCAGCCAGGGTACCTTCGATTGCCCTCACTTTATCTTCCAACAGGTGTAACCCTGTCTTATCAACTCTGTAGCCCAGGTAGATTATTGGGAAGGCTGGAACACAAACTTTCCCTTCTAATGCGTACGGACACCAGGGAGCAACATCTAAAGACCAGATCAAGTTCTCTAAGTGCTCTTTATTGGTCTTCCCTGTTATCAGCACATCATCCAGATAAATGGCAACCTTGGGTAGACCTTGTAAAAAGTTCTCCATTGTCAGCTGAAAAATTACACAGTCTGCTAATATCCCAATGGCAGTCTCATGTATTGGTACCAATGAGAATATTACCCTTAATTGTAGCATATTTCTGGGAATCCTCATCTAACCGCAATTGCAAGTACGCATGGCTCATGTCCAGTTTCGTGAAAGACAGCCCCCTGACAGCTTTGCATATAAATCCTCTATGCAAAGGGTTGGGTATTTATCCAACAATGAAAAGCAGCTTACCATTCATTTAAAATTCCAATAAACGGGAGCCCACCCATCAGGCTTCACAATCAGTATGACCGTGGCCGCCCATTCCACAAATTGGACTGGTTTCATGATTCCTTCAGTTTCCAGCATTCTGATTTCTACCCAGTGTAGAGCCAGAGGAACACAACAGGTCAGGTAGCATCAGAGGAGTAGTAAAGTTGATGTTTTGGGTTGGGACCCTTCTTCAGAACTGTTCTGATGAAGGGTCCTGACCTGAAACATTGACTTTACTGCTCCTCTGATGCTGCCTGACCTGCTGTGTTCCTCCAGCTCCACACAATGTTGACTCTCAGTCCAGTATCTGCAGTTCTTGTTATCTTCTGATTTCTGCCTCTACTTTTGCCCATAAGGCACATGGCACTTGGCGGTCACATTGTTTCCTGGTCAACATGGCTCCCCTGATATTTCCTAAACTGTCCTGAAAAACCTTTGGGCTTTTAATTAGCATTTCACTCATGCAGCCATTTCCTAATTGAAAAATATTGACCCAATCTGAGTGAATCTTCCTCAACTAATTTTGCCTCATCAGGCTTAGGCAAATCCTTCTGTCTAATGCATGTTGTATAATACTCCATGAAGATTCCTGTTATTTGAAGTGCATCATGTTTTAATTGAAGATCTATCTTGGCTGAATTTCCTTCTACAAGTTTACCATTTAGATGTTTCAGACTCTCGTTTAAGTTTTACTTTCTGGTTAAGTGTTGTTAAGTATGTTAATTAGCAACTCAAATTTCATGTGTTAAAGTCGATGTTTTATGCTGATCAGTTTTTCTTTAGTACAGCCTAGTTCTTGTTCCTACCTTTGACATTCTTGGATTTTTGACATTTATTTCTCTTGGCCGGTTAGATATTTTTACACTTTATCCTGTCCAGCATTATAGCTTAAGGCTCTAGCTAGGAAACAAGTGGAGAGCAGCCCAGAATGTTCCTCCAGCAAAATCTCAGTTTCTCTGATCCCAGCTTGTTCTCTTGAAAGTTTTGGACATGCCAAGAATTTGATGCCTGCCAAATCATTACTGAGTATAAAATCCACTTCTTCAAAGTGCAATCTAGTAGTGGAGAGAATAACAAATCTGTCCAATAAGTCCCTTCATAAATTAACTTCATACATGGAAACAGATTAAATCCCATTAAGGCCTCCAATCCAGAATTCCTCTTTCATCAAAGCATTTGGAACACAAATCATATCATCAATGACTGATCTGCACCAGCAACTTCCAAAATGTTAATTTGTTTTTATGTGTGATTGGAGGAATAAGGGAATATGTGTCCCTTGAGACAGAACTTTCATAATCTCTGGAGCAGGAAAGCTGTTGTTTCGGGTGTGGACCCTTCTTCAGAAATGGGAGAGGGGAAAGGGATTCTGAAATAAGTAGAGATGGGGGGAGATGGATGGAAGGTGGACAAAGGAGCAGATAGGTGGAAAGGAGATGGACAGGTCAAGGAGGCGGGGATGGAGCCAGTAAAGGTCAATGTAGTTGGGGAGTTAGGTTGGGGGTTGGTCAGTCAAGGGAAGACGGACAGGTCAAGGAGGCAGGGATGAGGCTGGTAGATAGGAGGTGGGGGTGGGGGTTGGTCAGTGAGGTGGGAGGAGCGGACAGGTGGGAGAAAAGACGGACATGTTAGGGAGGCGGGGACGAGCTCGACTGGTTTTGGGATGAGTTCGGGGGTGGGGAGATTTTGAAGCTTGTGAAGTCCACATTGAGACCATTGGGCTGCAGGATTCCCAAGCGGAATATGAGTTGCTGTTCCTGCAACCTTCGGGTGGCATCGTTGTGGCACTGGAGGAGGCCCAGGATGAACATGGCATCCAAGGAGTGGGAGGGGGCGTTGAAATGGTTCGCGACTGGGAGGTGCAGTCGTTTGTCACGAACCGAGTGTAGGTGTTCCGCAGTCGTCTCCAAGCCTCCGCTTGGTTTCCCTGATGTAGAGGAGGCCATATCGGGGACAGTGGATACAATATACCACATTAGCAGTTGTGCAAGTGAACATCTGTTTAATGTGGAAGGTTTTCTTGGGGCCTGTGATGGGGGTGAGGGGGGAGGTGTAGGGGCAGGTGTAGCACTTCCTGTGGTTGCAGGGAAAAGTGCTGGGGGTGGTGGGGCTAGGGGGGAGTGTGGAGCAGACAAGGGAGTCAAAGAGACAGTGGTCCTTCTGGAAGGCGGATAAGGGTGGGGAGGGAAAAATGTCCTTGGTAGTGGGGTCAGATTGTAGGTGGCAGAGGATGATGCGTTGAATCCAGAGGTTGGTGGGGTGGTACGTAGGACAAGGGGGATTCTGTCTTTGTTGTTATTGTGGGGAGAGGGTGTGGGGGATGAATTGCCCATGTGTGTGTTACCAGAACTATCTTTTCTGGAGGCTCATTAAGTGCTCCTACTATTCTCACCAATCGACCATTCCATTTCCAACAATTTACTTTAAGTGCTTATCTTATAATAACTAAAATGCGTTGATTTTCTAATTTTTTTTTCTCTCCACCATGACCTCTATGGATTGAACCAGCTTCCATTAAATCATGCAATACAAGGTGTTTTTGTAGCCATCTAATGCTTTCTGATTTTTTCCCCCTTTATTGAAGTGGTATTTTGCTTTCATTATTTCTTTCCTCCCTTGTCAACCTCTCTTTCTGGAGTTTAAGTTTGAAATATTTGCTTTTCTCTTTCAAGTTCAAGTTTTCTCATTTCATTTTCATTTTCTATTTCAAGCTTCTTCAACTACAACTAAATTCTAGACAGCTCAAGTTGTGTTCCATCTCGGTAAAATGTCTCTTCTAATGTCAGAAACTGTGTTAATACCTCAACTGCATCTGTTTTCTTTGCCCATGCTTTTAATTTTAACTGTACATTTTTCTGCCAATGGTATTAGCCCTGCTTCTGTTGATCTTTGGAAATCACTCAGGGATAAATCTTCTATGCACAGAAAAGTCATACCAACTGAGAGAGCTATTTTGATTTTCAATATGCATTTTAAAACTCATGGTGAAAATTTAACCAGCATTGACCTCAGCACGTCCCTCAGCTCTATTGAACTATCAGTAGCACACAGCTTCTTCTAAACCCCCACAGTTCCCAGGATATATTTTGGATCCTTGACCTCAATACTTAGCTGTTTACTAATTCCTAGTACTTCTGCCTGAACTCTACAACAGAGATATCCAACTGCTTTTTGCGCTTCTCGCTGAGTCCCCTACAATTCATAAGGTTCAGTTGCTTTGCTGCCAGTACAACTACGTAGTACTACCCAACACAGGGTTTACACCTCTGTCCCTCTCTCAGACACGCACACACGCACAGAGACACGTGCGCACACACACACAGACACACACCTGCCTGTAAACTTCGAACTCTTCTTCAGTGACTCCCTGATTGGTCTGAGTAAATGATTGAAAACCTGACAATAGCCACTAAGCAACTCTTGGGAATGAATGTGCTGTGAATGTTATAATTTGAAGGTTGCCAATTCCTCAATGCAATTGGATAACACAGGAAATGGATTGCATTGTTGGTGCATCGAATCACAATACAGCTTCTCACACACAAGCCCAGGTACAGTGTGTAGATCATGGTCCTGTAATGTGAGGTATAGTGGCAAAATAATGCTGTACACAACCTTCACTCATTTCCCTTGGGTTGCCAACAACCCAGGATTTTCCGGGAACATTAGAGAAAATGCACAGGGCTCTTGAAAAACACTTTTTTAAAAACGTTGTGGAGCTGGATGAACTCAGCAGGCCGAGCAGCATCAGAGGAGCAGGAAAGTTGACGTTTCAGGTCGAGACCCTTCTTCGGACGGTGTCGGTGGAGGGGGACTGGTCGGGCCTGCGGGACAGGAAGAAGTGGAGGGCCTTTAGGCCATCAACATGGGGAATGCAGGTGTATAGGAACTGGACATCCATGGTAAAAATGAGATGTTGGGGACTGGGGAATTGGAAGTTCTGGAGTAGGTGAAGAGCGTGGGTAGTGTCACAGACGTAGGTAGGGAGGGGGAGAAAATGGAGTCGAGATAGGTGGAAATAAGTTCAGTGGGGCAGGAGCAGACAGAGACAATGGGTCGACCAGGACAGTCAGGTTTGTGGATTTTGGGAAGGAGATAGAAGCGGGCGGTGCGTGGTTGGGGAATGATGAGGTTAGAGGCTATGGGTGGGAGGTCACCTGAGGTGATGAGGTTGTAGATGGTTTGGGAGATGAACTCTCAAGTCTACTCGGCTTTATTTGACACTCAAAACCGAAAGTACTTTAAACTCACTGGTGCCTGCCACCATACCCAGGACCTTCCCCACCATGTGCCTGCCGCCATTGGTCATGTGGCCACCTTCGAAGCACCAATGGTTTCCACGGATGACGTCACATCCGCTGCCACCTTATACGCCACTTCCGCTACAGCCGACGCCATTGACACCACTGCTGATGCCGCTGCCTCCGTTTCCGAGGCCAACACAGACATCGGTGGCTGTTGCCAACAACATCCTAGATTTACCGGCCGACGTCGCTCTTCACCTCCGCCAGAACTTCCAATTCCCCGGTTCCCAACATCTCATTTTTACTATGGACATCCAGTCCCTATACACCTGCATTCCTCATGCTGATGGCCTAAAGGCCTTCCGCTTCTTCCTGTCCCACAGGCCCGACCAGTCCCCTTCCACTGACACCCTTATCCGCTTAGCCGAACTTGTCCTCACCCTCAACAACTTCTCTTTCAATTCCTCCCACTTCCTACAGACAAAGGGGGTGGCCATGGGTACTCGCATGGGCCCAAGCTATGCCTGCCTCTTTGTAGGATACATGGAACAATCCCTCTTCTGAAGCTACACTGGTCCTATCCCCCATCTCTTCCTCCGTTACATTGATGACTGTTTCGGCGCCACCTTGTGCTCCCACGAGGAGCTCGAACAGTTCATCCACTTCACTAACACCTTCCACCCCAACCTTAAGTTTACCTGGACCATCTCTAATACCTCTTTCTCCTTCCTGGACCTCTCTGTCTCCATCTCTGGCAATCACCTGGAAACCGATATCCATTTTAAGCCTACCGACTCCCACAACTATCTAGAATACACCTCCTCCCACCCACCTTCCTGTAAAAATGCCATCCCCTATTGCCAATTCCTTCGCCTCCGCCGCATCTGCTCCCGAGATGAGGCATTCCACTCCCGAACATCCCAGATGTCCTCCTTTTTCAAGGACCGCAACTTCTCCTCCACAGTGATTGAAAATGCCCTCGACCGTGTCTCCCACATTTCCCGCAATTCATCCCTCACACCTCCTACCCGCAATAATAACCAAAACAGAACCCCCCTCATCCTCACGTACCACCCCACCAACCTCCGAATCCAACGCATCATCCTCCGACACTTCCGCCATCTGCAATCTGACCCCACTACCAAAGACATTTTTCCCTCCCCACCCTTATCTGCTTTCCAGAGGGACCACTCTTTCCGTGACTCCCTTGTCCGCTCCACACTCCACTCCAGCCCCACCACCCTGGCACTTTTCCCTGCAACTGCAGGAAGTGCTACACCTGCCCCTACACCTCCCCCCTCACCCCCATCTCAGGCCCCAAGAAGACCTTCCACATCAAACAGATGTTCACCTGCACATCTGCTAATGTGGTATACTGTATCCGCTGTTCCCGTTGTGGCCTCCTCTACATCGGGGAAACCAATTGGAGGCTTGGGGACCGCTTTGCGGAACACCTACACTCAGTTCACAGCACACAACTACACCTCCCAGTCGCGAACGATTTCAACACGCACCCCCTCCCCCAACTCCTCGGACGACATGTCCATCCTGGGCCTCCTGCAGTGCCACAATGATGCCACCTGAAAGCTGCAGGAACAGCATCTCCTATTTCGCTTGGGAACCCTGCAGCCCAAGGGTATCAATGTGGACTTCGCAAGCTTCAAAATCTCCCCTCCCCCAACCGCATCCCAAAACCAGCCCAGCTAGTCCCCACCTCCCTCACCATTCCTCCCACCTCAAGCCCCACCCCCATCTCCTACCCACTAACCTCATCCCGCCTCCTTGACCTGTCCGTCCTCCCTGGACTGACCTATCCCCCACCTAAATCCCCACCTACATTCACCTTCACTGGCTCTAACCCCGCCTCTTTGACCAGTCTGTCTCCTCTCCACCTATCTTCTCCTCTATCCATCTTCTATCCACCTCCCCCTCTCTCGCTATTTATTTCAGAACCCCCTTCCCCTCCCCCATTTATGATGAAGGGTCTAGGACCGAAACGTCAAGCTTTCCTGCTCCTCTGATGCTGCTTGGCCTGCTGTGTTCATCCAGCTCCACACCTTGTTATCTCAGATTCTCCAACATCTGCAGTTCCTACTATCTTTAAAATAATTAGGTGTTTGGTTTTAGGCAGCATGGATTTATAGCTATACAGTCGTAGAGATGTACAGCACAGAAATAGACCCTTTCGCCCAACTCGCCCATGCTGAACGTTTTATTTGCAAATAACATTCCAGCTTTCTGAAAAGAATGAAATCCATCACCAACATTACAAATATTCATATTAAACGGAGCCATATTAAAGGAACCTAAAGGTGTCTACGTCTGTTTAAAGAGTGACTTAAGGTTCTTCTTGAGATCTTTGCACCTTTTCTCTTCGAGCATGGCCTGCTTTACCTCTGTTTACCTTCCTTTCCCTCAGAACCTTTTAAAAGTCAGGTTAGTTGCCATGTAAATCACCACTACCTGGTTTCACTAGTCTTGTATAAAGGGCCACGGTCCCCTGCATAAGCAGTCAGAATAAAAAACAGCCTGATATTATCACTTCACAATCACATTCACTCTGTGACAACTTTTAATTTCTTAAACTTACCATACCAAGAGGGAATGGAGAATGGAGACCAGGGAGATGAGTCAGAGACCGTGCCAGCATGGGAGGCAAGTCCTGGAAGTGGGTCATGAGCCAGAGCCCAGAGTGGGAGGCAGTGCAAGCCCAGGCCAGCCTGGGAGATGAGCCCTGGAGGCGGGTCCTGGATGCAGGTCCAAGCCGGAGGCCACCACATGGACGCAGTAAGGCCTCATATTCCAAAGCCTGGCGGGCATGGACGCAGTGAAAAGGGCTATAAGTTAAATACTTTTAAAGATACTTTTTATTCTTATTGTGGACTTGGAACAATCTGTGTACTTTTTCAAACTTTGTATTCCTACGCTAGACTTTTCTTTCACTCTTTTTATTCTGTAACAAACATTTAAAGTAGCTGTCCCTGGATACCCTGTACCTAAGATGGCACCAAAGAGGTAACATTATGAGCTTTTCACTGCACTCGTTCAAGTGCATGACAATAAAAGCTATTCTATTCTATTCCAAAAACATTTCTCACTGGTATCTCTGCTGAAAGATCTCTGTAACCTCCTTGAAGTCTGCAACTCTGAAAATGTCTTCATTCCTCTAATTCTCACCTCTTACTGCTCCTTATATTTAATCAGTGACCATGCTTTCAAACTGTTGAGTCCTAACCTTTAGAATTCCCTCTGCACCTCTCTTTCCTCTTCTAAGATGCACCTGATTTAACCAATCTCCCGATGGGGATGTTTTTTAAGATGGTTTTTTAAGATGCCTGGCAACGTTTCACTACATTAAAGATACCATATAAATGCAAGTTCTTAGACTAACAAGCGTCTATTCAAGGATAACAGAGTTGATTCCTTTCAAAATATCTCACAGCCACTGTCTGGATATTTGTATATTTTGGAGCCATTTGCACCATGTGGTTTCATGCAGTTGTATGCTCTTACAGGTTTAAACTTTTTCTGAACCCTCTGTCTGATTCTGCCATACTATAGCCACACTTAAGCCCCTCCTATATCGATGGTGATGCTGTGCTCACGTCGAAATCTAGGTCCAGATTCATATTCTGGAAACATAGGTTCAAATCACAACACAACAGCCAGTGAAATTATGTAAAAAAATTAAAAAGTCTGGAATCGAAAGCTAACCTCAATAATAATGACCATGGCTGCCAGCATCAATCCTTCTAAAAACCTAACTGGTTCACAAATGTCCTTTAAAGAAGGAAATCTGCCATCTTTACCTGGTCTGGCCGACATGTGATTCTAGACCCCCAGCACTGGGTTTGACTCTTAACCGCTTACTGAAATGCCCCAGCAAGTTACTCAGTTCACGGTCAATGAAGAATGGGCAACAAGGTTAGCCTTGCCCATTGACAACCACCTCCCACGCAAGAATAAAAAGATTAGTTCTCAGAGCCTGGGTCTCTTGTAGATAGCAGTCAGACCAAAATTCACTGGCTGGATTTTGTAAGCCTGATGGTCAGTAATTGCTGCCTTAACCTAGGATCATAGTGACTACCCAGCTGTATGTGCTCAATAAAAACAGCATATTTATCTTTGATAGTATACCACATGATACCACACACAAGCCCTAGAGTCTCTAGTGAGAGACGCCTTGGCTAAATAATGCTGCACACAATATCACTTGCTTCCATAGGTTTGGCAACAAAAGCATGAACAACAACAACATCTTACATTTAAATAGCACCTCTAGCACCACAAAACATCTCAAGGCTCTTCACAGATGCGCTATCGAACAAAAGTTGATACTGAGCCACATAAAGTGTTATTGGAGCAAGGTGGTCCAAATGTTTGGTTGAATTAAGTTTAGGGATGTTTCTTAAAGGAGGGCAGAGCTGCAGTTAGGGAATGAATTCCAGAACTTAGGACCAAAACAGTTGAAGGTATGGCCATCAATGGTGGACGAATCAAAATTGGGGATGTGCAGGAGGTCAAAATTGGAGGCGATCAAATAGTTTGGAAGGTTGAGGGGCTGGAGGAGATATCAGAGATAGAGAGGGTTAGAGCCATTGTTCCAAGAGATGGATACAATCTGTGTCACATTCTACTGAATGACTGCCACAGCTAGTCCATATCACCCGGAACAGCAAACACGAGAATATCAAATAGAGCTGTCACTTGACCAGGAACCACTATGACCTGCAAGCATAGAGACAATAGATGGATGAGATTTACTGTGAGTTAGCATTTAGGAAGCAGAGTTTTAAATAGTCTAAAACTTTTGGGATTGACTGCAGGAGATCAGTAAGGAGTGCATTGGATTAATCAGATTTGCCAGGGTGGATCAGAGGCATGAGTGAGAGGCAGATGAGCTGAGGCAGGGTTAAGTGAGGTGATGTGTCCAGATGTGAAAGCCTTGCTGCTGGAGCAGATTTCTGGTGATAAAACACAGCTTGATGAACCCAGATGCCAAGCTATGTATTATCAAAACATACTTGATGGATGGGCTTGGGAAACAATGGAGTGTTTTGACAATGGAGCTTCTGCAACTAAGTTTGCTTCTGTCACATGGTTCCTGTGAACTGTCTTTAAAACAGTCAGAGAATTCCCAAATCTAATTCACCAGATAATGTTAAACCATCCACACCTCCTCATTCAGGTTAAATTCCAGAAAGTTGATTATTTCCAGATCCAATCACATTGATCGGGTAAACAGAGGAACTGACTGAGGCAAGAGAGGAACTGGAATTTGACAGAATTCAGAGAGAGACAGGAAATTTAGAACTCAAATTAAATTCAAAGACGGGAGACCTGGAGCTGATACAGGATGCCACCTCTTCAGATGAAGCATTAGCCATTCAGGCACTATTACAAACAATAATACAAAACAAAGGACTGTGGATGCTGAAGATCTGAAACAGAAACACAAATTGCTGGAGAAACTTAACAGATTTGGCAACAACTGTAGAGACAAAACAGCGTCAGTATTTCGAGTCTGATTTCTATTTTTGTTTCACCACTACATGAAAACTTGGAGTAGAAATCCTTCAGGCTTTAAAAGTAAATTGTGCGTATTGATAATATGAATAATGCTTTTTGGCTGACAGCAATGATTTATCTAATTGGAAGCTGGTGGTTTTCCAAATGAACATGTGAGAATGTTCGGTGACCAATTGTGGAAGCCTCTTTGCAGACGTTCCAGCTGCTGGGCTTAGTGCCCTCACGCTGTGCCACCTCCATGGTTGTAGCACTGCCTGACAAAGGCTGCTGGCAATCACTGGGAAAGTCTGCCTTGTGGGACTAACTGATACTGACTGCACTGTCTTGGCATCTTTTGAGCTGACTGGCTGTCAGGCAGCAGTAAGTCCCACCTGAGAGGAAGATGTGGGAGAAGGAATGCTCTCGTCTTGACCAGGGACAGTCCAGAAAGCCATTGGTGTGTCCCAGACATAGGGGGTTGAGGCTTCAACAAACTCAGTAGTCTGTTGGAGGACATATAGCTGGAGGTCTGGAAAGCTCCTTATGAACTCCAGTGTCTGCAGTTGGCACTTGACCCCAAAGATTTGCTGAATTGTGGGAAACATTGCCCTCATCATGTCTAAGTAATGAGTTGTTGCTGGAATGTGTAGGGCTGACCTTTGTGCATGGCCCTCAGCTACTGAAACCCTCCCCTGCTGGCCACTTTCAGCAATCTGTTGGGATGATTCCCTCCACAATGTCCTCGGCTTCTCCTCTGTTACACCTAACACCCCTTTCACTTCTCTATGTCATTGTCTGTGCAAGCATATGAAATGTAATACTTTTCACCTCCTCCCTTCTCATTGTCCAAGGCACCAAAAATTCAATTCAAGTGAAGCAGTGATTAATGTGGACTTCTTTCAATTTAGCATATTGTATTGGCTGCTTGTGATGAGGTTTCTTATACATTGGAGAGCCAATACAGATTGAGTAACATCTTTGGAACACTACTGGTCAGTCCACAGACTTGACCTACAGCTTGTTTTTTCTTGCTCTTTGCTTTACAGGGTTGACTTTCTTCAAGTTTCCCTCTTTATTCCTTCATGTTGCAGTCAGAAGGTTTTTATGGTGCAGATCACACTTCAATCAGACACGACCTTTGTTTATTCACTATATCCATTGTTAATTTCACTGCCATTAGCAGCATGAATCCTATGGTTGTTTAATCTCCCCTGTCATCCACGCTGTTGTGGATCTTCTCCAAGGTTCTTCCAACCCCTTCGACCTCCCACTGGCTTAAACTCGTAAATCTCCATTTCTTTTCAGTTTTGATGAAAGGTCACTGACCTGAAACACTAACTTGGAATCTTGGTGGACTGGTGGCCACACAGAGAGTGCAGGACCATATGTGAATGCTTCAGGGCAGAGGTACACTCTCAGCAGAAATACAGTTTCGAAAAATGTCATTTGTTTGCTGACAGCCAGCTCTCAGATTCCATGGTGCTTTCCCCCAAACGCTGGGACAAGATAACAAAGAACAGTATGAAAACAAAGGTGTAAGATTTTTGTTCCCAGATCGCAACCTTGCTGTCAGGAAAGAATGAAGACTTGGATCCAGAACCGAAAATTTTCACACAGATCCAGAGGTTCCAGAACATATTAGATTAATAAGGAGGACGTATTAGATGTTTCAGCGGCATATAGATGCATAAATCCCTCGGGCCTGATGAGATTTATCCCAGGTTGCTACAGGAGGCAAGGGAGGAGATTGCTGGGGCCCTGGCGGAGAAATTTAATACTTCGCCGGGTACAGGAGCAGTGCCACATGACTGGAGGAAAATGCTAATGGGGTTCCCATGTTCAAGAACAGCAGCAGGAATACGCCAGGTAATTACAGACCAGTTAGTCTGACGTCAGTGATAGGGGAATTATTGGAAAATTTTCTAAGGGATAGGATTAATCAACATTTGGAAAGGCAGCAATTGATCTGGGATAGTCAGCACAGATCTGTTAGAAGGAGATCCTGTCTGACTAATTTAACTGATTTTTTTTGGAAAGCTGACTAGTTATATTGGTTAGGGTAGTGCAGTTGCCCTAGTTTACATGGACTTCAGTAAGACCTTTGACAAGGTCCCACGTGGAAGACTGGTCCAAAATTGGCTTACAAAGGCAGGAAAGGGTGATGGTGGAGGGTTCTTTTTATGATTGGAGCCTGTGATCAGCGATGTACCGCCGGGATCAGTGCTGAACCTTTGCTGTTTATTGTGTATGTTAATGACTTGGATGTGAATGAAGAAGGTAAAATTAGAAAGTTTGCAGATGACATGAAAATTGGTGGTGTTGTTGATAATGAGGAGGATGGTCTCAGGCTATAGTCTGATACTGACCAGCCAGTAAATTGGGCAGAGCAATGGCGGATGGAATTTAATCCCGATAAGTGGGAGATGATGCGTTGTGGGGTGTCTAATAAGGAAAGGATATACATAATGAATGGTAGGTTCCGAGGGAGCATTAAGGAACAAAGGGACATTGGGGTACAAGTCCATGGATCTCTGGAGGTGCAAGCACATGTAGACAGGGTGATGAAGAAGGTAAATGCCTTCGTTGGCTGGGGTGTAGAGTATAGGAGCAAGGAAGTCTTCTAACAAATTTATAAACCATTAGTTGGGCAACAGATATGTGCATTTCCAGTTGCCACACTATCAGAAGGATACGATTGCACTGGAGAGGGTGCAGATGCGATTCACCAGGATGGTGTCTGGGATACAAAGACCGCTATGAGGACAGACTGGATAGGTTGGGTTTGTTATTCTTAGACCAGAGGAGCCTGACAGGATGTCGATTGAAGTATACAAAATTATGTGAGGCATAGATAGAGATTGTGAGAATATTTTCTCCAGTGCAGACATGACCAGAGAGCGCACATTTAAGGTGAGAAGCAAGTGGTTCAGAGGAGATCTGAGGAAAACTTCTTTCACCCAGAGGGTAGGAGAAATATGAAATGTGCTGCATGAGAGTCTGGTGGAGGTAGGTACATTTGCAACATCTAAGTAACATCTGGATGAGCACTTAAAAACAAAGGGCATAGAAGGCTATGGACCAAGTGCAGGTAAATGGGACTAGTGCAGTTTGGTGTTTGTTGTTCGGCCTGGACATGGTGGGCCTAAGGGCCCGTTTCCATGCTGTATGACTCCATGACTCTCTTATAAACTTGGTTCTACTTTTGAATGTAGTGCCTACCTCCTCATACTCTCTCTGTAAAATGTTTCTCTTAGTTCTACCTATGTCGTTGTTACCTACATGGACCATGACAACTAGTTCCTGCCCCTCCTGAAGTTCCTCTTCAGCCTAAGCAGACGCCTTGAACCCTGGTACAGGGCAAGTAACATAGCATTTTGGACATTCACTTTTTACTGCAGAGAACAGTATCAAATGCCCTCACTATACTGTTCCCTACTACCACTTCATTCCTTTCTGTTCCCTACAGCTTGAATGGCTTTGTGTACTATGGTACCATGGTCAGTTAGCTTATTCTCCCTGCAGCCCTTACTCTCATCTACACAA
>JAHRHZ010000070.1:173655-186076 GCA_024137785.1 Ginglymostoma cirratum | reverse complement strand
AATACATATTTTGGTTCTGTCTTCACAAAAGAGGACATAAATCAGATGCCAGAATTGTTGGAGGATGCCAGATTTAGTGAGAGGGAAGAACGGAGGGAGATTAATATTAATAGAGAAATGGTGCTGGGAAAATTGTTGGGATTGAAGGCCAATAAATCCCCAGGGCCTGATAATCTAGACTCCAGAGTACTTAAAGAAGTAGCTCTAGAAATAATGGATACATTGGTGGTCATCTTCCAGGATTCTGTAGACTCTGGAACAGTGCCTGCAGATTGGACGGTGGCTAATATCACTCCAATATTCAAGAAGGGAGGTAGAGAGAAAACAGGGAACTATAGACTATGAGCCTTACGTCAGTAGTGGGGCAAGTTCTCAAATCCATTGTCAATTATAGCGGAGTATTTAGAAAGATGTGGCAGGATCAGACAGAGTCAGCATGGATTTATGAAGGGGAAATAAAGCTTGACAAATTTGTTGGCATTCTATGAAGACGTAACTAGTAGAGTTGACAAGAGGGAACCAGTCAATGTAGTATATTTGGACTTTCAGAAAGTATTTGACAAAGTCCAACATCAGAGATGAATGTGCAAGGTTAAAGCGCATGGGAGAGGGGGAAGTGTATTGAGATGGATCAGAAACTGGTTGGCAGAGAAGGAACAAAGAGTAGGAATTAATGGGTCATTTTCACATTGGCAGGCTAGTGGGGTGTCACAGGGATCAGTGCTGGGACCCCAGCTATTCACAATATTTATTAATGATTTGGTTGAGGGAACAAAATGTAACATCTCCAAGTTTGCAGATGATACCAAGTTGGGGTGAGAGGGTGAACTGTGATGAGGATGTAGAGATCCTTCAGCATGATCTCGACAGGTTGGGTGAGTGGGCAAATCAATGGCAGATGCAGTATCATTTGGATGAATGTGAGGTTATTCACTTTGGAAGCAGAAACAAGAAGGCAGATTACTACCTGAATAGCTGTAAATTGGGAGAGGGGAGTGTGCAGCGGGACCTGGGAGTCCTTGTGCACCAGTCGCTGAAGGTAAGCATGCAGGTGCAGCAGGCGGTAGAGAAGGCAAGTGGTATGTTGGCCTTAATTGCGAGAGGGATGCGTTGTTGCAATTGTACAGGGCCTTGGTGAGACCAAACCTGGAATGTTGTGTACAGTTTTGGTCTCCTTTCCTGAGGAAGGATGGTCTTGCTCTCAAGGGAGTGGAGCGAGGTTTACCATACTGATACCAGGGATGGCAGGTCTGACGTATGAGGACAGATTGACTAGGTTGGGATTATTTTTTGCTGGAGTTCAGATGAATGAAGGGGGATCTCATAGAGACTTAAAAAATTCTAACAGGACAGGACAGGGGAGCTGCAGGGAGGTGTTTCTGATGGTGGGTATGTCCAGGTTTCGGGGTAGACGATTTAGGATGGAGATGAGGAGACATCTTTTCACCCAAAGAGTGGTGAGCCTGTGGAATTCATTACCACAGAAAGTAGTTGATGCCAAATCATTGAATGTATTTGAGAGGCGACAAGATATAGTGAATGGGATCAAAGGCTATGGGGAGAAAACAGGATTTGGCTATTCAGTTGGACGATCAGCTGTGATCATGAAAAATGGTGGAGCAGGCTTGAAGGGCCGAATGGCTTCCTCCTGCTCATATATTCTATGTTTCTACGTACTGCCTTGCATGGTGACTGACATTTACCTCCAACATGGCAGGGAAGTGGAAACTACTGCCACACTTTTCTTACTGATATAGAGAAGGGCCATCCTCTTCCCCAAAACTGGCAGAGTAGACCATAGCACCAGACCATGCCAGCCTGGGCCAAGATTACCAGCTGGATTTGTGCAACCTCTATCATCTTGGGGAGTCTGAGAAATGTGAGAAGGTCAATGACCTTCTCTGCTCCATTGTGGTAAGACAACCATTTGCTACCCCACCTCATACTCAGAATCACAGGACTCCTGAATTGTTAAGGTATGGAAGGAGGCCATTCAGCCCAACATGCCTACAGTGGTTCTCGCACTGACAATCACTTAGTCTCTACTACTGCACACACCTCCAACCAAGGCACAAGCTCTACCACTCTCACAATTGCTTGCAACGTCTTCCCTCACTTACTCGCTCACATCCCAATCTCCGACACCATTAGCCCTACATGTCCTCCCCGCTGTCTACTCACTCACTCAGGACACTTCTCACATTTCCCTCATCAACATTAACTCTAACAGGTGTGCCATCTACTGGCATCTCATTCAATCCCTCCAGTTCTCTCATTCCATGGGGAAAAAAACAGCCCACATTAAGGCAGAAAGAACCAAGGTCGGAGGTGGCTGCCCACATTTAGCTGTTATGGAGAGAGGGTCTTAAATCTCGGCATCATCAATGACTGAATGGGTCCACGTCCCTTGGCTGATGCCAGACGCAGAGTTTGACTTACTTTGGTGGGGAACCCTGACACTGAAACTAGCCTGAAACTGAACCATAACCCTAACCCTAACATTAACCCTAACATGAACACTAACACTAACCGTAACCCTAACAATGAGCCTAACCCTAACCTTGACACAAACTGTAATCCTAACGCTAATACAAACCAGAAACCTAACTCTCACCCTGACTCTGAACCCTAACCCTAACCATAACCCTACTCCTATCCATAACCTTAAACCTGACCCTATACCTATCCCTAACCCTAACCCTAGCCCTGACCTTCACTCTACTCTCACCCTAACCCTAATCCTAACATGAACCCTTACTCTATCCCAAACCCTGACCCTAACTCTGACCCTAACCCTGACTCGAACCATAACCCTAACCTGAACCCTTATCCTAACAGTAACCGTAACCCAAACACTAGCCCTAACCCCAACACTATCCCTAACCCAACCCTACACCTAAACCTAACCCGAACACTAACCCCAAACCTATCCCTAACCCTAACCCTAACGTTAATCCTAAACCTAACCTATCTCTAATCCTTAGCCCCAATCCTGAACCTAAGCCCAACAGGATCACGAACCCTAATGATAAACCTAACCCTAATCCTAATCCTAACCATAACCCTAATTCAAACCCTAACCCTAACACTAACCCTAATCCTGACCCTGTCCCTGAGCCTAACCTTCACGCTAAACCTAAAACCAGTCCTACCCCTAACCCTAACCTTGACCCTAACACTAAACCAAACCCTAACACGAAACCTAACCCTGACCCTAACAGTAACCTTAACTCTAACCCTAACCCTATCCCTAACACAAACCCTAACTCTAACTCTAACCCTAACTGTAACCCTAACCCTAACTCTAAACCTAACCCTAACTCTAAACCCAACCCTAACACTAACCCCAACCCTAACCTTGACCGTGACCCAAACCTTAACCCTAACCCTGACCCTAACACTAACCTTGACCCTGACCCACCCTATCCCAAAACTAACTCTAACTCTAACCCTAACCTTAATGCAATGCTAATGCTAACTCTAGCATAAGTCGGACCCTATCTCCAACCCTAACCCTAACACTAACCTCAACCCTTAACCTAACCATAACCCTGACCCTGATCCTGGCCCGAACTATAACCCTAACCGTAACTCTAACCCTAACCCTAAGCCTAACACTCACCCTGACCCTGACCCTAATCTCAAATCCTAACCCCAACTCCTAAGTCAAAGCCTGATCCTAACTACAAAACCAAACTCTAACCCCAACACCAAACTTAGTTTTAAACTCAACACCAACCCTAACCCTAAACCCTAACCTCAACGCCAATTCCTAACCCCTAACCCTAATGCTCAACCCCAACGCTAACCTAGCCCTCACCATGAACATCAGCCCTAAGCCTAACACTCACCCCAACCCAAACCTTAACCTTAACCTTAACCCCAATCCCAACCCAAACCCTAACCCCCAACACCAACACCAATCCTAACCCTAACCCTGACCCTAACCCCAACCACAACTAACCCTAACCTCAACCTTCAACCCTAACCTCAACCCCAAATCCTAACCCTAACCCCCAATCCCAACTTTACCCTAACCCTAACCATAACAGAAATGTATCTTCCTTAAAGTGACTGATGACTGCTGACAACTAAATCAACTTCCCAGGCTTGTTTGTGCTGAATGGTCCTGCAAGACTGAAGGACTGTAAGACTTTTAGCTTTGGCCAAGGGGGCAAAATGCAAAGGCAAGGCAGGAATGTTACAAACATCCAGGTTGACTCAAAATGAGCATGTGCTATGAGTGAGATGCAGCCTGGTCCAGGGTGTGAGCTGGTGCCTATCTCCATGTGCAAAGTACCCTTGCAGCAGCAGTGAAATGCTAGTTGCTGGTGAGCCCCAAGGTACAGCAATTAAGTGCAGAAGCATGGTATAAATTGGTGGGAAGTTGTCATGAGGATTCTGAGAAGCTGGCACAGAGTCACAAGCAGCTCACTGAAATTGCTCAGTGCCCACTCAGACTTTCAGTCAAGAATTGTCAACATCCAGTTTCCTCATAACACATTATAGGATTGGAAGCTAAATATTAACAGGCAAGTGAAGTGAAGGACTGAAGTGTTAATGAGGCTGTTAACAAGCAATAAGCCCGACCACAAAGCACCTCGCCATTGCCTACCAGGAATCTTATTCTGATGCCCAAAATATAGTTAGAAAGTACAACTAGCTGTCCCCAGTGTAGAGATAGTCACTAGACTTCTCATGGGATCCTCCCAGTTTTTTTGCTGTAGCCCGTGTCGTTCAGACCCCTGTATCATTCCGCCCAATGTTTTCCGTTGACTATGATTCTTCTTTGGAAAAATTCTCACCCATTACCTTGCACACTTCTCTTCATTACTGCAGTTACTACCATAAAAAGAAAGGGTGGCTTGGCATTCAATGCAGTTCCCGCATGGCAATGGAAAGCCCACAGAACAGAAATGCTCTGCTTTTCTCAACATGCCTGATTTGAATGTCTAGACCTGAAGATCTTAATCTCACCTCACAGATAATGCCAGACCTTCTGATTTTCTCCAGCATGTTGATATTATTTTCATTCTCCTATAGATCACGAGGATCATCAGCTAGGCCAGCTTTATTGCCTGTCCCTAGTTTCCCTGGAGAAGGTGGTGCTGAGCTGCCTTCTTGAAATGCTAAAGTCCACCTACTATAGGTAGACCCACAATGCCCTTAGGGAGGGATAGTTTTCCGTAAATGACACAATGAACATCAAAAATCCCAAAATATTAAACAAAGCAAGTTGCAATGTGACAAAAAGTGAGAATAAAATCAATATCATTAAAAGACCTTTTTCTCATATATTTTCTCATCATAGTTTCTCTGATTATATGATTTCCAAGGCACGGCAGGAGTCTATCTAGACCTTGATCCACCTCCGTTGTCTATTCCATAACTCCAGAAGTTCTTCATCATCACTTGTCTGGCTCTGACTTCAAAGTTTATTGATGAAATTCAGCTGCCACCACCTTCCCAAGCAGAACATTCCAGATGCTGCCAAATGTCTCAGTGAAAATCTGTAATGTTCAAATGTGTATTGTAGAGGTAAATACTCCAATCGTTTGTTGATTATCTTAGCAAATGTGAAGGCGCAGTGCAAAGCCATTTGCTGAGTTGAATGTAATCAGCACTATGTCTAATCTGTAGAGGGGACGCTCCATGGTAAGGTGCAACATTGTCGTTTGTCTTGGCAAGTGGATAGAGGATTTGTGGTGCGCTGGTAGTATCCGAACTGCTAAGCCAGAAGGCCAGGTCCAAATCTGGCCTGCTTCAGAGGTGTATAATAACGTCTCTGAATGGCTGGACTTAAATATTTGCAAGGAGTTTATGGTCTGAGTTTTCCCCCAGCAGTTTTCTTGATGTGGCAATGCTGATGTTATTTCACGTAACATAAGAAATTGGATGCTGTTGTATTGAAGAATCCAACATTTATTTCAACTAACCATTATGTGCAAACACTAACAGGGCCAATATTAAACCATTACTTTACAATGGCGGAGCATGTTTTCAGTAGTGTATCATGTTCCTAGTGAGATGATTTCAGATGGAATGTGAGAACTTCATGCCCTCAGGTCACGTGCTACAATCGAGTGATGATATGACAAACATGTCTCTTAAAGGCACATTGACATATTGGTGCCAGGCATAGAAGTTGATGCTGTCATGGACTGTCAGGAGACTTTCCTTTACTCACTCTTTTCAATATAGCAGTCCCCATATTTCCATTCTGGAGTCTGTTTGCAAATTGATTTGTACGCAAGTCAGACCACAATGCAGGACAATGTAAAGCAGCTGTTCATAAGGACGGCAAATGTTCTTATGTCAGGTCATAAAGTCATAGAGTTGTACAGCATGGAAACAAACCTTTCGGTCCAACTCATCCTCACTGACCAGATATCCTAATCTGATCTAGTCCCATTTGCCAGCATTTAGCCCATATTCCTCTAAACCTTTTCAATTCATGTAGCCATCCGGATGTCTTTCAGATGTTGTAATTGTACCTGCATCCACCACCTCCTCTGGTAGCTTGTTCCATACATGCACCGGCTTTTGCAAGAAAAAGTTGCCCCTTAGGTCCCTTTTAAACCTTTTCCCTCTCACCTTAAACCTACACCCTCTAGTTTTGGACTCCCTTGCCCTGGGAAAAAGATCCATGCCCCTCATGATTTTATAAACCTTTATAAGGTCACCCCTCAGACTCCGATGCCTCAGGGAAAATAGCCCCATTCAACCTGTCTGCATAGCTCAAACCCTCCAACTACAGCAACATCCTTGCAAATCTTTTCTGAACCCTTTCAAGTTTAACAACATCTTGCCTATCGCAAGTATTTAAAATGATACCCCTGTACGAAATCACACTTATAAATATGAGCAATAAGTCGGTCTTTTCTAAATCAGGGACCCTCTGCAATAGGAGCAACTACAAACTAGCCAATGTCATTATTACTCAATGCTCAGTACCATGTAGTCCTCTCAATGATCTGCATCTGCTCACCAATTTCACCATTTGTTTCTAGAATTTCCACTGTACGTTATAGTGTGAGATTTCAGGGCCTTATATTGATAAGCGATCTGATTACAGTTCACAGATATTCGAGGACCTTTGGCAGACAGTCACTATTCTGATAAAACCGATGGTTATTCACCAGCGCAGCTCCTAAACACTCATCAAGTGGATGGCCAGTTTATCTGCTCGTTTCTGTCGTATTAATCAATGAAAGAATATTGACCGGGAAATCAAAGGAAATCCCCACTGAGATAACAAGGTGTGGGGCTGGATGAACACAGCAATCTCGGATTCTCCAGCATCTGCAGTACCTTTTTATCTCTGAAATCCCCACTGATCCTGATTATCATCATGGGATCTTTAACATCCTGCTCAGCCAGAGAAAAAGGCAAGTGTAAGCTGATTTAATGACCATCTCAAGCATGCTATCTTCAAAAATGTGGCATTTATTAAGTACTGTAATGGAAAAATAATGGTGATTATTTATAAATTATGTGTTCAAAACCCTGGAATGGTCTGTAATTTTTGTTTATATTCCTTGATGTTAGAAACTCCTGCTGAACATTTCATTTTAAAGAGTCCATTTTAGGCTCATGGTTAAAACATGTGATTAAAGGACAATTGTTACAGATTCTTTTGAAAAGACAGTATCTGCAGAATGTCAACAAAGCATCAGAAACCTCAAAGGCTACACCCTTATGGTCATTCGCAATGGCCTGGTGTATTTCTCACCTTCTGACACATACGTCTTTGCTGGCAATTACTGTACTGTTAAGGACAGTTTTGTTACAGGATCTACTCTCTGGAATGCTCAGTTGATGTAAGTTAGCATAAGCTAAGAGTGGGAGTCATGGAGGAGATAATGTAAGAAGTGTTGGTGGGTGATAAAAAGCCAAGAGTATTGTAAGGATATCAGGGAAGATCCTGTGACTGAGCTCAGAAGCTAATGTGAGGTCTCCAGTTACCCTTGCATAGTTGTGGGTAGTTTGCCAGTATCATAAAATCTGCAATTTTCAAAAATACGTCTTTGGCTGAAAACACTTTGGAACGCCTTGGACAAGTTCGTAAATGCTGACTTCCTGTCGTGTTTCAGACCAGAGACACCCTTTAGTTGCAAAGGTTTTAGAAACAGGCCATTCAGCTCAAATGGTTAATGCGTCGAAAACAGTTCAGAGGAGGTTTTCTAGATTAATACCCGCAATGAGAGGATTTCCTTATGAGGAAGGGCTAGACAGATTAGGCCCATATCCACTGGACTTTAGAACAGTTAGAGGTGGCTGAATTGAAAAATAAGAAGGATGTTGCCTCTTGTGAGAGAATCTAGAACCCAGGTCATAGTTTAAAAATAAGGGGGCGTCCATTTAAGACAGAGATGATGAAATATCTTTTTCTCTCAGAGGGTTATGGGTCTTTGGAATTCCCTCATTCAAAAGGCAGCAGATGCAGAGTCTTGAAGTATTTTAAAGGCAGAGGCAGATAGATTATTGATTACTAAGGGGATGAAAGACTATTGTGGTATGCAGGAATGTAGAGTTGAGGTTAAGATCAGATCAGCCATGATCTTATTGAATGGTGGAGCAGGCTCGAGGGGTCAAGTGGCCTACTCTTGTTCCTGGCTCATATTGTCAAATCCTGACATTTATACTCCACATAAGCCTCCTCCCAAAACTTTTATTTTAACTATTTTCTGGGTGAATACGTTTCTCCTGAATTCCCGTTTGGGTTTACTAAAGATTATCTTTTACATTTATGACTGCTCGACCTTCATTCACCCACAATTGAAAACATTTTCTCTATATTTACCCTATCAAACCCCAAACTCTCAGAAATCTGCGCCTGAACTGAGAGATGTTAATAAATTCCGAACTGTTTTCAGTCTTGCACTAAATTAAATGACTTGCACAAGATCCTTCTTTGATCAGCACCTACTTACCTTTCAATTTCAACCTCAGCCACCAGCCTGTTAAACAAGGCTGCCCTCTAGTGTCCCAAATACAAATTTCAGTCAAACTCTTCAAATGATTGACAATTAAAGGTTGGTGTTGGACTCCCCAGTATCTGAAGATTAAAAGATTGTGAGAGTGGGATGTGGGAGTAGGGGTGGTGATGGTAGTAAAAGCAGTGAGTTGGAGTTTATTTTGAAATTTTCATCCAATATGTTGCTCCTTTTTGTTTTTCAGCTCTAACTCTATGTAAAGTTCTCAACCATAAGTTTGTGGATTCCAGTCCCACTGCAGATACTTGAACTCAAAATCCAGACTGACACTTAAATACATAACTGAGGAAGTGCTGCACTGTTGGCAGTACCATCTTTTGGCTAAAATTTTATACCAAAAGTCTTTGTGCCCTCTCAAGTGGATTTGAAAGATCCTCTGGAGAACCAGGCAAACAGGGTTTTCTCCCTGATGTCTTGGCTGATATTTATCACTCAACCAACATCGCAATAGTGGTTGGCACTGCTACCTCACAGCGCTAAGGACCCAGGTTCGATTCCAGCCTCAAGCAACTGTCTGTGTGCAGTTTGCATGTTTCTCCCTGTGTCCACATGGGTTTCTACTGGGTGCTCTGGTTTCCTACACAGTCCAAATATGTGCAGATTAGATGGATTGGCCATGGCAAATTGCCCCATAGTGTCCAGGGATGTGCGGGTTAGGTGGGTTAGGCATTGAAAATGCAGGGTTATAGGGTATGGTGTGGTTCTGGGTCACTCATGCGGGTTAGGTGGGTTAGGCATTGAAAGTGCAGGATTATAGTGTATGGTGTGGTTCTGGGTGGGATGACTTTCAGAGGCTTGATGTGGACTCAGTGAATCAAATGGCTGCTTCCACACTGTAGGGATTCTTCTTCTAGGAGATCATCATTTCACCACAAATGCTGTTACTGAAATCTTGCTGTGTACAAATTGGCAGCCAGTTTTCCGACGTCACAAAAGTGGCTGCATAATGTTTCGTGAGATCCTGTGGGGTTAAAAGATGCTGCAAAAAATGCCATTTGCCTGTCTGTGCGAGAGCAATGATAAACTAGATTGTGTTCAAATCATTTGGTCGTACCCAGTTGAAGTATTGATAAAGTTCTCATAAGGCAAAAGGCTTTATTTTTCCTTTTATAGGCTATGGACATTATTAACACGGCCAGCATCTGGTCAGCCAGATCTCATTGAATGTGTCATGAATAGGTAACCATATAAGGCCATAAGAAATAGGAACAGAAGTAGTGACCTTCAGCTTCTTGATTCTGCTCCACTATTCAATAGGATCATGGCTGATCTGATATTCTTCATGTCCACTTTCTTGTGTTTTCCCCGTAACCCTTGGTTCCCAACTGATCGAGTATCCATCTATCTCAGCATTAAATATACACAGGTACTTAGGACAAAAGAGTAACTTGGGAGAGAATATGGCCCCTTAAAGAGCAGGAAGGCCAGCTATGTGTGGAACCACAGGAGAGGGGGGAGATACTAAACAAGTGTTTTGCATCATTTACTGTGGAGAAGGATATGGGAGATAGAGAACATGGGAAATAAATAGCAACATCTTGAAAAATGTCTATATTACTGAGGAGTAAGTCCTGAACATCTTAAAATGCATAAAGGAGGATAAATCCCTGGGGGCCTGATCAGGTGTACCCTAGAACTCGGTGGGAAGCCAGGGGAGTGATTGCTGGGCCCCTCGTTGAGATATTTTGTATCATCGATAGCCACAGGTGAGGTGCTGCAAGACTGGAAGTTGGCTAATGTTGTGCCGTTGCTTAGGCTTGGGGTTAAGGAAAAGCTAGGGAATGAGACAGCAGTGAGCCTGATATCGGTGGTAGGCAAGTTGTTGGAGGGAATCCTGAGGGACAGGATTTACATGTATTTGTAAAGGCAAGGACTGATTACAGATAGTCAAAACGGCTTTGTGCGTGGGAAATGGTATCACTGTAACTTGATTGAGTATTTTGAAGAAGTAACAAAGAGGATTGATGAGGGCAGAGCGGTGGATGACATCTATATGGACTTCAGTAAAGCATTCGACAAGGTTCCTCATGGTAGACTGCTTAGCAAGGTTAGATCACACTGAATAAAGGAAGAACTAACTATTTGGATACAGAACTGGCTCAAACTGTAGAGACAGAGGGTGGTGGTGGAGGGTTGCTGTTGAGACTGGAGGCCAGTGACAGCAGATTGCTGCAAGGATCAGTGCTGACTCCACTGCTTTTCGTCATTTATATAAAAGATTTGGATGTATGGTTAGTAAGTTTGCAGATGACACCAACATTAGAGGTGTGGTGGACAACGAAGAAGATTATCTCAAAGTACAACTGGATACTGATCAGATGGACCGATGGGCCAAGGAGTAGCAGATGGAGTTTAATTTAGATAAATGAGAGGTGTAGCATTTTGGAAAGGCACATCAGGACTTAAATACTTAATGGTAAGTTCCTGTGGAGTAATGCTGAACGAAGAGACCTTGGAGTCCAGTTACATAGTTCCTTGAAAGTGGAGTCACAGGTGGATAGGATAGAGAAGAAGACATTTGGTACGCTTTCTTTTATTGGTCGGTGCATTGAGTATGGGAGGTGGTAGATCACATTGCAGCTGTACAGGATATTGGTTCGGCCACTTTGCAATACTGCGTGCAATTCTGGTCTTCCTGCTTAGGGAAGGATGTTGTGAAACTTGAAAAGGATCAGAAAAGATTTATGATGATGTTGCCAGGATTGGATGGTTTGAGCTATAGGGAAAGGCTGAATAGGCTGGGGCTATTTTCCCTGGAGCTTCAGAGGCTGAGGGGTGACCTTATACAGGTTTATAAGATCATGACGGGCATGGATATGGTAAATAGACAAAGTCTTTTCCCTGAGGTGGTGGAGTCCAAAACTAGAGGGCATAGGTTTAAGTTGACAGGGGAAAGATTTAAAAGAGACCTAAGGGGCAACTATTTCACACAGAGGGTGGTGTCTGTATGGAATTAGCTGCTAGAAGATTTGGTGGAGGCTTGTACAATTACAATATTTAAAAGGCATCTGGAAGAGTATTTGAATAGGAAGGATTTAAAGGGATATGGGCCAAATGCTGGCAAATGGGAATAGATTAATTTAGGATCTTTGGTCAGCATGGGCGAGTTGGGCGAAAGGGTCTATTTCTGTGCTGTACATCTCTACGACTGTATAACTATAAATCCATGCTGCCTAAAACCAAGCACCTAATTATTATAGAGATAGTAGGAACTGCAGATGTTGGAGAATCTGAGATAACAAGGTGTAGAGCTGGATGAACACAGCAGGCCAAGCAGCATCAGAGGAGCAGGAAAGCTGACGTTTCGGGCCTAGACCCTTCATCATAAATGGGGGAGGGAAAGGGGGTTCTGAAATAAATAGGGAGAGAGGGGATGGTGGATAGAAGATGGATAAAGGAGAAGATAGGTGGAGAGGAGACAGTCA
>JAHRHZ010000070.1:155047-166700 GCA_024137785.1 Ginglymostoma cirratum | reverse complement strand
CTCACCTGGATTCAAGTTCTTGTGTCCTGCGAAAGTCACAGCCAAAGAGCAATCCACTAGTCACTTGTACATTGCAGAGCTAACGGACTGTCTCACTCTGAATGCTGGAGATCAGTTAGTAAGCCAATCAAAGGGGAACAGAACAAAATAACTTCAGCTAACCTGCAAAGCCAGGAATCATGCAATCAACTGCTCCATAATCAATGATCCACTATCTATTCTTCACAAATGACCGGTAACTGATCCATATGTGATCTATGAACAGGTTTGATGGGCTGAATGGGCTGTTCCTGTATCCATGTTCCTATATCTTTTAACTTTTATCATTTCTTGGGACACACTGCTTGTTTCTAATCTGTGTGAAGCGTAATTGTTTCGTCTTGCATTTAGTACTTAATAAACTGACCCTTTCTTTAGCACAAGAAAGCTAGCTTTAATTGACTCCTTTTAGAACATAAATTAATTTTGGTCTGGGAGTATGGTATCCACGGGTGAGGGAGCAATTCTTTATGATCAACCTTGTTACAAATAACTAAGGGACACATGAAGAAACAAGGATCGTCTAATCAGCAGGGAGTTTGACAATTATGGATATCCCACTTGGAATTATAATTAATTGGGGAAGATCACCCAGGGACTGGTCCAAACAAATCCGGGGCTCATGATCACAATTTCACCGCACAAATAAAACAGAAGCTTTACAGTGGGTAAATTGTCTCAATAATGTTTTATTTTTAAAGATGCAAAAGGCTTCTGTAAGATTCCAAACCAAAACACAGGACACATTCAATAGTAAAGATTTTCAAGGAGAATTTTGTGGGTTTAGAAGTTCTGCCCCTTGAACATTTTAAAACAAACAGTAATGACCTAGGTTTTGAATTTCACTTAAAAGACAGAAAACTTGAAATTTTGAAAGGTGTCACCAACAGTGCCCTGCTAATGTTTTTTTCTCTTCCACACAGAGCTCTGAGGTTGACACACAGCAGCAAGTTGCAGAACTAGAAGTCAATGTTGCAACCTGCATCAACGCACTGATCACCATGTGAGAAACCTCTAAGCAATTGTGCATGTATGCAGCCATTCAGTTCAAAGAAAACGTTGGACACCAAAGATTTACAGGTAGAAAATAAGAATAATGAAACAGAAACGCCTCTACTTCCTCAGGAGGCTAAGGAAATTCAGCACGTCCATAAAGGCTCTTACAAATTTTTATGGATGCACCATAGAAAGGATGCATCACTGCTTGGTACGGCAACTGCTCTGCCCAGGACCGTAAGAAACTACAGAGAGTTGTGAACACAGCCCACTCCATCACCCAAGCCAACCTTCCATCCATTGACTCTATTTACACTTGTTGCTGCCAAGAGAAGGCAGACAACGTAATCAAAGACCGCTCCCACTGGGGTTGTAATCTCCTAAACCTCTTCCATCAGGCAGAAGATACAAAAGCTTAAACACACGTACCAAGAGATTCGAGAACAGCTTCTTCCCCGCTGTTATTAGACTTCTGACTGGATGTCTCAAATTTTAAATTTAATGTTGATCTCAGTCTTTGTGCAACATCTCTACAGCTGTGACTTTGTATTGCTTCCCTGTTCGTTACACTAATGCACTTTGTATGGTGTAATCTGCCTATACTACATGCGAAACAAAACTTTTCACTGTACCTAGGTACATGTGGCAATAATAATAAATCAAATCAAAAAGATAGAGTCGTGGTAAAGAGATTAAAATTGGAGCACTGGAAATTAGAATTTCAAGGAAAAGGGTAGGAAAGAGAAAGAGAGAGGAAAGGGAGAGAAAATGCGAGGAAAATGGGAAAGAGAGGAAAGAGTAAGGCAGGAAGAGGCAGAATTTCAGGATAAAGAGCAGGAAAGGCAGTTTGAACTTAAGGCAGCTGGAGCTGAATGACAGAAGACCTACGGTGCTCATTGAAGATGACGCTTGCTTAGTCTTAAGATCGGAGGCAACTTGGTTTTGCTTGTTTCATTCTTAAGTTCCTCATCTTGAGAATGGGAGTTGAACGGAGAGCGTAGCAGACTAGGTTATGAGTCTGACTGCACCTGCCAGGCCCTATAAAGGCACTCCGAGAAGGTGGATGAGGTTAAGTGAATCCCTGAGAGTTTTTGATCTTTGTATTTGGGTGAGGAAAGTGAGCCTATGGTGATACTGAGGGATACTGGTGCCAGTCAACCTCTCTAGCTGGGAAAAGGCATGGCCTTCCCACCAGAGAATGCAGAACATTCCAAGGAGCTGGGAAAGGGGATGCGAGGAGGGTACGTGCCCATTTCCCCTACACTGGGTGCGTCCAGAGTTGGGCCCAGTGACTGTGGGAGTCATCCCTACTCTGCCTGTGAATGGGACTGACCTGCTGTTCTGCAATAACTTGGCAGGATCAAAGGTTATTGGATTCCCACTGATCTCTGGGAAACCCACTGAGGTCCGGGAGAGCGACAGTGGCAGGAGAAAACACCAGGCCTTTTCCATGACTGGGGTGGTCCTGCAGCCTGTGATCAGACAAGCTCAGCCAGTGGAGGCTGAGTACCTGTAAACAGAGAACCCTCGGGCTGGTTTGTTGGAAGCTTTATCAGGAATCGCAAAGACCACAAGGAGGTGAGGAATAGAGCTTCCTCAGTAACAGCCTAACAAGCTGAAGCAGTGTTACAAGCTCAGACTGATCACATTGAACCTGATCCAGAATCCAGTCCCTGAATGCTCCAACTTTAAAAATGAGGTGTTGATGAGGAAATGGAACACACCCTGACCCCCTCTCTCACTTGCCAACACAGAGTGGGCAGCGTTCCACTCTCAAAGACCTGCCTACACAGAGTGGACAGTGATCCACCCGGTTGTGGTGCCACCAAGGTACTGTCAGGAAATGTTGGGCTAACAAACGAGATTGCAATGACTGGGCATGGTGGTCTCTGCAAAACCTGAGCCTAAGCAGCCAGTGTTTTTACTGGCTACTGCTCCATAAGGATAAAGGTGTTGCAAAACCTGCCATACCTACCACATTGTGGGAAAACTCCAACCTGCAATATGACCAATGCCTATGATTCCCATAAAAATAAACAAGGAACTGCAGATGCTGGAAATCTGAAACAAAAATAGAAATTGCTGGAGAAACTCAGAAGGACTGGCAGCATCTGTTGAGAGAGAAACAGAGTTAACATTTCAGGTCCAGTGACCGTTCTTCAGAACAGAAAGACAGAACCGCACCGATAACATTAACCCCAGATCACTATGGACATATTGAACTTCGAATTGCAATGTGTGTTTTTTCAAAAGAGGCGATGCCACCAAAAGATGTAAATTCAGTGGCTGTGTGCAGAAGTGTCACACTCAAAGATGTCAAGGAAGTTACGAAAGGAGAAACTATAAACTGAACTGTAGTGATCTGTAGTGATCTATTTCAGATTGTGAACATGCTAAGAGAAAACACTGCAATCTGAGTGAGAGATAAGTTTGTATTTTCCCTTTTCAAGAATACACAAGGACAGGTGTTAAAAGCCATTCTCAACCCTAACGTGTGTGTGCTAGTAGACTGAAGTTCTCATGCTTACTAGCCTGGATTTTAGCACTTATATGCTGTATAAGTCACAGGCAAAGAACCATCCACTGGTCCCCCCTGCATTGCAGGTGAATGATTCTATTACTCTGAATGCTAGAAAACAGTCACTGCATCAATTCTAAAGGAAACAAGACAAAAGAATTTCAACTAAGCTACAATGTTAAGAATCTCAAGATCTGGCAGAAAGGTATCCATAAAAGAGGGAATCCTTTTTAGTTAATGTTGTTGTGGACAATCAAGGAGGCAGTTGAGTTAAGAAGTAGAGACAGTCCATCCCTTTCACTCAAGTGCTTGACAATTTGAACTACGCCATCTAGAACCATAATAAATAGATTAGAGAATCTCATCCAGGAACAGAAGTAACAACAATAAAATTAGCTGTCCGACAATTGACAACTTTTATTCCTGGTCTATCTTTGTCCCTTCCTTAAACCTGCGCTGAAATTAACTCGGGCAGATGATGGTATAGTGGTAAAGTTTTTGAATTGTAATCCAGAGGCTGCAGGGACATGGGTTCCAGTTCCTATGCAGTTGGCAGACTTTAATTTAATTTACTAAATAAGTATGCCTCAGCAATGATGAGGAGGAAACTACGTCAGTTGTCTGAGATAACAAGGTGTGGGGCTGGATGAACACAGCAGGCCAAGCCGCATCATAGGAGCAGAAAGCTTGATGTTTCGGGCCTAGACCCTTCATCAGAAAAGGGTCTAGGCCTGAAATGTCAAGCTTTCCTGCTCCTATGATGCTGCTTGGCCTGCTGTGTTCATCCAGCTCCACACCTTGTTATCTCGGATTCTCCAGCATCTGCAGTACCTTTTATCTCTGATACGTCAGTTGTACACCTGGTTCACTAAAGCCCTTTAAGGAAGGAAACCTGCCATCCTTACCTGGTCTGGCCTCCAAAGTGGCTCCAGATCCACAGCAATATGTTTGAATCTTAACCACCCTCTGAAATGGAAAAGCAAATCACTCAGTTAAGGGCCATGGATGGGTAACAAAAGCTGGCCGTGCCAGTGACGCCGCATTAATGCATAAAGAAAGCATGGATTATGATCACCTACAAAAACTACAACTCCCAACTAATAGCTTTACCACCTGTTTAGCTTTAATTTCTAAAACTAAACCCAGAATCACCTCACTCTCTTGTTCTGAGGAAAGGTCACCGGAAACATTAACTCTGTTTTCTCCTTCACAGATGCTGCCGGACCTGCTGAGCTTTTCCAGCAACTTGGTTTTTGTTCCCTCTCTTGTTGGACTTTCTAGGCCGATGAATAAATTCTCCACAAGGTGTTTTAAGAATTTTCATTTCTCTATGCCTTTCTTAGAAATTCCATCTCAGTTAACACTTGGTCAGTTGGAATTTCCCACTGTTTACTGTCCTAATTGTTTTTGCAATTTGCAGAGCTTTGTCTTTATGTTTCCTCGTCTATTTCCCGCTGACTGTTTGGGAGTTTATAATGCAATCCCAGCAGGGAAATGTGCCTTTTCACATTTATCTGTACAACACATATAGCCTCATTTGATGATACTTCTACTATCTCACCCCTCCACCTTTCTCTAAATGTTATCTTCACATTAAGGGCAGCACGGTGGCTCAGTGGTTAGCACTGCTGCCTCACCGTACTAGGGACCCAGGTTCAGTCACACCCTCAGGCTACTGTCTGTGTGGAGTATGCATGTTCTCCCTGTGTCTGCGTGGGTTTCCTCCGGGTGCTCTGGTTTCCTCCCACAGTCCAAAGATGTGCAGGCTAGGTGGATTGGTCATGCTAACTTGCTCATAGTGTTCAGGGATGTGTAGATTAGGTGGGTTATAGGGGAGTGGGTCTGGTTGGAATGCTCTGAGGGTCAGTGTGGACTTGTTGGGCCAAAGGGCCTGTTCCCACACTGTAGGGATTCTATGATCTATGACTTGTGCAAACCCACCTCATCAAATGTCTTTCCTTTTTATCCCTCTTTCTAGTTCATCAGCAAACCCTGTAACCAGGAATATTAAGCTTTCATTCTTACCTGTCCTTTAGCTGAGTCTCAGTAATAGCTATAATTGCAAATTTATACAATTTGCTGCAAGGCATGTGACACCACAGAAACAAAACATCATCTGTAATAGAGAGGAGGAGGAACAGGGGAGAAATTAATCTAAACTTATTACAGCACAGCTAATACTGAACAGACCGTCTAATTGTTGCTTTTATTCAGAATAGATATTGGTGAGCAGTTGGAAAAAGGGATAGCAGCAGGAAACAAGTACAAATGCTATAGCTCTCATTCTCTCTCTGAGTTAAATTTGGCAACTGGCTCTTTAAAGGTTCCAATATTTGGACTATCTTTGCTAACAATGAAAAAAAAAGCTAAGTTGTGGAATCATTCAAAGACCTAGGTCTAACTGGATTACCATCAGAACTGAAGCTTGGTCTGAAAGATTTTCCATTGGTCTATGGCTGTAGAAATTAGACTTAGTTCATAAGAATCAGTTTCTGAGAGGATCCATCAAACCTTATTTGTTTCACAGATCATTATCAAGGAGGGTGCTCTCCCCTTTTTCTTTTCATTTCCAAATATCATGTCTGCGGATTTTGTTGTTCATTTGTATCGTGTGCTTGTATTTGTCTGAAATTAAGGGGATAAAGTTCTAATTCCAGATCATAGCTTAGTTTTTAAACAGTATTGTCAATTTTTTTATGAATGAAAACCAAAAGAACTGCGGATGCTGTAAATCAGGAACAAAAACAAAGTTGCTGGAAAATTTCAGCAGGTCTGGCAGCATCTGTGAAGGAAAAAACAGAGTTAACTTTTTCTGAGGAAGGTCACCGGACCCAAAACATTAACGCTGTTTTCCCCTTCACAGATGCAGACAGACCTGTGGAGCTTTTCCAGCAACTTTGTTTTTGTTTTTTATGGATGGGTTTTAATTATAATAAACAGATTATTTTTGAGTTCATTAAAGAATCCTGGTGACTCCAGAGTCTTCTACTCTGAATAGCAGTACACTATCAAATCAATTGACCATTTTAGTGATTGCATTAACAAAATTATACAAATGTTGTGTGGAGTAGTGGGGCTTAATTCCCAGTGCACGGCCTTAACACTTGAGTATTGCTGAAAAAGATGCACGCTGTCCAAGCTTTTTGTCTTACGCTCATCAGGACAGAATCGCAAGAATACCAAATCTCAAGGGTAAGATTGATTTGTACGGCATGAGAAAAGTATGGTTGGCAAATGGACCCCTGCCTGATGAAGATATTGTCATAGAGACAGCGAAAAGAGACAATTGTTCTTCATACTCATAGAATCTAACGTTAGATTTGTGATTGAGTAAATCATAGTGTTGTCCAATGTATGATTTTTCAAGCCGTCAATCAGGCTCACAGGATGACTAACGTACATTTACTAGAGATTATGATTATTCGTTTGCAGGGCGCTGGCCTCTGTGAACAGAAAGTACATGTTCAGGCGTTATGGAGAACAATCATACCCTGGAATAATTCTTATGGCAACGTGCCAAACAATTAAATTTGACTTGCCTTTTCATACATGTAATTATGCGATATCATGCATACCACCCCTCCCGGGACTGTTCATTCTGTAAATTGTTATTTTTTGCACCAGCCCTGTCCCTTCTGCCTATCATAGCACCAGCTCCACAACGACTAAACCTGTTCAACAAGAAATTACTCCACCTTGAGAGGTGTGTTAAAGGAAGGTGGCCTTGAGAGTGCAGATCACAAGTGTTAAGGAACGAGATGTAAGTCAGAGGTAGTAGGAACTGCAGATGCTGGAGAATCTCAGACAACAAGGTGTAGAGCTGGATGAACACAGCAGGCCAAGCAGCATCAGAGGAGCAGGAAGGCTGACGTTTCGGGCCTAGACCCTTCTTCAGAAATGGGGAGGGGAAGGGAGTTCTGAAATAAATAGGGAGAGAGGAGGAGGAGAATAGAAAGTGGATAGAGGAGAAGATAGGTGGAGAGGAGACAGACAGGTCAGAGAGGCGGGGATGGAGCCAGTAAAGGTGAGTGTAGGTGGGGAGTTAGGGAGGAGATAGGTCAGTCCAGGGAGGACGGACAGGTCAAGAGGGCAGGATGAGGTTAGTAGGTAGGAGATGGGGGTGGGGCTTGAGGTGGGAGGAGGGGATAGGTTGGAGGAAGAACAGGTTAGGGAGGCGGAAACAAGCTGGGCTGGTTTTGGGATGCGGTAGGGGGAAGGGAGACATTGAAGCTTGTGAAGTCCACATTGATACCATTGGGCTGCAGGGTTCCCAAACGGAATATGAGGTGCTGTTCCTGCAACCTTCGTGTGGCATCGTTGTGGCACAGCAGGAGGCCCAGGATGGACATGTCGTCTGAGGAATGGGAGAGGGAGTTGAAATGATCCACGACTGGGAGGTGCAGTTGTTTAGTGCAAACCAAGCGTAGGTGTTCCGCAAAGCAGTCCCCAAGCCTCCGCTTGGTTTCCCCGATGTAGAGGAGGCCACAATGGGAACAGCAGATACAGTATACCACATTAGCAGATGTGTAGGTGAACATCTGCTTGATGTGGAAAGTCTTCTTGGTGCCTGGGATGGGGGTGAGAGGATGGTGTAGGGGCAGGTGTAGCACTTCCTGCGGTTGCAGGGAAAAGTGCCAGATGCACTGGGGCTGCAGGGGAGTGTGGAGTGGACAAGGGAGTCGCGGAGGGTGTGGTCCCTCCAGAAAGCAGATAAGGGTGGGGAGGGAAAAATGTCTTTGGTGGTGGGGTCGGATTGCAGATGGCAGAAATGTCGGAGGATGATGCGTTGGATCCGGAGGTTGGTGGAGCGGTACTTGAGGGCAAGGGGGATTCTGTTTTGGTTGTTGTTGAGGGGAGGGGGTGTGAGGGGTGAGTTGCAGGAAATGCGGGAGACACGGTCGAGGGCGTTCTCGACCACTGAGGGAGGGGGATGTTGCGGTCCTTGAAAAACGAGGACATCTGAGATGTTCGGGAGTGGAATGCCTCATTCTGGGAGCAGATGCGGTGGAGGCGAAGGAACTGGGAATAGGGGATGGCATTTTTGCAGGAAGGTGGGTGGGAGGAGGTGTATTCTAGGTAGATGTGGGAGTCGGTGTCTCTGAAATGGATGTCGGTTTCCAGGTGTTTGCTAGAGATGGAAACAGAGAGGTCCAGGAAGGAGAGAAAGGTATCAGAGATGGTCCAGGTGAACTTAAGGTTGGGATGGAAGGTGTTGGTGAAGTGGATGAACTGTTCGAGCTCCTTGTGGGAGCACGAGGTGGCGCCGATACAGTCATTAATGTAACGGAGGAAGAGGTGGGGTTTAGGGCCAGTGTAGGTACAGAAGAGGATTTTTCCATGTAACCTACAAAGAGGCAGACATAGCTTGGGCCCACGCGGGTACCCATGGCCACCCCCTTTGTTTGTAGGAAGTGGGAGGAATTGAAAGAGAAGTTGTTGAGGGTGAGGACGACTTTGGCTAAGCGAATGAGGGTGTCAGTGGAGGGGGACTGGTTGGGCCTGCGGGACAGGAAGAAGCGGAGGGCCTTTAGGCCATCTGCATGGGGAATGCAGGTGTATAGGGACTGGACATCCATGGTAAAGATGAGGCATTGGGGACCAGGGAATTGGAAGTTTTGGAGGAGTTGGAGGGCATGGGTGGTGTCACGGACATAGGTAGGGAGTTCCTGGACCAAGGGGGAGAAAATGGAATTGAGGTAGGTGGAGATGAGTTCAGTGGGGCAGGAGCAGGCGGAGACAATGGGTCGACAAGGGCATTCAGGTTTGTGGATTTTGGGAAGGAGATAGAAGCGGGCGGTGCGGGGTTGGGGAATGATGAGGTTGGAGGCTTTGGGTGGGAGGTTACCTGAGGTGATGAGGTTGTGGATGGTTCGGGAGATGATGGTTTGGCGGTCGGGGTGGGGTCATGATCAAGGGGGCGGTAGGAGGAGGTGTTGGAGAGTTGGTGCCTGGCCTTGGTGATATGCAGGTCAGTGCGCCATACTACAACTGCGCCTCCCTTGTCCGCGGGTTTTATGGTGAGGTTGGGTTTGGAGCGGAGGGCTGCACGTTCTGTCGGGGAGAGGTTGGAGTGGGTGATGGGGGTGGAGAGGTTTAGGTGATTGATGTCTCGACGGCAGTTGATGTAAGTCAGGCAGTAGGAAGAGTACAATAGACCTCATTGCCCCTGGGCTAAGGAGAGATTCCAGCTGGAGAATGTTCATATCACAGGAGCTTTTATCGAGTGCCTGAGCTCACTCACGCCAAATGGCTGACACTTGGGCGAGGTTTCAGAGCGAGCTGTGGCATCCCACGCAGCATTCTCAGTGCAGGCTGGGACTGTAGTGACAACAAAAGGTTGTAATTCAACATTTTTCAAATGTCCAAGACCCAAACAGTTGGATTAGCAGATGATCCGGGGTAAGTGAGAGAAAGGAAGGTTAACAATGCAAGTGAGAATTATTCCTATCAACATGACTGCTGAAGCAACAAGAGGGATAATGGGAAAGAGAAAGAAAGGTTCAGCACTAATTAACACTTTGAACTAAAAAACAGTTTTATTTGGTTATCTACATGAGTTAAAACTCGGGCAATTGGTGTAAATATTAGATGATTAAGTTATACTGCATTAAATTCAACACAAGTGTTTTACTAGTGGAGCTTACACTCAAAGAATGTGGGGTTGGGCAAGTTAGAATGTTTAGGAAAGGGGCAGACGGGAATCAGAGTGCATCTGGGGTCAGGTGTGGTGCAAAGGGGTATTAGGAGTGGGTCAGAGGGGTACAAGAGTGAGGCAGAGTTATAGCGTCAAACAGTATGGAAACAGACCCTTAGGTCTAACTTGTCCATGCCAATCAGACATTCCAATCTGATCTAGTCCCATTTGCCAAGGTTCGGCCCATATCTCTCTAAACCTTCCTTTTCATATACACAACCAGATGCCTTTTAAATGTTGTTATTGTACTCACCACCACCACTTCCTCTGACAGCTTCATACACTCACCAATCTCTGCATGAAAAAGTTACACCTCAGATCCTTTTTAAATCTTTCCCTCTGACTGTAAACCTATGGAGGGTAAGTGGTGGGGCAGAAAAGGATGGGAGTGAGGTGTGCGTGGGTAAGAAGTGAGGTGTGAGGTGGAACAGCCTGTTTTTGTGTGGGTAGGCTCTGGCCCAGTGGTATTCTTGCTAAGCTATTAATCGAAAGGCCCAGGCAATGTTTTGGGGGCTTTGGTTTGAATACCGCCATTGCACTTGGTGGAATTTGACTTCAATAGTAATCTGGGAATAAGAGTCTTATAATGGTCATAGGCAGGAAAAACCCATCTCATTCACTAATGTCATTTAGGGAGGGACATCTGCCATTCTTATCCAGTCTGGTTTACATGTGACTCCAGACCCACAGCAATATGGTTGACTTTCAACTGCCCTTTGGGAAATTATAGAAGGCAATAAATGCTAGCCTAGCCAGTGATGCCCACATGTCATGAATTAATAGAAAAAAGGCTAAACGTTGTGAGAGAAGCATTGGGTGAGAGGTGGTAGTATGTTGTCAGTGTTTGGGGTTGAGCAGTTTCTGGAGTTAATTGTTGGAAAAGGAGCAATATATGGGAGGGTGGTGTTGGCCCAGGGGTGACAGGATGGGCCATGGGATGTTACAGTATCTGGGGAGGAAACAAGTCTTGGAGGGACAACATCTCATGTGGGACAATAGTTTATGGTGTGAATCTTTGGGTTGCAACACAAGCATAGTGCCTAGGTTGGGGGACTTGGGGCTTTAGCAGTTGGTGAAAGTGTGGCAACATTGGCAAGTGACATGAAAGGAAAGTAGGTGCCTGGGATTGGGGCATTGTGGGTTGGGATGAGAGATTACATATGATCATATGAATTAGGAGCTGGAGTAGGCCACTTGACCTCTCGAGTCTGCTCTGCATTCCAAAAGCTTCATTTCCTTTTTGCCTGGATCGTGACATACCTGACTCAGCTTTTGGTAATGGAGATAAAAGGTACTGCAGATGCTGGAGAATCCGAGATAACAAGCATGGGGCTGGATGAACACAGCAGGTCAAGCAGCATCATAGGAGCAGGAAAACTTGACGTTTCGGGCCTAAACCCTTCATC
>JAHRHZ010000070.1:134585-145047 GCA_024137785.1 Ginglymostoma cirratum | reverse complement strand
GCTTGTTATCAAAGGAGTAGATTAGATTTCTTTTAATGCAGTGAGTTATGACTGGGAACACACTGCTTGGAACAATGGTTCAAATGTAACTTTCAAAATAGAACTGGATAGTTAATTTAAAGGAGAAATTTGTAGGGCTGGCCATAAGAGCAGGAGAATGTTTACATTGCTCAAAGAGCTTGCCCACGTATAATGGTCAAATGGTCTTTGCCTGTGGAATGATTGTGGATCTTTAACATCTGCTTTACTGAACAGCAGAATGATGCTTTAGCATTTTGTGGGTGGCACGATGACTTGGTGGTTATCACTGCTGCCTCACAGCACCAGGGACCTGCGTTCAATTTCACCCTCAGGCAACTGCCTGTGTGGAGTTTTCATATTCTTCTCGTGTTTGTGTGGATTTCCTCCCACAGTCCATAGAAGTGCAAGTAGGTGGATTGCCCATGGTTTCCAGGGATTCCTCTTTGTCCTGGCCCCCTCATCTCCCACCTGCTCCCCTTTGAGCCCTCCCATTTCCCCAAACCTTGTATAGAAGAATCCCTACAGTGTGGAAACAGGCCCTTCAGCCCAACAAGTCCACACCGAACCTCAGAGCATCCCACCCAGACTCATCCCCCTACAACCCACTTAATCTACACATCCCTGGACACTACAGGCAATTTAGCATGGCCAATCCACCTAACCTGCACATCTTTCGACTGTGGGAGGAAACCGGAGTACCCGGAGGAAACCCACGCAGACACGGGGAGAACGTGCAAATTCCACACAGTTACCCGAGGGTGGAATCGAACCCGGGTCCCTGGCGCTGTGAGGCAGCAGTGCTGACCACTATGCCACCGTGCCGCCTGAAACACTTGAATCAACTATGCAGTCACGCTGTTAATGAAGCTCCTGCAAGTGTTATGTTTAGGCAGCACCAAAACTCGGCCCAAATGCGGAACCTAATCTTTGTGTTAAAAAATAAGTTTTGGTTATTTTGGGTTCTGAATAGAGATTCATTTTGAATTTTACATCAGAATAAAGTTATCTTTCTTTTCTCTATCGGCTCTGAAACCACATGGACTTCTAGTTGGTGAGGGAGAAATTTGGGAGTCTATCTAGCAAACATCCTCTTGCATGACCTCTCTTAGCTGATGTCTAAACGTAGACATTTTCTGAGAGTGTGATTGATGGGATTCTGATGTTCTTTCGTGTTTGCTATCTTGCCAACATTAATTGTCCTGAGCCACCTGACTGAACATGGAGCTGCAGTTTACCCAGACCCAATGAAGTGCTTCCAAACCAGAAGTACCTGTAAGATTGACAGGTAAAACAGGCAATAACAGCCCTCAATCTATAACCCAAAACACAGCTCCTCAGGTACAGAAAGTTCCCTTCCTCCTGCCTTAGCTCCAGTCTCAGTCGACTACACCAGTATAATGAAGCCATATTCCAGTTGCTGATTAAAGATTTGGTTCAGAGCTATGGTCTGCGCCGACCTAAACTTGGGTTTAGATGGAGCTCATGTAGTGTTCACAGACAGCAGTGCTTCAGCTACGTTTATTCCATCTGTCTGGTTCGAGCTGAGACCTGTCAACTGATAGACTGTGTCTTATCTGTGAGAGCAGGGAGGTTGTGCTGAACTTCTCTGAGAGGTTGGGCGTATGTCACCTGGAGCATTGTGTACAGTGCTGGGTGCCACACTTTAGGAAGGTGGTCAAGGGAGTTCAAAAGTGTTTTATGACAATGATTCCAGGAATGGACCCACTTCAGTTAGGATGCTAGTTGAGATAAACTGGGGCTATCCACCTTGGATGAACAGAGCTGATTTGATTCAAGTTTTCAAAATCATGAGGAAGCTGGACTCAGTAAACAGGGAGAGCATTTTCCTGTTCATGAAAGGATCAAGAATAAGAGGGCATAGACTTGAAATGTTTTGCAAAAGTTGAAATGCTGTTTGTGGGGGGGAAAAAACTCGGATTATGGTCTAGGTCTGGAATGTATTGCCTGGAAATCTTGGAGGAATTTTCAATTAAAGCAATAAGACAGCGTTAGATGATTGTTTCTACACAAACAATGTACAGACTTACCTGGAAAGGATGGAAGGCTGGAACTAATTCATAATGCTCATTTTGAAAGCTGGCACAGTTGTAATGAACCAAATGGATGGCTTTCCCCTGTAACAGTTTTGATTCTGTGACTCATTGCCCCACCCAGTGCCCTGGCTTAATCTTAGTTTCTGGTGAGAATTGATTTTTTTTTTTCATTGGCTGGCTTTTCATGTGAGCTAATAGGTAGTTTTGTAACAGTGGAATGTTCTTCTTGGAATGTGTTCTGACGGTGTCATTGTTTTAGGAATGTTAAGAGCAATTGTGAATTTTGCTCTTCATTCAGAAAATTGTGGATTGAGTAGAGACTTGTGCATCTAGGTTGGCACTCCCAATGTAGTGTTAGGGGATAAAGGAGTGCAAGTGCCTTGTTTGGAGAGTGTATTGAATCCAGTTGTATGTGCAAAGCATGGACAATGGCAAAACTGTTAAAATCTATTTTTATATGCCACACCAAGTTTGAATGACTTCAGTAGTTTAATTAGGTTCACGCTTCATATTTGACACTAATTAAAATGCACAGTAACTGGGCATATACAAGTTGCACAAGGTTTAAGTCTGATTTGCAATTAAAAGCAAAGAATTTTAATGTTAGCTGTTATTTTTTACGCTGAGGCCAACTTTTAATGTCTTTCTGATGTCAATCATGTTTCTAGTTTGCTGTTCTGGTGTGAAAATTGCCAGGTTGTCTGAAGGCCCATTAGCTGAACCTGAAGTCAGTCCTGCCAAACAAGTGATAGTGGGGTGACCAGACATGGAGCAGGAAGAACCACGACTGGGGAGAGGAGCCCACTACAAGACCTGACTCTAGCATTCCCACTGCTGTCGCAGCTAAGACCAGCCAACACAACAAAGAGCAGGAGTCAGACCAGCAGCCAGCTGGACTTTGAGTTTTTTTTAGGGCAGCACAGTGGCTCAGTGGTTAGTGCCGCCTGACAGAGCCAGGTACCCAAGCTCAATTCCATCCTCGGGTGACTGTGTGGAGTTTGCATGTTCCTCCCACTGTCCAAAAGATGTGTGGATAAGGTGGATTGGCTGTGCCAAATTGCCGTAGTGTCCAGCGATGGGTAGGTTAGGTGGATTAGCCATGGGAACCGCAGGGTTACAGCGATAGGGTAGGGGATGGGTCAGTGTGGACTCAGTGGGTCAAATGGCCTGCCTCCACACTGTAGGGATTTTATGATTCTTTCTTCTTTTACGTTTCAACTAATTTATTTGGGAGATTTTCCTGGCTTGTAATTCTCTGAAGTCTTCAGCAGCTAACGTTCTTCAGAATCTTTAGCAAAGAATAATTGCCCTTCAAGAGAACCAAAGTCACGTTAATCTTTTTACCTCCGTCACTAAATAACAGTTGCGGCATGTGATTGGTAATGGATGTCATGTTGATGCTATTAAGCTTCTGTATCTTTTTTGTGGAACACATTTAATCCCCTTCCCCTCAAATTGGTTCCGCCACAAGTACTACCAGTGACAGATCTTTAATCTCCAGTACTTTTCCTGATCATTACACAGCTCAGAATACGAGACTTTTGGATGGGGTTTTTAATAAATATTAAACTGACTACAATGGTGTTAAATATCACCCGACTTGCCTCCATGTGAAAGAGTGCTGAGAATTAAGGACGTCAACTGTGTGGAGAGTCTGGATCAGCTGATTGTTCTTGGATAGGAGGTGGTGAAGGGGAGATTTAATAAATGCTCCCAGTAGATTAATTGTGGAGAAACTATTTGCCCTGAAAGTTAGCTCCATACCCACAAGGCAATCTTTACACAGGAACATGATTCATTTGTAAGTTTCAGAAGGAAACTTGATAAATACTTGAAATGGAAATATAGATTTGGGGAAGGGGTGGCAACCACTGATTGGTTCTCTAAGTTGACATGGGCATGGCGGGACTCCTGTGTGGCTGATCTGTCCATTAATTAATCAGGTCAAGTAACATATATAAATCTTGGACTTAAATTTAATGTCTGTGTCCACAGATTTCCGTCTTCAGCCAATTCAGTGCACTCCACAATGAAATGAAGAAATGCTTAAAGACAATGGACAATGCAAGCCAAACTGTTCCAATACAAGCACAGCACTAGCAATGTGCAAAATTTCTTAGGTACTTCCTGTCCACAAAAAGCATGACAAATTCAATGTGGCCAGTTAGTGCCCTATCAGTCTGTTTCACCAAAGAGCTGAAAACAAAATGAGATGAGAGTGACTGTCCATATGAACAAGTGTGGCATCAAGGATCCCTAGCAAAACTGTAGTCAAAAGAATTTGAGGTGAAAATCTATCACTGGACCTCATACCTAAAAGAAAGAAAGATAGATGTGGTTGTTGGAGCTTAGTCGTCTCAGTTCCAAGACATCAGTGGAGGACTTTCTCCTCTAGTGTCCAACCATCTTCAGTTGCTTTGATAATGACCTTCTGTCCATTATAAGGCCAGAAATTATGTTTGCTGATGACTGCATAATGTCCAAAACCATGAACAATTTATGTCCATTTGCAGAAAAACTGGCATAACATTCAGGATTAGGCTGATAAGTGGCATAGTATCATTTACAGCAGACACTTACCTGGCAATGACCACCTTCAGCGGAGAATCTAACTATTGACATTTAATGTTTAATGGGTAGATAAAACCAAAATACTGAAATTGCTGGAGAGCTGAAATGAAGACAGAAAATGCTGGAGAAACTTGGATATGGTAGCATTTGTGGAGAGAGAAACAGAGTTAATGTTTTGAGTTCAGTTTATTATTCTTCCAAAGACTAGAAGAAAGACATTGAGAGGAAATTCCAGAATTTAGGACCTAGCCGACTGAAGGCATGGCTGCTAGTGGTGGGAGCAATTTTGTCGGAATTGGAAAAGCCCAGATATTTCGACAACCTGTAGGACTGGACAAGATTACAGAGACGGAGTTGAGGCCATGGAGGGACTTGAAACAGAGACAAGAATTTTAGAATTCACATGTTGCTTAACCAGGTGCCAATTCAGGTTAGCAAGCATAAAATAATAGGAGAATGGGACTTGGAGCGATTTAGGACATGTGCAGCAAAGTTTTGGGTGACAGTAATTTTAACGAGGTTGTAAGATTTGGAAACAGCACCAAGGTTATGAAGGGTCCCATTCACCCTCCAACAGGGAGGAGGATGGAGGTGTAATGTCTGAACAATGTTTGCTGCTACACCCAAAGACAATAGCCAATATTTAGTTCAAAGAAATTTCTGCTCAAAACAGTACTCAACCCAGACATGCAGTGCAATATAAATACACACACTTTCTCAGTCGAATCTACACCTCTTGCATTAATGTGGCTTTGAGAAGCTTTGGGTGAGATTTGTGAAAGCAAATCCGCTCTTTGTAAGAGGCGCTTAAGTTTCTGTGTGCAAAATGTCGATGCACAGTTTTGTATATTGCATGCCCAGTAATGTGTTTTAGTTGGGGCTGGGAGTGGTCTGCTTTCCTTCTCACTTCACAGTTTATGCCTGGGCTCTGGTTGGTCCACCTGTCACCGGTTGAACTCGTTCATTGTTAGTCTGTACTATAGTGGTTTTGGTCTATTGATCAGTCAGTGTTACTCCATGTTAATTTGAGAATTGGAATTTTTGAAAATAAAAACCTGAATTTGAACTATTGAATTACTACAAAAATTCAAGCAGTTCCCTGAAGCATGGAAACCTGGTCTGGCCTGTAAATATTAACATTAACATTGGAATGCACCTGAAGTAGGTAGATGGTAGCATAGTGGTAATTTCACTGGACCAGTAATCCAGTGGCCCATCCTAATGCTCTGGGAGCACAGGTTCAATTCCCACCATAGCAGCTGGTGGAATGTAGATGCAATTCATAAATCTGGAATTGAAAGCCAGTCTCTGTAATGGTGCCCAGACAATTATCATCCAATGTTATAAAAACACATCTAGTTCACTAAAGCCATGAAAGACAATCTGCTATCCTCAGCCAAATCAGCCTACTGTGACCCACAGAAACATGGTTGACTCTTAACTGCCCTCTGAAATGGCTGCTCAATTGAAGATATGTTGTTTGTGGGTGACAATTTGTGAACTTGCCAGTGACATTCACATTCCACATCCATTAAAGGTAAACTGAAGTCCCTTAGTTTGGCAACTGGCTATGCAACACTTTTCCTCTAGAGGACATTGGAACAAAAGAATGCTATCCAGTCCCTTGGGCCTGTTCCATCGTTTAATGAGATCGTGGCTGATCTATGGCCTAACTCCATATACCTGCGTTTGGGCTATATCTTTTACTTAACAATACATTTACATTATTAATTTCTCCTCCAGGTGCAGACACCAACAGTTGACCAAAAAGCCTCAAATATTTTAACCGTAATCTTCCATACACTTATTCACTTCTGCTTTTGGGGCCGTGAACCAGTTCCCGGGAGCAACTCATACAGAATCTTGGGGCCTCATACAGTGGCTCAAAGGAACACCTATGTGCTTAAAATTTGCAACCTTGCATTCAAATTGCTCTAGGACTCAATCTTCCCTAAATATTCTTGTGCTAACGTGCTGACTGTGTTCCTCTAAACCTGGTCTCTGATCTATCCACATTTAACTTCAGTTCACCATTAGCATTTGTATCTTCAACTGCCCGGAATGAAAGCTCTGAAATTTCCTCCTTAAATGTCTCCATTGTCTTCCACCTTTTATTTCCTTGTGATGCTCCTTAAAACTGACCTTTTTGACCAACCTGTGCAGTTTTGTTTAGTAGTACTGTTCTGAAACACTGAAATGTTGCACCAGAACCATAAAATGGTTACTGCTCAGCATAAGGTCATTAAGTTTGTGTCCTCACTATCTCTCTGCAATAGCAACTCTTCCCACCTTGCTTTTTCCCTTTTTTTTAAGACTTAATTGATCTAGTGCTCCTTTTACTTATATGCCCCTATAAAGCTTTTTGATTCCCTCTGATGCTAGTTGCTAGTAATCATTTCACTGTCCTCTTCTCTTCCCTTTCTTTTATTTCCCCCCTGAACTTTCTATGTCTGGCATGATTTATTCTTGTTTAATAAACCTGACATCTGTTGTAAGTGCTATTTTGCTGCTTCATTTTTCTCTAACTGTGTTGTCATCTGGGGAACTCGGGTTTAATTTGTCCTATGTTTCTGCCTTGTGGAAATCCCTTGCGAATTCCACTCTTTCCTCCCCGTCTCCCTCTTTGACCAAGACTTTGGCGTCCATCCTAAAATCACATTATGTGGCTCACTGTCAAAAGTTTTACAGTCATACAGCATGGAAACAGACCCTTCAGTCCAGCTGGTTAATGCCAACCATGTTCCCAAACTAAACTAGTCCCATTTGCCTGCATTCGGCCATATCCCTCCAAACTTTCCTATTCACGTACTTATCCAAATGTCTTTTAAATGTTGTAACTGTACCTGCAGCCACCAGTTCCTCTGGAAATTCATTCCATACGCTAACCACTCTCTGTGCAAAACTCACCCCTCGTGTCCTTTTTAAAATTTTCTCCTGTCACCTTAAAACGTAACCCCCTAGTTTTGAACTCTCTCACCTGGGGAAAAGACCTTTGCTATTCACCTTATCCTTGCCCCTCATGACCTTATTAACCTCTATAAGGTCACCGCTCAACCTCCTTCGCACCAGTGAAAAAGATCCCATCATCTCCTTATAACTTAAACCCTCCATTCCTGGCAATACCCTGGTGAATCTTCTCTGAACCCTCTCCAATTTAATAATATCCTTCTTATAGCAGGACAACCAGAACAACACACAGTACTCCAGAAGAGGCCTCATGTTGTTTGATCACGTTTATTTACAACACATGGAAATGTATTACTTTGTAGATAGCACTAATTAGTTATATATTTTTGTCTAAATAGTGTATATTGGCCCAGATGGTTAGTTTTTCGTTTAACTTGACTATTTTTATATTACACCTATTGTAAAACCTCGTAAAGCAAAGGAAGCCATTTTGATACACATTAAAGACATCAGTTTTATATTCTGTATCAACCAAATGAATTAACTGTAGTAAGGCTATGACCATTTCTTGTTTGTGCTTTCAGAAGCTGTGGATTTTTCACTAGATACCTTGGTCTGTCTCGTCTTGCAGAATGTCGTATCCTGGCTACCCCTCATCTGGCTATCCTGTAAGTTGCATTGCTATACGCTGCTCGTTACGGTGACTTCACAAGTACGTTTGTATTATTTGTTCAGGTCTTCAGAAAATAAGACATCTTTGATTACTTGTAAACACAAATGAGACCAGTTAAGCATTTTAAACACATGAGCTCCTAATCAACCAGAAGGTGTTGGACTTCTTCATGGTGTTATGTGTTTTGCTGTGGATTTATTTTTAAAACTTATTTTCCAACTTTTGATTCTTTGCAGTGCTTCTACAAATAGAAGAATAAGGTAGAATATACTGAAGGACTGAGATGATAGGAGAATGAAGAATTTCAGGGAAAAATAATTGTGAAATCTTTTAGAAGTGGGATTTACTGATCGCAGGAACTGAGATCTGCTGCTTGAATTCTCTTGCACCTTGGGAACAGTTCCCCTTCTCAGATTGAGCCACACACACTAGAAGATCCCATGATAGCATTCCTTTCCTTGCCAGCGGTTTGTTTTGTCAACAAATGGAGGCTGGAGACAGAATTAGGCAAAGTCTGAAACCCCTTTGCTGTATAAACTGAGATTCACTGAGAACAGTTTTAAGTGAACCCCCTGCAATGTGGAAACTGGTGTAATGCTGTTTGTACATCCTGCCTGTCTCTATTGTCACTAAGTTACTGTTAGGCTGAACGTAAAACCAGGGTTAAATCTGATTCTGTGCAGAACGGTACCTTTATTTTTATTATTAATCTATTTTTCTGATCATTGATTAGGCCACTTTTAGGATACTGTATTCAGTTCTGGTCTCCCTGCTATAGGAAGGATGTTGTGAAACTTGAAATGGTTCAGAAGAGATTTACAAGGATGTTGCTGGGATTGCAGAGTTTGAGCTATAGGAAGAGGCAGAATAGGCTGAGACTATTTTCCCTGGAGCATCGGAGGCTGAGCGGTGACCTTATAGAGGTTTATAAAATCAGGACTGGCATGGATAGGGTGAATAACCAAGGTCTTTTTTCCAGGGTAGGGAAGTCCAAAACCAGAGGGCATAGGTTTAAGGTGAGAGGGGAAAGATTTAAAAGGGACATGTAGAGGATGGTGCTTGTATGGAATGAGCTGCCAGAGAAAGGTGGAGACTGGTACAATTACAACAGTTTAAAAGGCATTCGGATGGGTAAATAAATAGGAAGGGTTTAGAGTTTTTATGGGCCAAATGCTGGCAAATGGGACTAGATTAGTTTGGGCTATCTGGTTGGCATGGATGAGTTAGATTGAAGGGTCTGTTTCCATGCTGTAAAACTCTATGACTCTATAATCAACCTGTTCAGATTCGTTATTACACACCACTGGACAGATGGGACTTGGACCCAAGTGTCTCACTCCCGGGGTAGGGATACTGCCACTGCACCACAAGAGGTTCCTTTGGGAGTTCTTGTGTCCATTGGACTTTAACCAGGTGACTTTTAACAGCTTCTGGTGATTAGGCAGGAATCAGTGAAGGGACGAAAAAAATTTCAAATTTGCTTTTCTGCAGTTTCTGATCTTCCTCGTTAATGACAAGGTCGGGCTTAATCTCTGCTGTACTTTTTATATCTTCATGTAGTTTCCTTTGGCAATTCCTTGAACAAGCTGTTGACAATTCTTCTTGACAGTGTACAAATTAAACTCTTAAGGGAATGACCAGAGCTGTGTTTAAAGGAAAGGCAAATTTAGGACTGTTATTGAAATGATCAGCACCAAGGATGAAAACCCAAATAGAACAGAGGAGGTATCTAGGAATGAGCTGGATTCTGCAATGGGAGGAACTGTGTGGGCATTCTATTTGGATGGATCCATACCTCATGATGAAAGCAGGAAAAATGGGCTTCTCTTTGGGTCATCTGAGATTTTTTTGACAAAAAGAGTCCCCAGTTTTAATTCTTGGTCTCAGTTGAATTGGGCTGAGATAATGAAATTGGCTCCATCGCACCTGTTAGGCTGCCTGTATGTGGGTACTTTGCTTAAGCTTAATAACGTAACTAAAATTGTCACTCATGTTCCTCACTCATTGATTGAAATGAATAACCATTTTGTTGCATAACTGACTGTGGCTGTCCTTTCTATTTCAGCAGTCGGGTGGACAGTCTGGCTATCCGCAAGCTGGGGGACAGTACCCCTACCCTGGTGCTGCTGGGGGTGCCTATCCGCCTGGTGCTGGGGGTGCCTATCCGCCTGGTGCTGGGGGTGCCTATCCGCCGGGGCCGGGTGGGGCCTACCCCCAGGCGCCGGGGCCGGGTGGG
>JAHRHZ010000070.1:55642-134575 GCA_024137785.1 Ginglymostoma cirratum | reverse complement strand
CCCCAGGCGCCGGGGCCGGGTGGGGCCTACCCCCAGGCGCCGGGGCCATATGGCCAGCCACCAGCTGGAGGCTATCCCCAGGGATCTGGTGGAGGTTCTTACCCAGCATCAGGGGGTTACCCTGCACCCCAAGGTAACCAGTCAGGATGGGGATCTGGTGGTTCTGGATATCCATCTTATCCCACAGGTAAACCCCTCAATTAATTCATTAGGTTGTTTCTTTTTAATCAGCATTATAATTTGTATTGATTCCACAGATTAATTAGTTTAACTTTGCAACTGCAAATTATGTATCTTACAGTGTGAGGATTTAAGTATTTGCGAGTTACATGTGACTGTACATTGTGTCTATGTTGTGTATACGTTTCCATGTTTATTGAAGGTAGTTGTATGCATATTGTGTTAGTTCATGTGGGTGTGAAGGAGTTAATTATTTATTTGACAAGCTCTGTATGTTTGTGTTGGTTGAATGTGGGCATGCCTGTGTTTTTGTTGATTATCGGCCTTCCTTTTGGTTGTGTGTGCATGGGAGTTAGACAGTGAGTGTGTACGTGCATGCATGCACATCCAGAGTGGGTGCATATGTGCCGAGGGAAGGTCTGAATGTTGGAGCCTCTGCTCAGCAGTACAAAGATCAGCTGTGGCTCAGGCCCATGGACAGTGGGCAGTACCACCTGTTGAAAATACCCATGCATGGGCATCATTTGGGCATTCATTAGTCAAGCTGCATTTTGATCATGCACCAAGTCCAGAACGTGTGTGCTGGGTCTGGCAGTATGCATACATGAAGATGAGCCTCAGGTGAAGGAATCTAGCATCGCTGGAACCAGACCCAATGAGAAGCAGCAGTTGAGGGAAGGAAGCAAGAGCTGTTATAAGGGATAAAAATGATAGTGCATGCCAAATGAAAGCTGAAGTATACAGGCTGATATTGGAATACTTTTTCAACACTTGATGAAGACTTCTTCTCTTGTAGGTCCAGGTGCCCCTGGCACTGCCCCTGGTTATGGAGCCCCAGGTTATGGAGGAGGCCCTCAGCCTGCTGGGCAAAACTACTCAGGTGGTGGTGCTCCTCCTTCAGGTATTGGAGTAGAAATACATTAAATCTTTAGCAGCCATTTTGTATCAAGCTCTTAGTTATGATATGAGGACTTGTTGGCAAGGAAACCTCTGATTTCTAATTGAGAAGGTGGTGGGAAGGCACCTTCATGAACTGGACTCTACCTGGTTTGATGTTAATGCATTAGTTTGATGCAGCCAAGCACCTTACAATGCTATTGCACAGGGCAGTTCTTGCTGTGGGTTAGGAGTCACATATAGGCTAGATTTTCTTCCCCAAAGATGCGTGAGTATTCTAAATGAGTTTTTAACACCAATCAATGATAGTTTTATGGTCACCATTGTTGACCGGCTTTCGATTTCAGCTTTTTAACTAACTGAACTTGGTGTTTAATTTTAGATTCAGCAATGCCTTTGTGGGATTTGAACCTACCAAGGCTGTTATCTCCCTTGAATTGGTCTTGTCTGTGACCCTACTTTGCCATTAAACAGCCTGCAGACTCTGAAGAGTAGCCTGTTTAAGGAGGGACTGGTGGGCTGCTAGAATCCACTAAACTGCCTCATGAGAGTCAAACGACTGGGGAAGGCCATTCTGCAATATAAAAATTGGCTCTGTTGAAACGGTAAAACTTCCTGAAACTACTGTCTTAATATGGAGGTTAAACTTCTTGTTTGCCTTGACTTCCAGGTGGGTATCCATCTGGTCCAGCACCTGGCTCGACTGGCCCACAGCCAACCCCATCACAGGTATGTTACCAAAATGCCTACTGTATACTTAATGCCAGTGGGCTCCTTTGGCATCCTTCATCAGTGCAGAGAGAACACATGAATCAGTGTACTTCAGTGCTGCTATTAGTTCTTAATTGCGTCTATTACTTGCCCTGTGAACACTAACAGTTCAGCACCCAATATTATACCGTACTGTGACAGACCTAGCATTGTTAGCCGTTGTTGCACACTCAGACCTGTAGCTATCAGTCCTATATGCATGTTGTAAATTGATAGATATGTATTAACCAGCACTATATCCAGTGATCTATAATGGTGAACTGTAGACACTGCTATTCTGACCCATTACCATCAAGCTATACAGTGACAGACCTCTCCCCATCACTATTGTCCTTACTGTAATTCAATGACAGATCGATCCCACCAGTACTGTACACCAGTGTTATACCTTTTCAGAGAAATTCCTATCAGTACTGTACCCCCAAGAGTAATAGATTTGTCCCTACCAGCACTGTGTCTCAGTTTTATTACATCTCTGAATGACAGTCCTGGTTTTTGATAACAGCCCCAGTTTTTCCACAGTTCAGGTGGATGACACATAAAAATCTCCATACAATCAATATTTGGCTTTATTGAATCTAGAGGCAACAACTGGGCAAAGTGACTGCTATCCTGTCTTTTTACATCTTCAAATCTTATGCTTCACTAAAGTATTTTCCAATGCTGTTTCTCCCCCACGAGCATTGGATGAAATCAATAGATTGAGTATCACTGGTGCATTGCTGTGCTGAGTTCTGGGCAGTATAATTGTACACACAGTTTTATACAGCTATTAGTTTTTGTAATAACTGAATGCTCAAACTAAAAGGTTAGCTGGCCGAGAAAGAGCACAACTTTTCCAAAACCTTTCAGTTGCTGGAATAGTAATCCAGTCCATTGTTACCTCTAGACTTGACTGTTCCAGTTCTGGCAGGCCTCCCACTTTCCATCCTTCATGAGCTCCACTGCTCACATCCTGACTCTGCGGTTGCTTTTCACCTTGTTACCCTGTATTTTCTGACTGATTCTGGTCCAGCAGTGCTCCAGTTTGAATGCATTCATAGTCGTGATGGCCCCCCAGACAATCACTGATATACTGTCCCTCCAGTGAGAGACAGGAAATTATTGCTGCTCAAAATTGCTCCAATAGAGAGAGAGAGATGTTGTGTGTGTCACTGACTGCGCCGTTAACTAACAATCGGAGTGAGCCCTTCGAGCAAAACCTAAAACAAAATCCCAAAATAACTGGTGGTGCAGTTTGTGGCTTTTGGTTTTATTCTAATTACAGTGGGTAATTTAAACTGACCAGGAAATATCTTGTGTTTGTAAGTAATAAGTTGCTTCTTTCTTTTGTGTACTCGGTTGTAGCCTTCAATGCCAAATATAGGAGGCCTTACAATTGGAGGTGCAACACAGGGCACTATCAAACCTGTTGCTAACTTCAACCCTCAAAGTGATGCTGAGATTCTGCGTCAGGCCATGAAAGGAGCAGGTAGGTCATATAGTGATAGAAGAAAAATTGTGTCAGCTGTGGATGCAAGGACAAAAACTCAGCCAATGTGTACAAGCCCACTGCCTGTGTAATATGCTGTTAAGAATCTTTCTACAATGAAGTTTGCTCGTCAGTTCCTGGGGATTGTCATTTGGGCTTGAATCAACAGTACGGGAACAGGCCATTGAACACAATTGGTTTGTGTTACTTTTCATACTTAACAAGGGTCTGACTGTCAGACATTACCTTTTTGTGTCTATCCCTGTGTCTCTCTATTCTCTTGTCCCTCGTGCGCGGTAATACCTCTTCAGTATTCAATTACCTGTGCTTCAATCGCTTCATCTGGCAGGGAATTCCACATTCTGCCACTCTGTGTGAAGAACTTCTACCTAAGTATTTTACTTGATCTGTATTGAATATCTTACGTTTAACCTTCTTTGCTGTCTAACTCTGCTCAAGTCAAAATGTATTGACCCTCCTGAACTGTAAGAACACCATCGATTCTCCTGTTTGTCTCTTATGGAAAATGTCGAGGTCCTCCCATTTTGAACAAGAAATTAAAGATTGTGTTAGATTATAAAAGAAAGAAGAATTGCAAGTCCAAGAATGTGAGGCAGTGCTCAAAATCCCAAATTGTTTGGGAAAATTCACCTTTGGCAGGGAGAACGATTAGAGAAAAGTTGCCACCGTTAATAGAGTGGGAGAATATGAAGAGGGACCACTCTGCCACACTCAAGCTGTCCTGCATCTGCTGCTGGTAGGTTCAAAATCAGCCAATCAGAAGCAGATGCAAGAGAGAGTCAACCTGTGTTTGGAGAAGCAAGGTAAGTGGCACCAATCAATAACGCAAGAGGGAGCAGGGAGTGAGGCTAGTGAATAAGCCCAAGGAAGTTGGGGTAAGAGGCCCAGAGAGTGAGGCTGAGAAGCTCGAGTGATAGTGATAGGATTCAGCTATAAAGTTGGGAGACCAGGATGATGCCTGTTGTCTTGTACTAATTTAAATACTGTGGTGTCTTGACATTAATGCCTTCCTTGTGTGTTGCGGCCTGATGTTTAATGGAGTGGTAATGATAATTGAGAGTATTGATTAAAACTTCTGATTTTCTTTCTTCTGGGAGCATGGATCAGCACAACTACAGAATGTAGTATTACTAAATGATTGCATCGCCTAAAGAAGGAGTTAGTGAGACTGAAAAAGAGCCCTTGACAACCAAAAAACTGTTCCCAAAGGTCCTAATGTAGCCCTGAGGAATCCCGAAAGGAGCACTTGGAAACGATTTTATTTTGATCCATATTGAGGGCATTTTTAAAATAGAAATTGATGAAAAGAGAAGAAAATAGGAAATGGGATAGAGACTAGAAACAAATTGTAAAAGAAAACAGGCATCAGTTAGCAACAAACGTTTTTTTTGAAAAATAACTGACACTTCAATGCACGAGGCCATCACCCCAAACATGCTTTCTGTGAACTGATGAAGGCATAGCTAAACTTTTGCATGTTGGTAGTCTCTAACTCAGCCACTGCATTTTTAGTAATTCACAACGCTTTGAGGAGTGATAACACAGGAAATGCATGTCATCATTAAATAAAGCTGCTCAATTTGACACATCACCCATTACAATCATATCTATTACATTTTGGCCCGTATAGTAGCTCCAGGACTTCTCCAGTTTTAATCCAGAGACTCTAAATTAACCTGCAAAAGAACTTATCTCAGTTCTGTAGTTCTCAATTAGGTGAATTGTCTGTTTTGAAAGTTTAAATTTGTTTTCTCCCCTTCATAGTCCTGGTCTCCCAACTTTATAGCTGAATCCAATGACTATCACTTGAGCTTCTCAGCCTCACTCTCTGGGCCTCCTACCCCAACATCCTTGGCCTTATTCACTAGTCTGAGTTTTTCTGGTCTGAGGTGGGTGAATCATCAGAGCCTGAGTTTTTAGTTGAAAATCTTTGGGGAAATTCAGGGTATGGAATAGCAAATGATTTGTGGTAATGGCACAGTGGCTGAGTGGTTAGCACTGCTGCCTCACAGCGCCAGGGACCCAGGTTCGATTCCAGCCTGGATGACTGTCTGTATGGATTGTGCACGTTCTTCCCGTGCCTGTATGGGTTTCCTCCAGGTGCTCTGACTTCCTTCCACAGTCCAAAGATGTGCAGTAGGTGGATTGGCCATGTTAAATTGTCCATAGTGTCCAGGGATGGTGCAGGCTAGGTGGATTAACCATGGGAAATACAAGTTTACAGGGATAGCATAGGGGGCAGGGGCTGGATGGGATACTCTTCCAAAGATGGGTGTGGACTTGATGGATGGAATGGCCTGCTTCCATATTGTAAGGATTCTATAGACTTCCCAAACTTGGGAACTGAAAATTTGGCCAGGAATGGAGGGTGGGAAATTTGACTTGCTTCTCCCACAAGAAAGAGAGATGAGGCTTAAACAGGCAGTTTTAAAGCGGTTAATCTTAATTCAGCTGTTGGCAAACAACTAAAATTGACAGTGCAAGTTGGAATTAGTCAGCACACAGACAGGCAGGACTCATTAGATCTGGCAGCATCAGTGGAGAGAGAGAGAGAAACAGAGTTAACCCTTGCCACCAGAGAAAATTATCCTGGTCTTGACATGTTAATTCTGTTTAAAGGCAAAATACTGGAAAAGTTGAAAATATGGAGCAAACAGAATGTGGAGAAACTCGTGTCTGGCAACATCTGTACAGAGAGAAATAGAATTAATACTTGAGTTGTATGACTCTTGGCGAGAACTCTGTTTCTCTGTTCCCTTGGATGCTGTCAGATCTGCTGAGTTTCTCCAACAGTCTGTGTTTGTCAGACTTGTAGCATTTACAGTATCTACATTGCCTTTGATACTTTTTATAAAAGAATTGTAGTGATGATTGTTAAAGAAGAAACAATGGGTGTGTATCTCCTAGATTTTCAAAAGTGATTTGTTAAAATACTATGGGCTTATGGTAAAAGTAACTAATGATCGATTAGGAACTGATGGGAGATTGATAATTTCCTGGCATCATGTGGCAGAGCATGTTAAATTCTGAAGACAGAGAGATTGCAGGAAAAATCATTTTGGGTTATAGATAGCAGAGACACTGCAGTGTCAAAACATGATTAATATATTTTTGGAAGTAAAAATATGAAAAAAAAATGCATCTTAAATGCTCAGATGTTGAATGATTGAGTGGAGCAATGAACTCGCTGATGTTCTGAAGAAGGGTCACTGAACCCAAAATGTTAATTCTGCTTCTTTCCACGGATACTGCCAGATCTGCTCAGTTTCTCCAGCAATTTCTGTTTCTGTTTCTGATTTCCAGCATCCACAGTTCTTATTCTTATGTTTTCCCCAGTGAGTGATGTGGTTGTCTTAGTTTTCTGATTAGAAGGTACTTCTTTTGTATTCTTTCACATGCGGTGGACATTGTTGGCTGGTTCAGCGTTTATTGCCCACCTGTGAGAATTGGTGGTGTGCCACTTCTTGAACCGCTCTTGCCCCAGTGCTGTTAGGGAGGGAGTTTCAGCATTTTGACCCAGTACCATTGAGATATATTTTCCAAGTCAGGATGATATCTGGTTTGAACGGAAACTATCAGGTGTTGGTGTTCTTTTGTTGTCTACTGCCCTTATCCTTCCAGGTGCTGTCGAAGGAGTCTTGGTGAACTGCTTCAGTGTGTCTTGTAGATGGCATACTGCTGCCACTGTGTCGATGGTGAAGGGAGTGGAAAGTGAAGTTGGTGGATGGGGTACAAATCAGTGGGCTGCTTTGTCCTGGATGCTGTTGACCACCTTGAGTGTTGTTGGAGCAGCATTCATCCAGACAATTGGAGAGTATTCCGTCACACTCTTGACTCGTGCCTTGTAGATAGTAAACAAGGTTTGGAGAGTCAGGAAATGAGTTAAGTGCTGCAGGATTCTCAGCTTTGACTCTGTCCATGTAGACACAATGTTTATATAGCTGGTCAAGGTCAAATTTCCCACTACCCTCCTGGTCCTCAGTCTTGATGGTGGAGAATTCAGCAAATATTATGCCATTTAATATCATGGCAAGATGATAAAGAAAAGGAACAATACAGCAGAGGAACAGGCCCTTCGGCCTTCCAATCCTGTGCCGACACATTTTGCCCTAAAACTATCTTCACTTACAGGATCGTATCCCTCTATTCCCTTCCTATTTATGTATTCGTCCGGGTGCTTTTTGAATGCTGCTATTGTGTCTGTTTCCACCACCTCTGGCAGCGCATTCCAAACACTCACCACGCTTTGTGTGAAAAACTTGCCTCACACATCTATTTTGAACTCTCTCCCTCCCTGCCACCCCCCCCACCCCCAAAGCAGGTACCTAGAACCTGTGTTCCTTCGTAATTGACCCCTGCACCCTGGGGAAAAGCCTCAAACTTTCCACTCTTTGCATGCCATTCACAACCTTATAACTTCTATTAGGTTGCCCCTCAACCTCCTGCATTCCAGTGAAAACAAACCCAATCTATTCAACCTTCCTTCATAGCTAAAATCCCCTATACCAGGCAACATCCTGGTAAACCCTTTCCTGTCCCCTCTCCAAAGCATTCACACCTTTCTAGTAGTTTGGTGATCAGAGCTTTACACAATATTCCAAGTGTGGTCTCACTAAAGTTCTATAAAGCTGCAGCATAACTTGCCTATCCTTATACTCCAATGAAGGCAAACATGCCGTAGACTTTTTTTTGCTACCTTATCTCCCTCTGCTGCCATCTTCAGTGATCTGTGGACCTGCACACCCAGATCCCTCTGCATATCAATAATCCTACAGATTGTGCCATTCACTGTATAATTTCCACCTGTACGTGACCTTCCAAAATGCATCACCTCACATTTGTTCAGATTAAACTCCATTTGTTAATTTTCCACCGTGCCTCCAATTGATCTATATCCAGCTGTAGTCAGACAGTCCTCACTATCCACAACTCCACCAATCATTTTATTGTCTGTGAACTTACTAATTAGACCAGCCACATTTTCCTCTAAATCATTTACGTAGACCACAAACAGCAGAGGACCCAGCAGTGATCCTTGTGGAATGCTACCAGTCACAACTTCCCATTCTGAAAAACAATTTTCCACTGTTACTCTCTGTTCTCCATGTAACTTTACCTTTTGGACCAGTCTGCCATAAGGGACCTTGTCAAAGGCTTTACTGAAGTCTTTGTCAACAACATCAACTGCTTTTCCCTCATCAATCATCTTTGTCACCTCCTTAAAAACCTCAATTAAGTTAGTGAGGCACGACCTCCCCTGCACAAAACCATACCGTCTAGCACTAATAAGCCCATTTGCTTTTAGATACATTCTTGGTGAAGATGATTATTGCCTGACACTGGTGTTTTATAAATGTTCCCTAACAATTATCAGCCCAAATGTGAATGTTGTTTGGGTCTTACATGCAGGCACAAATTCTGTAATTATCTGAGGATTTGTACATTGAATAGTACACTGTGCAGTCATCAGCAAATAGCCCCATTTCTGAGCTGTAGAAGTGTTTAGTTAGCACAGTGATCATTACTTGTTCTTGCACGGTAGGTCCTATTTATTGCCATCTCTAGTGGCTCAATTGGAACTAGCTCTTAGCAGTTTTAGGATTCTTCCCCTGAAGGGCTTAATTTGTTTCCTTTGTGTCAAAAATGGCAGGTTTATTTGGGATTATTTTGGTGAAAAGAAACACTGAGCTATGCTAAAAAGGCATGCCTGCTTAAAATTTTGGTTTGCACAGAATTCTGATCCCGGTTGCTGATTACCATAATTTAAGCATGGATTTAAGTATGAACTTTCTAAACAGCTTTATCACTTGAGCACTGATTTGGTGAAATTTTAATGGAGCAAATGTACGGTATAGTGCTGAAGGTGTAGAGTATTCAGGCTCATACAATGTGCCGCATTTGAAGGTGGATAGAGAGGGGCACAGACATGGCACCAGAGATCCTGCTGAAGAAGGTTTAGAGGAGGAGAGATGTCCTGTTCCCAATAGTGGAGGTGTCTACCTCACACTTGTGCCTGTTTGTTCTGCAGCAGCTGGTGCTGCTCTGCTTAGCCTTCTACCCTCCGCCCATTCCCCCTATGTCTAGGGGACCCCCAGCAAGATATCAATATCCAGACATTCCCATTTTCCTGGCCACTCATGAGATGGAGTCGTACAACACTTGCTGTTTTTAGTTTAGTCCTCAAGAGAATTTGCAAAATAATTGTTGACAACGCTCAAGAAACTTGACACCATTCAGGATAAAGCAGCCGGCTTGATTGGCACAATATCCACAAGCATCCACTCCTTCCGCCACCGATGCTCAGTAGCAGCAGTGCATGCTATCTACAAGATGTATTGTAGAAATTCATCAAAGATCCTTCGATAGCACCTTCCAAACCCACAATCATTTCCATCTCAAAGGACAATGGCATCAGATATGTGGGAATACCATGACTTGCAAGGTTGCTTCCAAGCCACTCACCATCCTGACATGGAAAATGTTGCCATTCCTTCATTGTTGCTGGGTCAGAATCCTGGAATTCCTTCCCAAGGGCATTGTGGGTCTAATTACAACACAAGAAGGCAGCTCACCCACCTTCTGAATGGCAACCAGGGACAGGCAATAAGTGTTGGCCAGCCAGTGACACTCATGTCCTTTTGAGAAAATTTTTGAAGAACATCTAAAAATATCTAAACATTACAAAGGTGGTGCCTTGAGCTAAATTAGAGTTTCAACCTCAGACCCTATCTTGGCCACCTGGGAAACTTAGCGCTTGAAATGTCTAGGGAAACTTAGATGGCTTTTTCTTCTTGGTGTGACTTGTTGGATTTGAATTCATGATTCTAGCCTACCATAGTACTCTAAATTACCATAGTTAAAGTGTGTACGTATTTGGGCAATCCAGTTAGAGGAATGAAGAGCGTGAGGTGCAACATAGATGGACTAGGATGCTATCAGGCAGGAGGGAGTTACAGTTATAAAAAAAGCTGTGGGTACTGTGACTTTTTCTCTAACTGGAACTGAGAAAGCTAAGGAATAACCTGACTGCTGTCTGGACTGTGAATGGTTACGAGCAGCTGAACAGCAATGGACTATTGCCATGTTTGATATAGTGGCTATGAAGGGACACAAATTTAAGAGAGTATTAAAAGGGATGATTAGGTTTTGGTGACCATGTCTGCAAATTGTCGAAGCAGAATCTTTTAGTGGTTTGTAAAGGCAATAAAATAGTTGCTTGGAAGAAAGGAATATTACTTGGTATGGGAGGACAACAACTAAGTTGGATCAAATGGGGTGGGATATTACTGGGTTTGGGGAGTGAGAGGAGATTGGGGTTACAACTAAAGTAAAACATACAAAGAACTACAAATGCTGGAAATCTGAGACAAAAACAGAAATTGCTGGAGAAACTAAGCAGCTCAGGTAACACCTGAGAGGAGGAAGAAGAGTTGATGTTTTGAGTCCAATGTCCCTTCTTCAGAATCGATAGTTAGGAAAAACTGCTGGTATGCTAAAGACGGGGTGGGGTGGGATGGGAAGCGGGCATCTAAGGAGAGAGCAGACAGGTAGAGATGGAGCCCAGAAAGAGAGAACAGCAGAAAATGGCCTGAATGATTGTATGTCAGAGAGAAAGAAAAGCTGATAATGGAGACTATAAGGAGGTGAAAATGATTTGGTTGTGCTGAAAGCAGCCCATGTCAGGGATTGTGGTGGAGGGGATCCAGTCAATTTCTAAAATTGAGTCCTGTAGGCTGCAGGGTCCTTGAGCGGAAAATGTGATGCATTTCTTCTAGCTTGCACTGAGCTTTGCTGGAGATCTGCTGTAGATCCAAGGCACAAATGTCGGCCAGGGAGCACGGTGACGTATTGAAGGGGCAGGCATTTTTTGCGGACAGAATGTAGGTGTTCCTGTTTCATCTTCCCGGTGTAGAGGAGACCACAATGTGAGCAACAAGTACAGTAGACTAGATTGAGTGAAGTGCAGGTAAATTGCTGCTTCACCTTGAAGGTGAACTGGAACCTGGATCTTTGTCTTGTCAGAGGAGAGGATGTAAACAGGCAGACGTTGTACCTTCTACGATTGCGTTGGAAGTTGGGGTGGGGATGTGGACATGTAATTGGGGTGTCCTAGAGGGAACGGTCCCTGCAAAATACTGACAAGGGAGGGAATTATGTTTTGGAGGTAGCAGAAGGGGTGGCTTGTGATTGGGGTTACACTGGGTTTCATATTACTGGATATGGCGAATTAATAGCAGAGTGGGATTAGACTGGGTGGGATATTACCAGATATGGAGAATGAGGAGAACTTTGCAAGTAGACCAGGTGGGATATTGCTGTACATGAAGATAGACGGGTGAAAGAAATTAGACAAGGTGGACTGTTACTAGGTGAGAATAGTGAGGGAAAGTTGCAATTGGACTGTTTGATATTGCTATGTATGAGGAGTGTGAGGAGATTGGAATTACACTAGGATATTACTTGGTGTGGGGAATGAGGGGAAGTGTAGGATTACACTGCGTAGGATATTGCTGGGTATGGGGACTGAGAGAGATTGGAATTAGACTGGATGTGATATTACTGGCTGTACAGAATGAGGTGGAAGGTGTAATTTGACATGGAAACAAGCACCTGATAGAACCTTGATAGACCACATGACCTGGTTGTGTGCAGGAACATTCCATCATTCTAAGTTGTATGATGTTATGGACAACATGTTGCAGTTGAGACTTAAAAGCAATTAATTTGTTTCAGTGAGCATGTAACAAAATGCACGAACTTTTCTGCACAGGAACCAATGAACAAGCAATAATTGATGTGGTCTCCAACCGCTCAAATGAGCAAAGGCAGAAGATCAAATTGGCTTTCAAGACCCTCTATGGCAAGGTGAGTTTATAGAGTATTAAACTTTTGGCCCGTTGAGTCTACTGCATCACTCCCACAGTCTCTCCATATCTCCTGACAACTTTAACCTCTAGAGTCAATTTCTTCTTTTAAATATATATTCAGTGACTTCACTTCGATACACCATCCTAAGTGAAGACAATTTTTGTATCCTGAGATCATAACCCCTTATTGTGGATCTGCCTCACCAGGGAAATCATCAGCTCTGTATCCAGTGTGTAAAGCCCTGTTAGAATTTTACATGTTTCAATGACCTATCTCCTCCTCCAAGATGGAGATACAGTCCTTACAGCTGAACGGATCAAAGGGTATGGAGTGAAATCAGGAACAGGGTATGAAATAGGATGATCAGCTATGATTGCATTAAATGGCAGAGCAGGCTTAAAGAGCCAAATAGCCATGCTGTGTTCCTACTTTCTATGTTACTAAATCTCCCACCCGTGATTTTTTAAAAAAATTCTAGTGGGGGAGCCGTTGAGTCATTCTATCCACATATGACAAACCTGCCATCCTAGGAATCAGTTTGTGCGCACTCACTCAGTGGCAAGTGTAGCTATTTTTCAACCAACCTTTCTTTTTTGATTCATTCATGGGAGGACAGTTGATAGTCAACCACACAGTGCAGAAAAGTTAGTGTATTTTGTTACATGCTGTGGGTCTGGAGTCACGTGTTGGCCAGACCAGATAAGGATGGTAGTTTCCTTCCCTAAAGGACATTAGTGAACCAGATGGGTTTTTTCAACAATCGACAATGGATTCGTGGTCATTGTGACACTCTTAATTCCAAACTTTTTTATTGAATTCAAATTCCATCAGTTGTGGCAAGATTCGAATTTGGGTCCCTAGATCATTATCTGGGTCTCTGGATTAACAGTCCAGCAATAACACTGCCAGGCCATCGCCACCCCAGTAGGGAGGCACTCCTGGAGCAGGTAGGACTTGAGCCCAGAACCCTGGCCTAGAGGTAAGGGCACTACCACTGTGCCACAAGCCCGCTCTAATGGCAGGTATTATCCTCTCCTAGATAAGAAGATCAAAACTGCACATAATACTCTAGGTGTGGTCTCACCAAGACCTAGTACAACTGCAGTAAGACTTTCTTACCCCTGTATTCAACCTCTTTTGCAATTAAGACCAGTGTAAAGCCTGACCGGTATTAGGGCTGTGCATGACAGAATAGCAATAAAATGGCTGTTGAAAACCCCAACAAGCTTTGCAGTAACAGAAATTATAAAAGTGTGGGAAACATTTGCTTAATGTGGTCTCAGCACATGGAACAATGACTCTTTTTCACTAAGATTGGATATGCAACATTCTTTGCTGTCCTAAAGATAAGAACATTTCACACCAATTAGTCATTTCTTACGTTTTTTTTCTAATCAATCAGTTATAATACTGTAAGTAGGTTTTAATTAAGATTCTTCAACATAATCATGGATATAGTTTCCAAATAAAAATTATAGATTTAACACACGCATATATATAAAAGTCACGAAACAAAACATTGAAAAGTTAGGTTTAAAAACTAATTGTGAGTAATGGAGAGGGGCCTCCCTATCTCTTATCAAGGACGGAGGCTAAGAGAGTTGGAATGGTCGGAAATCTCAAAGAAGCCTCTGTTACAGCCTTGTTCAAAATACCAGACCTGACATCATAATTGAGAGATAAAGGTCACAAGTGTCCATGCAGAGTTCAACTTTTCATATTCCAAAATGGCAACAAGCAATTAGTAATATATAGTGATGTACTAAAAACCCAATCACAGTTGGACAACCCAACTCTAATTAATCAATAATATACAGAGGGAGGGGGTATGTGCTGTCATGTTATTATTGAAATTAGAGCGTCATTGACTTTTCTTCCGATCTGAACTGAAGATTAAGGGGGTAACTGAAAGCTCACGTCGAGACCAGATTTGGCGTGGTCTTTAGCCTCTCCCTGCATTGTACTGGTAGATGCTTGAATAAAATTACCAGCTTGTCTCCTGAAAATTTATTGCCTCTGTAAGGTAGCTCCTACAACCTGTGTACATTGGAACCCATATCCCTTTGTAAACTGACATTTCCCAATCTGTAATAATTGAAATAATATTCTGCCGTTCTATTTTTCTTACTGAAATGGATAACTTCACACTGACTGACTCATTGTATCTGCTATGCATTTTGCCCACTCACTCACTTCGATAATTTGCCCGGAGGTCTCTCAACTCCTCCTCGCTACTCTCCCACCCAGCTTTGCCATCAGCAAACTAGAAAATATTGTATTTGATTCCCTCCAAATCATTGATCTATATTGTGTATCGCTGGTGCTCAAGAACTAATCCTTGTGGTATCTCACTACTCAGTGCCTTCCACTCTGAAAAACATCAGTCTATTCCTGCTCTGTTTCCTGTCTGCTAACCAATTCTCAGTCTATTTCACAGTATTATCCCTAATTCCATGTGCTTTGAGTTTGCACATTAATCTCTTGAGATGTCATCAAAAGCTTTCTGAAAATCTAAATATACCAAATTTATTGGTTCTCTCCATCTGTTATACTATCTGTCTTCAAAAACCTCCAATTGGTTTGTCAGGTGATTTCACTTTCATTAATCCCTGTTGATTTTGTATAATGCTGTTGGTATTTTCTAAACATCCTATTGTCACATAATAGACTCCAATATTTTCCTACCATTTATGTTTGGCTAACCACTCTGTAATTCCCAGATTCCTTCTACCCTCCCTTTTAAAATAATACAGTTATGTTTATCTGTTTATTCAGATATGTTTATCTATGTTTATCTTATGTTTATCATGTTTATGTTTATCACTTTCCAGCCTGCCGGAAGTGTTTCAGAATCTACAGAATTTTGGAAGATTACAATTAATGCATTTAGTATTCAGTGGATAACTCCTTTAGTACTGGGATGTAAATTATCAGGCCCAGGGAATTTATCAGCTTTCGGTTCCATTAATTAGTCCAGCACATTTTACTTATTATTAATTGACCCTTGCTCCCTGATATTTTTGGAAAGTTACTTGTGTCATCTTTGAAGATCAAGATAAAATAGTTGCTTAACTGCACTGCTGTTCCTTCATTCTCCATTATCAATTCTGTTTCAGACTGTAAAAGGTCTGCGTTTGACTCTGTCATGCTTAAAAGCTCTCAGTCTGCTTTACTGTTCTTTGCAAGTATCCTCTCATTTTTTCATCTTGGCTCTTTGCTGAATTCTAAACTGCTTCCAGTCCTTAGGCTTGCTATTTTTCATGACTTAATATGACTTTTCATCAGAACTCTGTGGAGAGAAGACAGAGCTCTGTTCTGATGAGTCATCAACCATGACATGATAGAATTCTTCATTGGGATAGAAAATGAAGTTTCTGTTGGGTTGGGCTACTTCATTTTCTATTCCGATAAAGAATTCTATCATGTTATGGTTGCTTTTGCCAAAAGAATGTTTCCCCCAATGTTTTGCACGTTTCTTTTCTGCCAAAGACTTTGTTGCCTGTCACTAGGCCACGGGTCACATGTGTGCTGCCAGTCACTGGGCCGTGGGTTCACCCCAGTGACGTGGTCAGCGGATGGCAGACAGCACAACACATGGTTATTTGTTGTTCTGATTGTTGGTGTTAGTTGGTTGATCTGTTAATTTCACATTTACTTGGTGTTAATTTTTGAGTCTTAAAAGTCTGTATGATCTTTGGGAGAATTGGGTAACATTCTGCAATGAGAGATTTCACTGTTGGGAAGATTTCTGTGTTCTTTGCAAACTGAGATTTGCATTGAATTAAGTGAAATTTGTCACAAAGCCACAGATCCTCCAAACCATAATGTTTGATTTTTTTAGTCATTCATGAGATGTGGGCATCACTGTCCAGGCCAGCATTTATTGCCCATCCCTAATTACCCAGAGGGCAGTTAGGAGTCAACCACATTGCTGTGGGTCTGGAGTCACATGTAGACCAGACAAAGTAAGGATGGCAGTCTCCCTCTTTTTCTTTCTCTCTCTCTCTCTCTCTCTCTCTCTCTCTCTCTCTCTAAAACCCATCAGTGAACCAGCTAGGTTTTTCCAACAATCAACAATGGATTCATGGTCATCAATAGATTCTTAAGTCTACATTTTTTAAAATGCAGATTCCACCATCTGCCATGGCAGGATTCAAACTCAGGTCCTCAGAACATGACCTGGGTCTCTGGATGAATAGTCCAGCGATAACACCAGTACATCATCACCTGCCCTTGTGAGGAAGGATGAGCTAAACAGCTTTAATAGTGTTCATTATTGAAGAAATAAGCTTGGGCATTGGGCCAGCTCCCATGCTCTTAAAATCATAGAATAGTACAGTACATAAGAGGCCCTTCGGCCCATCAAGAAAGTATTAAGAACAAAGAAAACTTACAGCCCAGGAACAGGCCCTTCGGCCCTCCAAGCCTGTGCCAATCCAAATCCACTGTCTAAACCTATCGCCCAATTCCTAAGGATCTGTATCCCTCTGCTCCCCACCTACTCATGCATCTGTCCAGACGTACCTTAAATGAATCTACCGTGCCTGCCTCTACTACCTCTGCTGGCAACGCGTTCCAGGCACCTTACACGCTCTGTGTAAAGTACTTTCCACGTGTATCCCCCTTAAACTTTTCTCCTCTCACCTTGAACGCGTGACCCCTCGTTATTGAATCCCTTACCCTGGGAAAAAGCTTATCTCTATCAACCCTGTCTATACCCTTCATGATTTTGAAGACCTCAATCAGGTCCCCCCTCAATCTCCTTTTTTCTAATGAAAACAATCCTAACCTACTCAACCTCTCTTCATAGCTAGCACCTTCCATACCAGACAACATCCCCGTAAACCTTCTCTGTACCCTCTCCAAAGCTTCCACATCCTTTTGGTAATGTGGCGACCAGAACTGTACACAGTATTCTAAATGTGGCCGAACCAAAGTCTTGTACAATTTTAACATGACCTGCCAGCTCTTATACTCAATACCCCGTCCGATGAAGGCAAGCATACCATATGCCTTCTTGACCACTCTATCCACCTGTGCAGCCACCTTCAGGGTACAATGGACCTGAACTCCCAGATCTCTCTGCTCATCAACTTTTCCCAAGGCTCTTCCGTTTACAGTATAGTTCGCTCTCGAATTAGACCTCCCAAAATGCATCACCTCACACTTGCCCGGATTGAACTCCATCTGCCACTTCTCCACCCAACTCTCCAGTCTATCTATATTCTCCTGTATTCTTTGACAATCCCCTATGCTTTCTGCTACTCCCCCAATCTTTGTGTCATCTGCAAACTTACTGATCAGACCACTTATGCCCTCTTCCAGATCATTTATGTATATCACAAACAGCAGTGGCCCCAGCACTGATCCCTGTGGAACACCCCTGGTCACCTTTCTCCATTTCGAGAAACTCCCTTCAACTACTACTCTCTGTCTCCTGTTGCTCAACCAGTTCTTTATCCACCTAGCTAGAACACCCTGTACACCATGTGACTTCACTTTCTCCATTAGTTTACGATGGGGAACCTTATCAAACGCCTTACTAAAGTCCATGTAGGTGACATCTACAGCCCTTCCTTCATCTATCAACTTGGTCACTTCCTCAAAGAACTGTCCAAAAAAACTATTGTCCAAAAAAAACTGCTGCCTCCGCTAATTGTAGTTCCTGCACTAGGCCGGTATTCTTGAATGTTACCTTCTTCCAGATCTTTAATCATCCCATCCTCCTTCAGCATCTGGGACAACGCAGCACTCTTGTCAGTGAAGTGCCAGCCTGCAGGATGTGCCCCAAATGGGGATTGAACCCACAGCCTTCCAACTTGGAGATGAAAATGCTATCAGCTGAGGCTGATACTGACTGCCTGTTTAGGTAAAAATAAAATGGTGACATTTGAGTAAAATGTGAAGCTAATGGCCAAGAGGAACAGCTTGTGTTTTGATCAAAATGCAATTTTTGTGGGACCCAGGACAAACCATCCAGTTTCAGTGTTCTGTTACTGATGAACAGCTCTTTGTGAATTTTTTTTCCTTTTAAGGACTTGATTAAGGACCTGAAATCAGAACTGACTGGAAACATGGAGGAGATCATTCTTGCCCTCTTCATGCCTACCACTTACTATGATGCATGGAGTCTGAGAAAAGCCATGGAGGTATTGTTGACTAAAGCACTGTGCAATGAAATGTATATTTTTGAGGAGATGCACTTAATATCAAGCTATCTCTCCTAAACATAACTCTGATTGTTCTGTTTCCTAACACCTTGTTTGTAATGTCCAGACTAATTAATGAATTAGTGTTTATTTTTCAGTTTAGCCTCTTCCTTGTCACATTCATGAATCCATCCTCTTTCTTTGACTTCACTTTTAAAACTATTTTGTATTATCCCCTTCACCTATCTTCCTGCTAAGACCAATATTCCCTGGGTAAAAGAAAAGTCATGCCAAATTCTCCTCTTAAGAGGAACAGTGACATAGCGAAGAATCCATTTATGGTGTCACCGAGCATTCACACAACGAGGTACTTCTGAGTTCACAATTTGGATGGACACGGGAACCGACAACAAGGAGTTTAAACTCTGGGGATGTCTGTAGCGTAAAGATTGTGGGGTGATCTGGTAATAAAAGTGGCAACAAATGGATTGTATATGTAAGCTGTTTGTTGGAGATATAATTTGGGGTATTCTGCTTAGAATGAGGAGACGACAGCAGGTCATGGAGACAAACACGTCCATGCAGTACTTAACTTCATGTTGATGGAGAAGAGTGATCACTGAAGAGAACATGCGATTGTTGAACTTGGGTGTAATAGGAGCGTTTATCAGTGGCACGTGCTCAATGTCACAAGCCAGACGTAATGGTGAGTGACTAAGGCTGGGCATTTAGAATCTGTGGGCTTTGGATTGAATGCTGAGATGAGGGCCCTTGTGCAGTGGTAATGTTCCTACCTTTGAGTCAGGAGGTTGGGATTCAAATCTCACATGCTGCAGTGGTGTATGTCTGAACAAGTTGGTTAAAAATATCTTGAACAAGCATAGTAATAGGGGAAAGAGTAAGGACGAGAGGATGCTAGCGGATAAAGGGTCTGAAACGGAGCAGGGGATGTATTTGGGCTGGTGCTGCTTCCCTCTGTTACATCCTTGGCTCTATCTGTGATCCCAATATAGTAACGTGGGTTCAGTGGAATTCTGGTGGCCTGAGTCAGTGGACTGAGGCCTGTGAGTGATCAGCCAGAGATCTGGGCCCAGCTAGATGATTCAGAACCTAGCAGCATGTGTTATCCATGAGCAGTCTTCTGTTTCTGAGACTGACAGGATTGGGCTTACCTTGTCTTTGGCAATTACTGTGCTCTTGAATGACCTGAGGTTTTAATTTGTTTAAAGTGAGTATGTGCTCTGAAGGAGGTGGTGGTGAGCCACTGCCCTGAACTGCAACATGGCAAAGCCATTTTGAGTGGCTTACTAGGCCATTTCCTTGAGAATTTTTAAGAGTTGGTCCCATGTAAACCAAACCAAGTAAAAGTAGATTGTCTTCCCTAAAGAACATTAACAAACTCAGTGGAGTTTAAGATCCATTCCATGATCATCATTACTGAGACTATTTTTTAATTCCAGATTTACTTAATTAACTGAATTTAAATTTACAGGCTGTCATGATGGGATTGGAATTGTTATCACGGGATCATTAGTCTGATAGATTACTCGTCCATTAGATTAACCATTGCACTGCTGTTCCTTCATTGAGAGTATAAAGAATGGAGTAAGAAAAGAATTTCCTCCAGAAGCCAGTCCCCTCTTGCTGCCTACATCCAGATTGCTCTGGTATAAACTCTGCTCAATTATCCAGCTCAGTCATAAGTAATAGAGAGTTCTGAAGGATTCACACACAAGTGGACTAATAAAGTCCTGTGGTATTTCCAAAAGGCATTTGATTCAGACAGGCAGTTAACTTCAAGCTGTAGGATTCAAGGTAAATCTTGGGCACAATAAGAAATTGATTGGAATATAGAAAACAAGAACTCACTCGAGGTGGGTATGAGTAAGGTGGCAGTACTGAGAGAGGTGCCCAAGGATTGTTCAGACCATATTTATGCCAGCGATTGACTCAAATCTCTATCAGTTGGTCAGATAGACAAAGGAGTTTATAATGTGTAAAATATAATGGCCGTGAAGCATGTACATTGTGTATTTTTGGTGCTACAGACTCGATAGCCCCAAAGGCCTCTTCTGTCCTGTTTGATTCTATAAGAAAATCACATGTAGACTTCTGAATGGTGAAGTAGCATTGCCAAGAGCCCTCATTCTTCATATTCAGTCAACATTGAGCAGTCATCGTCAAAGTTGAGTGCCAAATTATATGTCTGAGCAGATGGAAATCAAGAACAAATTATACAGGGGTTTAATCAGAGCACCATGTTGAGTGCTGGTCATTCAGTTCCAATCAGTGGGACGAGAGCGTTGGAGATGCTGGAAGCAGTGAAGAGACATGATGTTGATTATCCGGCCTTACAGTACTGGTGATCGTGAAAGATTGAACAGATTCAATCTTCTTGAATATGGAAATAGTAAAAAAAAATTAACCTAAAGGATAGAGAGACACATTGAAAGTAGTTGAAGACAGATTTTAAGTTCTTTAATTCAAAGAACGATCAGTGCATGAGATGAAACCCCAACAGAAGCAAAAGCCTTGTAATCTTTTCGAGGAATGCTGTATTAGAGGGAATATTACAGTACGAATAGAGCTGTATCATACATTCCTGGCTTGATGAACTATGATGGGCCAAATGGCTGCTCTTTGACTGTAGTAGCATCAATGACTCTGTGTTCTTAACTGGGATTGCTGCTCTGAACATCTTAGAATTATTCCAGTTGACCTCAGGACCTTTGGATTTGGGGAGTAGCTGTGGTGAATTGGCCAGGGTCATGTTCTGCATCATTACCAAATCAATCTAGCTGGAAATTTCTCATGGAAGTTATTAGGAGAGCGTCAAGTTTTTTTTGTGATTCATTCTACAGGCAAATGCATGCTCTTCCTGTCAAGGGTAAGGGGAGGGTTGGGTGGATGGGTGAGGCGTTTTGATTAAATGAATTATAAACGTATGGCTAATTTATATGCAGTGTTACTTTAAGACTTGGAGCTGCATGCAATCACTCACTCGTTGCCTGGGATTTCTTCCTTCAACATATACCCCTGCGGTTAGTGCTGCTGTAACAGGAAATGGAAAATGTATTTCAGCTTCCCTTTCAAAATTCCCTGGGTCAATGTTCAAACTAAAACTTGAGCTTTTTGGTCTGGATTTCAGACTTCAGTTTAAAGTCTGATAAAGAAACCTGCTGCCTTGTTTCAAGGTCCAGATTCTGTCACAGATACACAACACTGAGCATTTTGAAATGGAGAGTGTGAGAAACCTTGGTGTTTAAATCCCTGTCTCTATGTCCATGCCCAAGCTGAACTCACTTCAGTTGCGACAGCTGCACTGGGTGGAGGCTCGAAAATAGTAGTGTTTGGAAAATGAGAGACACCAAGTGCTGGTTTTAATTTAAATGTTTTATTTAAAGTTTTTTTTCCCTTTTGAACGAATGCACCCTTGGAGTCTTTGATTACTTAATGTAGAGGGAACTTTATTTTGTATTTAACCCTGTCCTGAGAATATTTGATGGGATAGTACAGAGGGAGCGTGATGGTTTGTGATCTGTAGATGTTTGGCGCAGTGGATACTGTGCAAATTTGCGTGTTGACTTAGAGCCTCGTGACAGAATAGATTGGACTGTCAAGTAAAAAAATCAGTGCTCAGGAAATTCGAAGCAGCAGTAGTCAACTATCACGTTGTGTTAAAGCGTACTTTAGACGTACATGAATATGAAGGAATTAATGAATAAAAAATCAAGGTTCTTGAGTGCAGAGGAGAGTTACCAGAATGGGAATGTGGATAAATCCCTTCAGTTTCGTGGGAAGACTAGAGAAAATGGGATTGAGCATTGATGGTGAATAGGAGATTCAGTAGTGCTGTTCTAAGTGAATAAGAGTAAACATTAAAGTCAAACTATTTCCACTGGCAGGCAGGTCATTAATCAGACAACATGGATTTAATAGGGTTGGCAAAAGAATCAATGGAGAGGAGAAATGTTTTTTGTACAGTGAATTGTTGTGATCTGGGCTGTTTTGCCTGAAAAGCTAGTGGAAGATTCAATGGTGAATTCCAAAAGGGAATTACTTAGAGACTTGGAAAGAAAAGAAATTGCAGGGCTTCAAGGACCAAGGAGAGGGAGGTCCTGTTGGATAACACTTTTGAAGATCCAGCACAAGCACAATGGGCCAAATGGTAATCCCCAGAACTGTAGGATTCGATCATTGTAATTAAAAACAGAAGAAGTAAATGAATTAAAAAAGGGGGAGCCCATGTGATGGTGACTTTTAACAGTCCGTTGCTGGGGACAATAGGCTGGTAATATTGCAGCTTTTGATTGTAGTGTTGTGTAGAGAGATCAGTAATTGTCTTTACATGTTGTTTACAGTGCAGCTGTGGCTTTTCTGTCTGTCCATTTATAGACTCTGCAAATGTCAAGTCAGAGGGAGTTAGTCCAGGCCCCTTGACTGCAAATTTGGCAAGTGATTAGGAAGGCAAATGGTGGAAAGTGGACATGAGGAATATCTGATCAGTCGTGATGCTATTGAATGATGGAACAAGTTCGAGAGCCAAATGGCTTATTCGTGTTTCCATTTCTTATGGCCTTATTTATTGCAAAGGGATTGTACAGAGAGTTGGTGTAACTATATCTAAAGTACATGTAAAGTTTTGGTCTTCTTATTTAAGAAATGATATAAATGCAATTGAAGCAATTTGGAGAAGCTTCAAAAAACTGACACAAGAGTTGGGCAGATTACCTTGTGTGAGAAAGTATCCGGTGGAATTTAGAAGAATAAAAAGAAATTGTGTTGATTTATATAAGATCTTGATGGGATTTGACAGAGTGGGATCCTGAATGGAGGCTAGGAGACAATGTTTAAAAATAAAGGGTCTTTCATGTAAGACTGAGATGGTGAGAATTTTTTTTTTTGAGGTTCATGAGCCTTTGGAGCACTCTTTCTCCAGAGAGTGATGTAAGCATTGTCATTAAGTATTTTTAAGGCAGAGGTAGATTCTTGAATATCAAGGAATTCCAAAGTAATACTGGGGAGTCAGCAGAAACGTGTAGTTGAGGGCACAGTCAGACTTGGGAAACCAAATTACATACAAACATACACTTAAGAGATGGGGAATGCTGTGCTGTGGGATGGGCAGTCTTTTGGATGAGACATTAAACCACATCAGCCTTCTTAGTTGAATGGCACATTCCACAGAACTGATCACAGATTTCCCTGTGGAGTCCTGGTCCATTTTCCTCTCAGGGCTGAAAGAAACTGATTTCTGAGAGCAGCTTTATTCCTGGGGAAAGGTGCTATATGAATGCTCATCGTTTATCTCCTGTTTAAAATAAGACATTGCTTTCATCACACTAAGAAGAAAAAAATAAAAGTATTTTCCCTGGTTCAAGGCTGAAGTGTCTGCAATTTCAGTTTTATTCGTGTTAATGCCCTGTGATGAATCTTCATTATATACATTTCTCTTGACCACTTTGCAGCTTCCCCGAGTGAAAATATCCCCATTTAATGGGGATTGTAGATCTCTTTATAAAATATAATCCCTTTATAAAAAATTAATTTACTGACTTACAAATTAAGTGGAATTATTTATTCTGGTATAACGGGTTCATTTCAGTTCACTAGCTTTGCCCAGACAAAGTGCTGGATGTGTTTGCTTTTTTGAGGTTCCTGACAGTGAATCTGTTACAATTTCAGAATAATGCTGACTCCCTTACTCAGTGTTAATATGATCACTGCGCTTCCACGCCTGTGCCTTCGGCAAAATATCTCTTTCTCGCAGACAAGTTTTGAAATAGAGTGTTGTATCTACCCTGAGAATAGCCGAGGCTGTGCTGGTCCTGCTCTAGCCCCGGATTTATCATAGAATCCCTACGATGTGGAAAGAGGCCCTTCAGCTCAACCCTCAGTCCACACCAACCTTCAGAGCATCCCACCCAGACCCATCCCCTAAGCTACACATCCCTGAATACTAAGGGCAATTTAGCATGGCCAGTCCACCTAGCCTGCACATCTTTGGACTGTGGGAGGAAACTGGAGCACCTGGAGGAAACCCACGCAGACACAGGGAGAATGTGCCATCTCCACACAGGCAGTCGCCCGATGGTGGAATCGAACCTTGGTCCCTGGTGCCTGTGAGGCAGCAGTCTAACTACTGAGCCACCATGCTGCCGTGTTATTTGTGTGATTTTTTTTTTTTTAAAGTTGAAATTATTGCATAGTAACCAGGAACAGTCACCCCGGCTAAATACTTTGCCAATCTTCAATGCTGGATTGAAGCACCAGCCTAGATTAGATGTTCAAGTCTCGAGTGGGACTTGATTATTCTTACGGTACAGTCAGAGAATTTTCTTGCTAATAGTGCTGATAGTGTATTGTACTAATGAGTAATGATATACTGTGATGAAATGTTGGACTCTGGATTGTTCACAATGTGCTGAATGACTACATTGTGGAGGTGGGGGTTGGTGGTGGTGAGGTTGCGACGTGGGTTTGACACGGTAAATACCTAATGCCAGTTACACCACCTTGTGTCACAGAAACAATTAGTTCTAATTCCCTTTGATTTCCCCCCTTCAATCCCATAGGGAGCTGGAACACAAGATCGGGTTCTGATTGAGATCCTTTGCACCAGGGATAACCAGCAGATCCGAGAAATTGTGCGCTGTTATAAGGAGGAGCTGGGTCGAGATTTGGAGAAGGATTTGAGGAAGGATACAAGTGGCCATTTCAGGAGATTGCTGATCTCCATGTCTCAGGTCAGTGACTAGAAAGTGGTGTGAAGGGATTGCTTGGGGCCACGAAGGGGTGATCTGATTGGATTGAAAATGCAGGTAAAGAATTAGATCATTTATCAGAGAGTAAGTGGGCAACTCCTGGTAATTATCTTGTCATGTATGGATGTTACCCTCTGTGACTGTCTCAGGCTGCTTCTCAAGCTGCTAAGGATGCAGCTCCAAGCAATTGAAAGTTGGAGCAATGTATGACTAACCACTGAAGGTTTACAGTTCTGTTCCAAAATGACCTACCTGAAATATTTCCTCCCCTGCTTCAGTGAGGATGACAGTGAGAGCAGAGCCTCTTTGTTGAATCACGCATCCACACGTTTGGCTGTACTGTGTAGGAGTCTGGTTGCTCAGCACTACCCACCAAATTTTACATGATGCGCATGTTCTTTCTGTCTTTCTTTCACTGTTTCTCTCGATCTATGTTTCAGTCTCTGTTCCTCCCTTCACTTTCTTCTCCCTCATGTCTGTCTCTGTAATATGTACATTTTCTTGTTGCAGCAACTGAAGCAAAGACTTGGAAATTTCCCACACCTTTAGAAAGTCTCAAGGCCAAAGAAAGCTCCACAGCATTTTCTCTCGCTAATAGCGCAGAGTTTGAGGTTGGCCTGGGGAGTGAGCCATGTGTCTTTGTAGCTCGTGAGGAAATCTGGAGCCTTGACTCTGGCTTTAGCTTTTTGGTAAATTCCAACTGTCTCAAAATCCAAACAAGACAACTTTTGTCATTCACTTCCATCTGTTTCAGTGCTACAGAATCTGTTGCTATTTTATGATGTTAACCACATTTTTCACAGATTCAAGTGTTCTTATCCACTTAATTTTCACTCCCGTATGGGTACAGATGTAGCCAACAAAGTCCTAGGTGACCCAGTGTGTGTTGAATGAGCTGGTTCCAGATGGGAAACTGATGTGAGTGATACTTTCACAACTTTGTTCCCTTGGGTAAAGAGGATTAAATAATAAAATGCCAGGGAGATCTAGGGTGTGCACTAGCCTAGGGCATCTGTAATGCAGCAGTCTTGGGGCTGTTCAGATTCCACTTTTTGGAACTGACTTCAGTAATCCTGACAGATCTGACAAAACTGTAAAAGTGTGGCATGGCATCTGGACGGATAACACAGTTGATACGCTGAAGTATTTCCAGGACAAAACCTGCCAGCACTACCTATTCTAGCCAGCAGACCCACACTGCATGGGCATGGTAATTCCCTCAAGATAACCAGGAAAGGAAATAACCCTTTTCACATCAGCTCTGACTACTTCCTAACATTAACCTTTCATGAAAACAAAGCAGCCGCTCCTAGTGGAGTGTGTGTATGTGTGCCTGTGGGAAATGACCTTGGCCAGGATGCTGCACGCTGGGTGAGTTATCGGGAGCTGCTGTTACCTTGGAAACGATATCCAGCGTGCAGTGAAGAGGGTCAGAGGTCTCCATGTAATGACATTGCCTTTTAGCTGTAGGTGAGCCCCAGTGAAAACTAAAGCATGAAGCTGACTTAAAACCCACTGGAATCATCCCTTGATTTCTGTTCACAGGGCAACCGCGACGAGAATCAGACGGTGGACATGCAGAAAGCGACAGCAGATGCAGAGAGGTTGTTCCGGGCTGGGGAAGGGAAGCTTGGCACAGACGAATCGACCTTCAACATGATTCTAGCAACTCGCAGCTTTCCCCAGCTCCGGGCAACTATTCAGGAATATGGCAGGGTAAGCGAGTGTAAACCTCCCCTCTGTCAGCAACTGAACAAACAAGGGACAAATGGAACTGACCTGGTTTGTGTAGGTTTATTTAAGGGCTTAGGTTTATTGAAAGTTTTCATGGTCTCTTCTTTTGCTTGTGGTTGTGGAATTAAGGGGTGAAAGCTCATCAATTTAAACATTGAGAGAAAGAGGGGCTGCAGGATTGATTTAGTCTGTTCGTGCAGCGACTGAGTCTCCTGACAGCTCTCTGTTTTATCCTGCTATTGCTTCTCACTCATGGACTTAACTGCTTTCCCTTTCACTTTAGGTATGGGCACTTTTGGAGTATTGAATACTTTGCAATGGAGAGCAGTTTAGTAATCTCTGAATGCAAAGTAGGATAATATTTGAAGCAGTGTGTGTTACTGGACGTGGGGAGAGTGCAAGAACGCTAGAATTTGTTTAGAGTGCTCTTAGTAACGAGTTAGGATAGACATGATGGGCCTAATGGCCACCTGGTGTTCTCTAACTTTAGGTTGAGAGAAAAGGTTGAAATAGATCGAGATAAAACTCCCCTGACTGTTTATCATGATGGAAAAGACATATATCCCTCAAAAGCAGGGGTTTTCCCTCTCTCAGTAAAAGCACATAAAAATGTATATTTAATTGTGGTTTCCAGTATCTCTCATGGGGCAAGGGAGAGGCCAGTCAGTCCCTTGGGACTATTTGACCATTTAGTTTGATCACAGCTGAACTGCACTTCTCACTCATTTACCTGTATTTGCTCTGTATCCCTTGCTATCCCTATGGAATGATGAAAAACTGGTCAATTTCTGTCTTAAAAAGCTGTAATTGATGGGCCCAGCATCAACAGTCTTATGGGGAGGAGAGTTCCACATACCCACCAGGCTACCTGTAAGGAAATGCTTCCTGACTTTTCCTGAACAGCCTAATTCAACTTCTAAAGTTGTGACCTGAGTTTAAATCTCACCTGCTCTGAAGATGTGTAAAACCATCTCTGAGTAGGTAGTTTGGAAGATATCTTAATATTGTGGTTGGTCTTGGCTCAGGTTGTTGAGGGAAGTCCTGACAATGGTTTTTGCTTTTAAAGATGGTGCCCCCATACTGAGATTACACACACACACACACACATTGAATGAGGAGAACATAGTTTTTAGCTCAGCTGGTAATGCCCAGGCCTTCACCAGTAGCTAAGCAGCAGGCACTGTTGGAATGTATACACTGGAAACATTATAAGTGAGTGTGATTTTGAGAAGAAATGCTGACAATGGAACAACCCAGCATCCTACAGCACAGAATCGAATCATTTAACTGAGATGGAAACTGGTGGAGCAAATTGGAAAAATTCTATTAAGAAGTAAATCTCACAACTTTAGCTGTAGTGGGAATGATTTACTTTGCAATCTAATATATTATTGGATAAGTGCTTGAGAAGATACTGTTTGGATAGTAGCTCTTCCAAAAAGGCACATTGTGCTGCTTAATTCTAGCACTGAAATCGAACAGTCCCTGAATATTGTGGTCTGCATGCAGTACATGAACATCCAAATGGAGTTTGCACATTCTCCCAGTGTCTGTGTGTGTCTCCTCTGGTGCTCCAGTTTCCTGCCACAGTCCAAAGATATGCAGGTTAGGTGGATTGGCCATGTTGAATTGACATGGTGTCCAGGGATGTGCAGGCTAGGTGAATCAGCCATGGGGAATGCAGGGTTACAGGGAAAGGGTAGGGAGATGGGTCTGGGTAATGTGTTTTTTTCTGTGGGGGGAGGGGTGCAGTGTAAACTCAGTGGACTGAATGGCCTGCTTCTGTAGTGTTTCCATGAAATCATTTTCAAACAAAATAGAAATAGTTGAAGAAATTCAAATCTGGCAGCAGAAAGGCTTATGAAGAAGTGGTTGCTAGGATCCAAAATGTTGACTCTGCTTTTTCTCCACCGATGCTGCCAGACTTGCTACATTTTTCCATCTATTTCTGTTTTTGTTTCAGATTTCCAGCGTCTGCAGGGTTTCTGTTTAGTATCTAAATCATTTTATTTTTCTGCATCTCCCAGTTTCTCCTCGTTAAGGAAAGATCTTGATTTCTTTTATTACTAGATCCTCTCACGTATTAGTGGTGTCAATCATAATTTGTTTGCTCAAGAGTGAAGGCAGATACCAACTCTTCAGTCCTCCCTGCCACTGACGCTGTCACCTGTGTTTGTTCTTGAGGGGCCTTCATTTCCCTGAGATACTGACTTCAAATTTATATATTTTACCATTAGCGTTGAATCCCTTTCATGTTATTTTTCATGTTCGTCTTTGGAACCTTGCAGTACTTGCTGTACATTCCTTGCTTTACACAGTCTGTTCTCAGTCTGCTGACTTTTATTATTTCTTTGCATTTGATGTGTTTCTCATCTTTGTTTGTTGACCACATGTGCCTACCTGCATTTATGTTGGTTGATGATCGGTTTCTGGTAAAAGTTTCTTTAAATACCTCCCACATTAACAGATTTTTTTTCCTCCCTATGTCCAATTTAAGCCAAACCCATCAGATTGCCTTTTCTTGGATTGAACTTTAATTTAGAAGTGATTTCTCCACAGTTATCTAAACGGGAACTGCTGAAAGCTGTTGACCGGGAGTTTTCAGGAGATGTGCGTGATGGAATGCATGCTATTGGTAGGTCTGACTGTTACAATCATCAGTAACACCCTACAACTTGAATTTGGCTTCTTCAGTTGGAAAATTATACCATCTCTCTTTCCTTGTCTCTCACTTTCTGTCTTGCTCATTGCTCCTCCTCAGCTCTTCTCTTCTTCTTTTACCCTCCCCGTCCTCCACCCTCATCATGTCTCTACCATTCTCCTGAATCTTGTATCCCATTACCACCTTTGTTTTCATTCTCCTCCACCCAACCAGTTTACACATGTTCACACTCTGCCTGCTGCATCCTGCATTGTTACCATGATTCCTCACACTTCCTTGCTGCACTGAGCCAGGAGCCTGAACTAGCTCCCCTGCCTTAAAACTCTCACTCTTCATTTGAAAACAGCATTCTCTTAATCCAATTTAACATTACCGTTTCCTCAATCAGCTTTACTTACCCAGTTCGCTCTCTTTCACCAAGCTTTTGATCTCCTGCAGTCTCACCACCTGTAGTTTGAAATTTGTTTTTATTGTTGTGACTTTGAGGTACCTCAATGTTTATCTGCTTTGATGGTACAGAACAGAAAAATCTCAGTCCATAAAATGTATTAGAACTGTTGAACCTTTTAACGAGCAGTGATTGCTAATTCAGTTGGCGGGAGAAGGAAGAGTGCTAGGTAGAAGCAGCTCCCATTTTGTTAGTAGGTGTGACATATCTCATTGTTTTTGTGTTTTGATTATCTTGTTATGGGCTGTTCTGTTTACGAAGGCTTATCCTTTTGCCATTCCCTTACAGTTCAATGTGTGGTCAATCGCCCGGTATTCTTTGCTGAAAAGCTCTACAAGTCCATGAAAGGTGCTGGTACCAGTGATTCTACTCTCATCCGAGTCATTGTCACTCGCAGTGAGGTATGAACACGTGTCTGAGACAGGGGAGTTCCTGTCAGCTGCTTGTATCATACAAATTGTAACTGTGTCTAACTGGGTTAATGCTACTCTCTTACCAAACTGCCCACCCTTATCTACATCTGCAAAGTCCTAGGTTCAATCCTGATCTATGCTGAGTTTTATTGACCAAATTGCTGTCTTGAATGCACCAACACATTCAATAATAATTTGGAAAATTGGGTGATCATTTTTAAAGGAAATATTTGCCAGATTTGTAGTTATGAGCCTTGGTGTGGGATTAACTGGCTTTTTCACAGACATGATGGTTGAAACGGCCTCTTTCTGTGCAGCATTATTCAGTGATCTTGGCTAGAACAACAGCCGGCCTGCTTGTTTCTCAACCAGTGGCTGCACAATTTATTGATGTGGGCTTACTGCTCCTGGTCACATTCCAGTGCCTTTGGATTGGGAATTTTTTCAGAAATCAACCAGCACAGACTAGGTATAAATCTTGAGACGATTGGCTCAACCCTCGTATTCAGAACTATACATTGGACTCCATTGCATAATGTGAAGGACTTCTCAACAGTATATAAACTGAAAGCTCCCCTCATTGAGTGATGATGTGTGGGTGAGTGATGTAGGTTTCTCATGTGTATTGGATCAGCTGCAGTCTCCATTTCATATCATTGAGCATTCTGGTTTTTAACGTCCTTTCACTCATGCTGCAGTCACCATTGTTATTTAGTGCTGACATTTATATTTGTGTGTGTTTTGTACCTGCCCATTACCGCAGACAATCTGCCCTCAATTCATCACTGAATATGGCCGCCTTGCCTGCCCCCTTCTCTCAGCTATTCCACTCACCACTACAATGCTGTTCAATCTGTCTGAGTGTGTTCAGTTTGTGCCCCCTCAAGACAATACAGTTCTCCACAACCTGCAGAATAGCTCTGACCACTTACAGCTGTATAATTTTTCACATGGTTAGAAGAGCACGAGTAATATTGCTACAACTTTCTTTCCTGAACTGTAATTTATTATACTACATGCAAATTTAGATTGTATTTTATATTTCTGAAATAGAAAGCAAAAGGACATAAACCTTGTCACTGTACTTTGATTATAAATGTGTCCTCCACAGATTGATCTTGTTCAAATCAAGCAAGCGTTTTGGGAGAAGTACCAGAAGACTTTACGTTCAATGGTGGAAAGTGACACGAGTGGAGACTACAAGCGCTTGTTGGTTTCGATTATTGGGAACTAATTCTGAAATAATAGCTTCCGGGTGACTTAATGAATTTCTTTTAACAATTGCATCAATCTTGACTTCATTAGTAGAAGGAGAAAGAGACAACATTCCTTCTTGAATCATCTCTCACTTCCTAAATTTATGGTTTACTTAAGTCATGACATACAATAGTCATGTCCCACACAAAGCAGCAATTTTAATGTTAGTTGGGCTTTCCTTTCCAGCCAAAGGTAGCTAGATGGAAACTCTTCCTGCACAAGCTGCTTGGCTGACACAGTCAGCTTTTGATCCCATTGGCTTCCCCGCCTGACACTGAAGAGTACAATCTGCCCACAGTTACTTTCCACAGTGGAGAGAACAAATCCGTGCTTTTGGAATAAGCTTACATTTGCTGCTTGGAACTTGCTTTCAAACTAGTGTGCTATTTAACATTTAGAGTACCACTAACTATTAACCCAGTGCAGATGTTCTGGTGATGAATGTCGAGTAATGGTTTGTGCTGTGATGGTAAGATTATTTTCTGAATGAAACTAAAGTATCAATCGATTTTGCTTCATATTTCACTTTATCTGGAGGTGCACAGAAACTGCTCATGGTCCATTATTGAAGTGCAGTTCATCCATATTGCCAGTTTTTACTATTTCTCAATTTCTTCCTCTAACTTGTACTGAGGATGTCTGGACTACGGCTACAATTACTAGCTTAGAGCTTTTGATACTACCTCAAACAGTGCTCTCTTCTCTCATGAGTTTCCTCAGCCGAGTTAGTGCGTCACATGGAAAGGTTTTAACTTGCCTTAATGTGAAGAAATATTGTCTCTGAAACCTCAGAATAAGGAACTGTTAAAAATTGGGAGTATATCTGAACAATGATGTTATTCTGTCTGTATAATCCTTTGGGGTCCAGTAATTTGCATTGTCATAAGATTATGTTCTCTGAAATTGTTAATGGATGAAATATGTTCACCCTCCAAACATGATGTTGATTACAGCGCAATGCTATAGATTTGCATACTAATGATGGAGATGTGCTGAGGAGGTGTCTTCAGAGGACCTTCCTTGCACCCATTCCAGCTCAGTAGACTTGTTTTTCAGGAAATTTGGCTGAATTCTGACAGCAGTGCTCTGGAGATGCTCAGTCTAGATCCCATGAATGGTAGTCTTTTAGTGAAATAAAAACAACTGGAGAACTGAACAGAAAAAGTTAACATTTTTCTGTTTTTCTTGCTACAGATGTTGCCAGAACTGCAGAGTTTCTCCAGCTCCAGCTGTTTTTATTTCAGGTCTCCTAGTGAACATTGCCTTGCTCCCTATGTAACCATGCACTGCACTGCTTTATTCTCAGCTTGGTGGCAGGGTGGCATGTTATCTGCACTAAGATGTATTTAAGAATTCTATATTAATGCCATATATTTGCTCTGCAACAATATAGCTCTCAATTATGCAATATTTGCCTGTGCCTTGTATTCTGAATACAGTTCTATTTTATATTTCTAGAGTAGTAGAAAATAAAGAATATAATCCTTGTCTCTGCACTTTGATTGTAAATGTGCCTCTTCTGAAATAGGGTTCAGTGGGTTGTGAATTTAGTGTATAGCAATCTTACTAGGCCTGAGCACTAAACTTATATTTTTTTCCTCTAAGTCTGCATATTTGTAGACAGCTAAGACTCACTTATGATATTTCTAAGCCTCATTTCACTTAGTTTTGATTTCTTTTGCTTATTTGGAAAGCTTTTACCCTGTTGTGAAGTAATCTCTCCATCACTTCCATTCCAACCACACAAATCTGCTTCTCATCCAGGAGTGGACAGTGAAGATCATTGATTTGCAGAAATGCTGGTGTCGTACTAAACTAGTGCTCAGGGAACACGAGTGAAATTGTTAACTGGAGGCTTTGGCCTGGTGATTGCTCCTAGGAGCTTGTGGTTGCTTTCTTGTGACCCCCACCTGGCAAGGGGTTGGGTTTTTTGATTCTGATATACTCTGAAATGAAGGCTGGATGACTCCTTGCTGGAATGTGGGCAATTGGCTTTACCCTGTGGACTTATGAATCAGTGACCACTAACCTGCCTTGAACTGTGGGCCACGTTGACTTAGTTTAGATGTGTGTAATCTGTAATCCTGATTTATCATTGCTCATGCTGGATTATCGTTTCCTACTTTAAAATTATGTTGCCAATATTCTAACTGATGTTTTAAAAAGTTCAATGTCAATAAAATGAAATCACTATAAAATGCTCCAGTGACAGGAAGCAGTACAGGAATTTCTTTGCATCCTGATCTAATGCTGGTTCAAATTTTGTCAAATGTTTTGCCAATAGTTATATTAATGGAATAAAAGTAAGTAATCTGGAGCTGTTTGGTTTTCTTGTCTTGTTTGGCCATCTGTGTACAGGGAAGGGGAAGAAAGTATTTACTGCCACTGTTTCTGCTCCACCCTACCATACACTTTGTATTTCTGGTTATCTGGATTGCTGTCAAACACGTGTTCATAGCATCAGCCACTACCATTCATTCTCATGAAGCGTAGGATGTTTCTCCAGAATTTCCTGTTGGACTTGAGTGACTGTTTTATATATTGACCAGCTAGTGGCTGGTCTCCTACACAAGTGGAAACAGTATCTCTGTTTATAATGAAAGGGTTTGATAGGATAAAGAGCCCAATTCTGTTTCAGGTTTCCATTTTTACGCCTCTGTCTTTTTTTCATGCTGATGATTTTCTTTGTGACTAATTCAGTGTGTTTTCTGGTCTTTACATCGTGAAGAATATAACGTTTTTTAACCAAGGCTCTACAGAACTTCCGACTTCTGATTCTAGCTCTTTAGAAGCGAATCCCTTCCTTACGGCACCAAGATTCTTGCGAGATCCTGCCATCTTCATCCTATGAGAGCCACATCCAAGGCCAGTCCCCTCTCGATATTGACATATTTGTGGATTTGCAATATACAACCCTCAAGTTTAGTTTACTAGTGAAAGACTCCTGTTATTCAGTATGACATATACGGTGGGTTCAGGATTTGGTGTTTAGTCTGTAGAGTGAACTGCCACCTGATTATGAGGAGTTGGCTTTTCAGAAGAAACTCAAGTGACCAACATTTCAGCTTCTGAGGACCACATGACTGGTTTGAATAAGATTGCAGAGTGCATCACAGCACAAGCTAATGTGGCCTACCAGTATGGTATGGTCACATTTAAAACCTGAAGTACTGCAGAAATGGTAGGTGATTAGATAAAACTCATGATGAAGAGAACAAAACTTAAAACATTTCAGTAGCAAAATATTACTTGTTGCACTCAACAACATGTGGTAGTGGCAGTAGACTAGCAATGCAGAAGCCCAGGTGCCTGGCTAGGAACAAAGGAAGGGATCTTGCCCTAGTAGGATTTGAACCTAACAGCTTAGGTTTTCTGGTGTATCTGAACTTCAGATACTGAGCAAACTGGCACAAAAGTTGGGTGGCACAGTGGTTAGCACTGCTGCCTTACAGCGCCAGGGATCCGGGTTCGATTCCAGCCTCGGGTGTCTGTCTGTGTGGAGTTTGCACATTCTCCCCGTGTCTGCGTGGGTTTCCTCCCACAGTCCAAAGATGTGCAGGTTAGGTGGATTGGCCATGTTAAATTGCCCATAGTGTTCAGGGATGTATGGGTTGTTGGGCGCATGGGTCTGGGTGGGATGCTCTGAGGTTCTGGGTGGACTTGTTAGGCCAAAGGGCCTGTTTCCACACAGTAGGGATTCTATGAAAACCCAGGCAGAGGCTGTGCCCTGCCAAGATACTGTCACACTTCAAACATCTCCATTATATCAATGTAGCAACACCCCCAAGTCTCAGTCCTTCAGGGAGTCTTACATACACACTCCATCTGCCCTCTAGCTTTTGTAAACTCAGAAATTGTTCCTGCTCTTGGATTCTTGCCACCCAGCGTTGTTGATGTCAGCAGGAAGTGAGATTGAACTCTGATCCTTCTCCGGCTCCATCTGCTGTTCAAATGTGATCCCCATCTAACAGAGTGCCTGAGACTGTGAGATTTCAGTGATGGAACTCTCATGCTCTTCTCCCCTGAGACAAGAGTGGGAATGAGAAGCAGAGCTTAAAGCTGCTGCGAAATGCTTTCCTCAGAGATAAAACCATCAAAAATTTGACTTCCAGTCATTTCTGAAAGTAGTGACTAGCTATTAGGCAGAAATACATTCTCAGGGTTGAAATTTCACCAAACATGCAGAAACTCTTGCAGCCTGCATGACAACACTTCCCCCAAGACAAAATCCACCCACAGCTATCTCCTTCATAACCCTGTCTACCTCTCTGATCTGCAATCAAACACTTTCTCTCCATATAACTGTGACACTACCCTGCTCCAGCCAATTTGGGCAGTGGTGCACAAATCTAGTATCTGGTTTTGGTAGAGCCTATGCGTTATTCTAACCCAGACAGTAGTGAGAAGATTCAAAGTGATATACTATAGCAATACATTGCTGGAAATATTCTCTAGATTGAAATGCTCCCTTTCAAAGCCTGGAAGCATATGTTCGAAGTCAAGCCATCCAACACATTTAAACTGCTCAGCAAATCAGATTAGTTGTAAATCTGGGAGTTCTCCTAGCAATAATCTCAACAGCAGCAAACTTACCCAACAGGCTGTGGGGAAATTCAGATTAGAAATTAAATCTGCAACAGATAGATGGAACTAAAGGGTAGTTAGTCTGCACTGGCTACCGACAATTCCTCCAGTGGGAGAAGCTGCATTAAAACAGCTGCTCTTATCTTCTGATTTCTGATGAAGGGTCTAGGCCCGAAACGTCAAGTTTTCCTTCTCCTATGCTGCTGCTTGGCCTGCTGTGTTCATCCAGCCCCATGCCTTGTTATCTCGGATTCTCCAGCATCTGCAGTACCTTTTATCTCTGCTCTTATCTTCATACCAGCCTCAATGCCAAAACCCATGCACGTCATACATACAATTGAATTCAACACTGCCAACTCTAATTAGACAGGTTTTTGGAGATTTTGTTACACAACCTGATCTTTGAGGAGTGGGATGGAGGAGAAATATCTTCATTTGTGGTGTTTTGGAAATTTCTACCCCAAAAGGTTGTAGATGCTCCATTGCTGAATATACTTTTATAATAAGGATTAATATATTTTTAATCTCTCAGGGAATCAAGAGGTATGGAGAGTGGGTGGGAATGGAGTAGAGGCAGAAGACCAGCGTTGACCACATTAAGCGTCAGAGCAGACTTTACCCCTGTTCTTATTCCTAGTTTGACTAACGACCCTGTTTAGTCACAGCCTTTTGATTCCCATCTCCAATACTGTCATTAGTCATAAATGGTAATATTAAAAGAAGCTTCCAATTATGCTTGAACCCTCCACAGTTTTTCCTATGGGTGTATTCTGACAGCAACACCTGGAAGATGTGTCCACAATTTCTGGAGACTTCAGATCAAAATCCTACAGGGTTGGTAATTTCAATTGCAACTTAAAAAGAGTTCTGTATTGCTGGCAAAGATAGGCAATTTAATGCCCAGATCCCACAACCTATAATCCAGAAGCATCTTACAGTTGTCTCCAATCAGTGAACATGCTCAAATAATTCACTTGCCCCTGAATCGAAGCATCTTCTTCAATGGAAGTTACCAGTATTTTCCCAGGGCAACTATCATTAAAAGAAGTGTTCTGTGGCACTCTGTCCTCCTGTAACTAACTATCATGTAACCCCTGATTCTGTGATAGGGAATGGGTACAAAGACAAGGATTAGATATGATTTTATCCGTGATTGTTGTATTGGGAACAGTGAGGCAATGAGAAACCGAAAGGTTGAGGGCATAGCCACAAACGTTGGTCAGGCCAATTACACAAATAGAGATGAGGAATGAAGAACAAAGAAACCTCAGTTGTTTCACTTTACCAAATTTTCAGATTTTAAAATATAAATCCAAGCAGGTCATCCATCTCATGGGCTATTGACTTTATCTTTCAATTTTCTCTTTAGGTTCCAGGATCATGCTACACCGTGAATGTTGGACCAACTCCTGTTTTTCCAAAACAAAACCTCGGCATCAATCCAGAAGAGGGATCTTTAGACAATGAAAATCTTGCACTTATGTTATTTGCCTGACCTCAGGATTCTATAAAGCATTTTGCAGCAAATAACATAGAGTTGATGTTTAATGACTGTTTTAATGTAGCAAATATGTCAGCCAGAACAGCAACAACTTGCTAAGTAACAGCTGATCTGGTTTTAGGTTTGGCTGCAGGATAAATATTCACAGTCGCCAGGGAGAATTTTCCTTCTCTAGTATTAGTGCCATCAGATATTTACATGCACCTCACTGGGTGGACATGACTTCAGCTAAATGCTCCATCTTCCAAGCAGCACCTTTATGTAGCAGTACTGTATAAGAATGTTAACCAAGACTAAAAACTGAAGCATCAAGAACTGGACTTGAGCTCCTGAGGTGACTCAATGGCAAGTGCTTCCATATGGACAAGGCTGATACCTTCGCTACTTTTGGAAAGTAAGACCACAAAATGCTCCTAACAATGTTTTGATGGAGATCCAGTGATATTGACAATGTAGGCCAAAGCTTACACCCACAGCACAGCATGGAGTACACCGAATGAAAGTTGACTGCTCACCTATTTCCATTTTTGTTTACAAGTTCTTCAAGTTAATTCAATTTAAACTTCTTTAAGTCAATTCAAATAAAAAACGAGATTGTAAATAGCAAAATTAAAACTCCATTGTAATTAGACAACAAACATTAGATGCAAAGTTGATTAATTTGAGTGGAGCCAGGTAAGGTAGAAAAAGGGAGAAAATCTGCTCTCAAAGTCACTTCTGGGTAAGAAACATTTCGTGCAAGACAACGAATATATCTGTAAAACTCAGCACTCAATGAAGCAGCCAGGGAGGCAATGGCCTAGTCGTATTATTGCTGGACTATTAATCCAGAGACCAAGATAACGTTCTGAGTTCAAATCCCAACATGGCAGTTGGTGGAATTTGAATTCAATAAAGAGAGTCTGGAATTAGTAATAACCATGAGTTTGTTGCTGATTGTCAGAAAATCCCATCTGGTTCACTAATGTCCTTTAGGGAAGGAAACTGCCATCCTTACCTGGTCTGGCCTACATATGACTCCAGACCCACAGCAATGTGGTTGACTCTTAACTGCCCTCTGGGCAATTAGGGATGGGCAATAAATGCTGCCTCAAGAAGTGCCACCCTCATCCCATGAATGAATAAAGAAAAAAATCTAATCAAATCAATGCAAGCAGATTGACTAAATATACCTTGAGGGACCGTGCAGTTTACTACTTCCAAAAGCGGAGAAAGAATAAATCCACACTGTCCAGTAAAAGCCGTGGCCCATACACAACATTTATTGTGTACCATCTTACAAAATATTTAAATATGTCAGAGCAAGTGTACAGCTTCCAGCTGAGACAGACTTATGTACATGTGCTCATGGCAAACAAAGAGGGGAGACAATTATTTTTCTTCTTTCCCATGATGATGTTTCAAGTTTGGTGGGCAAGAGACTGAGAAACGAATCCGGTTGCAAATGCATTAAAATGCAGCCAAGTACTGTGACAATCAATATTATTATTATTATTAATCAAATAAAACATTAACTTTTTGACACAATGTATTTGAACAGAGCAATATTATAAAAAAGTTAACATGCAACCTTGATTTGACACTGCCGCCATGATCCTGGTTTTAACCTGGGCAATAGCTTGCATCGCATAAACAGAAACATGTCAAAATACCTGAAGCTCTTCCGCCCTGGAGGTTTGGTGCAATACAAGCCAGTCGGATACTCACAATGCACTAAAAAGGTACCCATTACATTTATGCAACCCTAGGATGCTGTCCTGTACATAATAGGTCTATATATTAAATATCTGCAAAATGAAAAAAACATGCATACACAAATTACACAGCTAAGCTTTACAGACTTGATATGATTCAAATGTCTTTTCACAATGTACAAAATTCAATTAAAAGTACCTTTCAATTAACATTGTGTGTGGGCTATTAATTCAAAATACAGGTTAAAACTTAAAAGGGGCCAGAAATGTAAATTTAACAAAAGCTGGGATTCTACGGGCCAATGTCTTTCTGGGTTAAATAGCTTTGGTTTCTTTTAAAGCAAGAAACACTTCTACAAACTACGATGCAGCAACTGTAGCACAGGCTTAATAACGTCCGATAGAAGGAATAAAGCTGAGGTCAGCATGTTATCAGGCCCTGCCATCCAATAGATTTATTTTTGGCATTCTCTAAATTTAAAATACATAATCTTGCAGCCTCAGAATTATTTTTTAAGACCATTCTACCATTTAAAAACTTGTCTTTAGTAGACATTATTACGAAACAATGTTCAGCAATAAATAGTGGCTCTTCAGCATTAATTAGGGTTTCTGTTCAAATTCTGATTGGAATCAACTAAAGCTATTCAACAAAGATTGTAAACTTAACAGGTGTTGAAGTCGATGGGCGTGAGATGCTAGTCTAGATGTGATTTAGTGAAAACGGTTATGCCTTTCCAAGGATCCAGAAGTCTCGAATATATGCTGCATGCACATGAATCTTCATCTACCACAGGCCGTTCTCTCAAAAGCAGGATGGCTTTACCATATCTGATCATTTAAAGGTCACCAAATTTGTTCAGTCTTTCAAAAAACAAATGGATAGATTGCTTTGGCTAAGAAACTGAAGCCATTTCAGAAGCTGTGATTCAGGGAGATCTCAGGCAATTGGAGAATGAGAAGGGGAGACAGTCATTGTACGTTGCTGTTGCCAGTTCCATTGTTCTCGTTAGTATTTGATGCATTCACTGAGTTGATACCATCTTGCTGGGTAGCATCCTTCCTTGGAGGCATTCGCTCATTAATCCTGTCCAGCCCTTTAGCTTCTTCAAAACTACAGATTTTGTGTTGGGGTGAGAATCCTCGGATTGCTTAATGAAATACAGAATAAATGAATGAGTGGTGGAAATGGGACAACAAAGTAAATTTCTTACAAGCAATAAAATGAGCAGCTCAATACCAAAGGTAATGGAGTTTTAAAAATTTAGTGTGCATTGAATGAGACATTTCTGTCATCCACTGGACAATTCTCCATTTTACAGGGCAGAAAAAGGGGACTGAATACCTAAAGAAGAAACTACAGAGCACCAAAATGCTTACAAAGCAAATTATCAGGGGACAATCAGAGAAAGCTACAGTGCGTACAAGGGATGGATTTCCCTATATGTTGGGGTAAGTGACTTGCTCCTGTACTGCAAGGTACACCAAAACAGTAGAAAAATCAAATGCAAAATCTGACAGAGATCAATGTAAAGTCCAGCATCTAAAAACTGCCATCTTATTCATCCTGTGGCCAGTGTGCTTAATAGCCAAGGTTTCTTCTTTCCTGGATCACAAGTAATATCATTCTTCAGCAATCATTGGAACAGTTTTAGTTTTTTTTTCCAGTTTGAAAGAAAATCAAACATGTGAACAAGTTCATTTTTAATTAATTTGATTTGTTTTTGCTTCTGCAATCAAAATTCTTAGCCAATCTTTGGGATTAAATTTCCAAGTATGTGCAATTAAATAGGAGCCTCATCACCACTTTTTGTAATATACAGCTGACTGGAATCTATTGTAACATTCAGGAAGGAGACAGGAGGATGGAAGCTCAATTTCTGGCAAATAATTCTAATCAGAGATGACAATTTGGTGAGTTTGATTTCAAACAACTTTACTCAAAAGGAGACTTTTTAAGCAAAAGGTACAATTTTAAAGGGTTACAATGTAATCATATGAAATAGCTGGCTCCATTATTGTATGAGTGCTGTTTAATGATGTGTCAACAGAGCTTATACTGATACACAAGAACTTGCTACACGAGAATTTTTGAAAGATACTTAGCTATTTGATTCATATATCAACCTCCGTGTCAAATCTAAGTCAATATCACATTTAGCAATTATAAAGTCTATTTTAAAGTCATTTATCACAGGAAAATAAGCTGTCTTGAATACCAAGTCGGTACCTTAGCAGTTAACTTAGCTGAAAATATCAACACGAGGCCCTTTAATCAGAGGGCTTGCATGAAATTTACAGTGTGAAGTCTATCACCATTAACCTTGCACAACCAGGCAGATGTGTTGCAAACACCATGTAAAGACAAGGAGCAACCTTATTGTTCACAGACTGTAAGGAAGCTGAAGGCCTATTTCATTGCAGCTTTCAGTAAGGAGTCCTGAAGAAAGCCTATTTAGAACTTTCTTGGATAATTTCTTCAAAGAGCCAAGTTTTCGTTGATTAAATTTGTTCAAGAATTCACAATTTACACAACTGTATCATCAAATGAACTAACAAAATGCACAATTTATAATTTATGAAAGCAAATAGAAACTGCCTCATAAGACAAAGAAGCAGAAGTAGACCTTCCAGCCCATTGAGTCTGCTCCAACGTTCAATGAGAGCATGGCTAACTTGATAATCCTCAACTCCACTTTCCTACCTTATCCCAGAACCCCCAGACTCCTTACTGATTTGAAATCTGTCTAGTTCAGCTTTGGTAACAAATTCCACAGATTCTCTACCCTAAGAAATTCTTCCTCATCTGTCACAAATGGATGACCTGTCATTCTGAGATTATGCTCTCTGGTGCTAGATTCTTATAAAGGGAAAAAACCTTTCCACAGGTATCCTGTCAACATCACTAGGAATCCCATACTTCAATGATGTCATCTCTGGTTCTTCTAAACTCCAGTGACTACACGCCCAACCTACTCAAACATTCCTCATAAGACACTTCTTCCATGGCTGGGATCAACCCACCAACTTCTCTGGGCTGCCAGTACATATTTTTCTACAGATAAGGGGCCCAAAACTGTCCACAGAATTCCAGCTGTGGTCTGACTATTGCTTTGTATAGCTTTAACAAGGCTTCCTTTTTTTTTTAAAACTTCATTCCCTTTGAAATAAAGACCAACATTCCATTTGTTTCTCTGTTACCTGCTGAATGAAAGGACACCCAAATTCCTGTTCTGTAGCTTTCCCTATTCAATTAACGGTCAGCTCCTCTATTCTTCCTGTCAAAGTGCATAACCACACATTTTCCCCCGGCAAGCTTTTTAACCATTCGTTTAAACTGTCTAAATCCCTTTGCGTGCCCTTGTGTCACCCTCACCACTTGCCCTCCCACAGGTCTTTGTCGTCTGCAAACCTGGCGATTGTACAATCACTTTCCTCAACCAAGTATATATATTATAGTGAACTGTGGCCCAACACCAGTCTCTCTAACAGTCCACTTATACAGGTTGCCACCCTAAAAATGCCCCTTTATCCCAACTCTACCTTCTAGTAATTAGCCAGCTCTCTATCTATGCTAATGAACTACTCCCAACACGACTGGCTCTTACCTGGTTATGTAACCTAATGTGCTGTATGTTATTGACCGTCTTCTGGAAATCCAGATATATTACATTTACTGGGTTCTCCCTTCCAGTTTATTCCATCCTCAAAAGAATTCTAATAACTTTGTCAGGCATGAAGGAAGCCAATGAGGTCTCTGCTTGACTATATTATCTACTTCTAAATTTTCTATTACATTCTTTATAATGGACTCAAATCTTTACGCATAACACACATTAAGCTAACTGGCCTATCTTTTATTTTCCTCTGGCCTCATTCTCCGAAGGGGCCTAGACTAATTATGTCCTCTCCTCCATTTTATATATTTAAAGAAGCACATACAATCCTTTTTAATATTACTTGCTAATTTGTCCTCAGTTTATTTTCTCCCACAGTTTTGGCTTTTAAAACTTTCTCAATCTTCTAGTTTACACTAATCTTTGCCACAGTGCATGTTCTTTCTTTCAAGTTGTGATTATTGTTAGCTTCCTTCATTGGTCATGGCTACTTTATCCCTAATCCTAGAATGCTTCTTCACTAGGAAATATCTTTGTTGTGAGTCATGAACTATCTTCTCTTGCCCCTTCTAATGTTCATTTGAATGCTACAGAGTTATGAACCCACAAATGTTACAATAATCAACAGTGCCCTTAGTATGTCTGAGCTCAGCCACTCCCTGGACCAGCTTATGGGCAGGAGGATGATCTGTACTTTAACTATCTGAGAACACTCTGTGCTTCTTAAAACATGTGCTTTTGAAACAAGTAGGACAAAGAATTTGAGGCACAGATCAGACATAGCCCGGTGAGATCACCCAAATTTAGCTCCAAAGAAAAAACATTGCTGGAATGGGAAATCACCCTTCAGCTCACTTACTAGGAAGACGATGGTGCATTTTCTTTAAGAATCTAACAAGCATGCAAACTGTTTCAGCACTCTCATGCAGTAACTTCAAACACTGGAAAGACTTCACGCTAACATGCAGAACTTAAACTAATGAAACATGCTCCATATAAATTGGCAAGGTTGTTCAAGAAATTAATCATATACCAACTCACTTCCATAATATTACCTCGTACAAGGTAATATAGACAGTGAGACGACTAAACCTAACTCACCTTTGCAAAGGAAAAGCATGGTATTCCTCAAAAATATTCTCTATTCACAATAAAAATGAATGAGAGACCAATTCAAATCCTGCTTGTGCAAGTTAAGATCCAGAAAAAATCTACACCATTCTCACCCCCACTCCCCAAAACTCTGCCACATATCTCTGATTTCTGACACACTGGGCGTACCTTCATCAGCCTCAATTGCCTCAACTGTGGCTGTACAGAAGTGAGCAGTTGCATGCAAAATGAATGAGAGAGATGAGTAGCGTAGTATTTCATAGAAACAGCAAGGAACAAACAGCAGCATAACATATTATTCCCCAGACAGAACCATAATTAACTCCAGATTCAGGGCGGCAGCTTTAGTATGCAAAAGTGTTAATACACAATACAGGAAATAGAAATTGGAGCAAACAGTGTACAATTTATAATTTGTTGAAAGCACTTGTACTGTAATGCAAAACAATACGGAAATTAATCAATTCAGCTCTTACTTTAGTTCTGTCTTTTATCTTAGCCTCGAGAGAAAAAGAATAGATAATGGCTCATGCATAATTTTATATTGTAATGGACATGAACCAAAGCATTTTTGGTGTGGAGCATGTCACCATATCCAAAAATCAGTCTATTATGTATAAAACACTCATGCCAAAGCCTGAGTAACTCAGAATGAATCAAGATTTATACACGCAGAAATCCGCACCAAGATTGGAAAAAACCTTTACACGTGATAGAAGCAAAATGAATACGAAATTGGCCGAGTGATAGGAAACAGGGAGTAATAGTTGGGTAGATATTTTTTGGGCTCAGGAAGGCTTGTACTGGAGTTTACCAGGGGTTGTTAACTGGACTCTTGCTTTTCTTGATACATATTAGCGATCTGGATCTTGGTGTGCCGGGCACAATTATAAAGTGTGCAGATGATATGAAACTTAAAAGCATTGTAAACTGCGGGGAAAGAGTGTAGAACTTCCGAGTGCAGAAATGAGAGATGGTTCCTTTTGGCTGGAAGAACATGGACCAACAATATAAAACAGGAGACACAATTCTCAAGAGGTTGCAGGAGCAGAGGAGCCTGAATGCATATGTGCATACATCATTGAAGGTGGCAGGACACAGTGAAGACAGTAGTTAATAAACCATTGTGTTCTCATTAATAGGATCATAGAATACAAGAGCAATGAGGTAATGTTGAACTTTTACAGGGCATCTGTTAGACCCCAGCTAGAGTATTACATCATAGAAAAGATGTAGTGAACACACTGGAGAGAGTGTAGAGAAGATTTACAAGAATCCTTCCAGGGATGAGAATCTTCAGATGTGAGGATGGATTGGACAGGTTTAAACGATTCTCTTTGGAGATAAGAACTGATAGTACTTTTCAAAACCATGTGTGGGGTGTAGACAGAGTGAGAGCAAGACACCATTCTCGATTTCCCAAGGATCAAGAATCAAGAATAAAACGGATCAGATTTAAAGCGAATTGGGACAAAAAGCAAATGTAATGTGAAAAAGTTTTTGTTAAACACGAGTGGTTTGGGTCTGCAATGTACTTCCTGAAGGTGTGGTAGGAGGCCGGTTCAACTGAGACATTCAAGAGCATACTGGAGAATTATCTAGATACAATGTGTGAGGATATGGGGAAAAGTCTGGAGAATGACACAGTTGTTATGCACAGCTAGACAGCTGATGGCAGATAATACTTCTGTGATTCTGATTTTTATTGGTAAGTAGTAACACAAGTACAAAAATTCTTTGAAAAGAAAACTGGGCTAGATCTTTTTGTGGGATTGATTTGGGCAGTGGTGGCATTGATTCCAAGCTATAATAGTCTGCAAGTTGAAAGGTCCAAGAAAAAAAAACACAAAAATTTAATAGACAAGCCAAATAATTTTGTCTCAAACATCCATCAATTCCATCTACCTCATTTTTGATACATTTTTATCTCAAAAACATTTTGGATTATTTCTACATCAGATTTTCTGATGAAGGGTTTAGGCCCGAAACGTCAAGTTTTTCTGCTCCTATGATGCTGCTTGACCTGCTGTGTTCATCCAGCCCCATTCTTGTTATCTCGGATTCTCCAGCATCTGCAGTACCTTTTATCTCTGGATTATTTCTACATTTGTTAATGTGAAGAATGTCAGTACTGGTAAATAAATTAAATTTCACTTCACACTTCCTGTAACAAGCATCCTTTTAGACAGATAAAATTCCCTCTACCAAATCAAACTGCCTCAGGTTCAAACTCAGAGGAGCTGCAAGAATGAAAAAATATTCAGGATTAATGTTGTTCAATTCCAATCTTGTCCTTTCTCAACTTCAAAACTGGGGTAGTTGAACAACAACGTAATGTTCAGAATTGGGATTCAATAACCCAAAAGATAACGAAGCAGTGCTGAAACAAATCAATTCAGAAGTTTCACAGAGTACAAATGTCAACACTGCAGGTAACAAAGCCCAAGAGTAGCATGATGACTTCAGTTGTGAATAAATACTCTAATGATCCAACAAATGCAATAATTTAGTCGGCTCAAACCCAATCTGGGGTGGCCCCTTTCAATTTCTGTGTAAAAGTCTCAAACTTACCTTATGTATTATTATTCTCAATCCTAAATGAGGAGTTCAACTTTTATCCCTCTTTCTAAATTGTCACCCTCCCCATAAAGACTCTAGACTATAAGTGGACCCTGGTAGCTTTCCTGTTCCTCAGTCAATTATCCATCTTCCACATTCTAACAGGTTATTCACACATGGAGGCATCACACTTGATCACATCCTCAAGGTGTAGCTTAATGCTTAACCTGGTCAGTGTCCACATATCAGGAAAAAGATTCTAATTAGCAAACACAAGGAGCATCAGCAGCTTTCAAAGAGGCCTCGATTGAAGTTTTTTAGCCACTTTTACTATTCTTATGAAAATATACAAACATCTGTTTCAGTGAATTCAAGCTATATGATTAAACACATCACAATGCAGCCACCAGATAGCAAGAGATTAGAACGGATATGGACTGAAATGGCATAGGAAATCAAGTTTTGTTTTCACCAAGCCAGTAAGCTCCCTCTAGCATTATTCAGCTTCCATTACTTGGGTCTCTTGCCTGTTGAATGCAAATACACACGATATGCTTGTACCCAGCAATATTATTTCTAGATTCTAACCAATAATTTGCCTCTCCAAAAAAGAAATTATTTGCATTTATACAGCACCTTTTGTGAAATCAGACAATTCCAGAGCACTTTACAGCCAATTAGGCAAGAGTGGAGAGGCACCATTGTTATAATACATGAAAACATGGCAACCAATTAATGCATAGCAAGATCCCTCGAAAGGTAGTGACACACGTGCCCTGATAATCTATTTTTAAGTGATGCTTGCTGAGGGATAGATACTACCCAAGGCACCAGGAGAACGTCCCTTCTTTTTGAGATCACGTCACGGGACCTTTGACAACTCCCCAAAGTGGCAGACAGTGTTGTCTTATGTCTCATAGTCAGCACATTTTTGAAAGACATGCTGATATGATCACTGCATCATAGCAGTATCATTCATCCAGCAGGTAAAAACACTGTTGGAGGCAAAGCCTGCACCATGGTGGCAGATCAGACCCTTATGCGGTTCAACATCTTATTTGAAAGACAGCAGCTCCATTCCGTCAATACTGTGCTTGAGTTTTGGCCCATGTTGTGTGCGCAAAACTGCTGTGGGACGTAAGCCTCCAATCCTCTGATTGAGAGACAAGAGTGCCACTGTAAAACCACAGTATTTCCTCATTTATTTGGTAGGCCTTTATTTGCAGTAATGTGTTTAGCTTTGGTCCCACAGCCCAAGAGGAACATAATGATTCTGGAGAAAGATCAACTATGAGCACTTGTGGAACTTATGGCCCAACCTAAGAACAGAGGTGGTGAACATGATTTGGGAGATAATTTACACCTCTTAGGAAACTATTAGGATGGAGGGGCTAATACAACACATGGAAAGTGGGAATCATCACTTAATTATTAATTGGATTGAGACCACCTAGGCCTTGTCTGATTATACAAAGTCAAAGTGGATTTTAACCCATGAATTGAGGCACTGGTCATCACCATCCAGTCTTCCTCACACTCAGGGAAGACTAGAGAATTGCAAATGTTACTCCTTTATTCACAAAAGTGTGTGAAGACAAACTACAGTCCTCTTAATTTAACTTTTGTGGCGGGAAATCTTCTAGAAACAATGAGTCAGGACAAAATTAATAGTCACTTGGCCACCATGGATTTGTTAAGAGCAAACTGCATTTAACTAACTAGCTTGAGCTGTCTTAAAGAATGGACAGAGATTGACGAGGGTAATGCTCTTCATGTGGTGTATACAGATTTCCAAAAGGGACTCGTTTAGACTCATGAAATTGCCTGAATGACTGGAAAGAGGTTAATGGCTGTTTTCCAAACCGGAGGATGCTTGGGATAATATAATTCCGTGGGCATCAGTGTTTGGAATCAAGTCGAAAGAATGTAGAATTGTAAACCATACAGTATTACAGGATTTACCATTAGAGTATAGTGTACAACAGCAAGTAAATTGTGTTTAACTTCAACTCTGGTTTGGTCTTAACTGGAATAATACATCAAGTGCTAGGCACTGTATTTTAGCAAGGATGCAAAGATTATTGGAGAAACAATTCACAAAAATGGTTCCAGGCACGAAGAATCATTCACAGAGGCCAATAATTCAAATAGACAAATTCTCCTCACTCTTCTCTAGATCCAGTGGTTTTAAATTCATGGTCGAGTACTGAGGGGGATGCTACTTAATTTTGAAATCTTGCCTAACATCATTTCAGGTCGCTCATTCCAGCTAACATCCTGGTAAACATCCTCTGTACCTTTCTCTGAAGTGTGCTCAGAATCAGCCTCAATACTTCAGCTGAGGCCAAGCCAGTTTAATCTATTCCTCAATTTATGAATCCTACAAATCCACTGCTTCTTAAACTACCTTCACAAATCGTCCTGGACTTCAAGGACGGGGAGGGGTCGTACAGTGGTATTGTCACTAAACTGGCAATCCAGAGTACCTAACTAATGCTCGGGGCACATGTGGTTGAATCCCATCACTGCAAATGATGGAACTGGATTTCAATCGATAAATCTGGCCACAAAGTCATTGTCAATTGGTGTAAAATTCCATCCGGCTCTCCAATTCCTTTAGGAAAGTGTGTCTTCATACACGGTTTGGCCTGTATACAACTCCAAATCTAATGCAATGTGGTTGATTCTTGAATGCCCTCTGAAATGACCTGGAAAGCTGCTCAGTTCTGTCTAATCTTTATGAAATCTGATAACAAGAATGAAATGGGATAAGCCAGCCAGCATTAACCAGCTACAGGAAATTACCTTACTAAGGTCTGGGAGCTTGTATCAAAATTAGAGGAGTGACCCATAGACTAGTTAAGCAACAGCCTTAAGCAACCCTTAGTAGCATCGACACGCAGAGGGATCTAGGCATACAGGCCCACAGTCCCCTGAAAGTAGCAAGACAAGGGGCTAAGGTGGTCAAGGAGGCACATTGCATGCTTGCTTTCATCCCCAGGGCATAGAGTATAAAATTAGCAAGTCACGTTGCAGCAGCATAGAAATTAGGTTAGGCCACATTTGAACATTGGCAACTAGAACTGTGCACACATTACTGAAAGGATGTGGAAACTTTGGAGAAGATACTGAAACAGTTTACCAGAATGTTGCCTGGTTTGGAGGGTATTAGCTAATGAGCAGAGATTGAACAAACCTGGTTTATTTTTAACTTGAACATCGAAGGATGAGTGACGACCTGACAGAAGTTAACAAATTATGACAGGCATGGATAGTCAGGGTCGTTTTCCTCAGTAGAAATATCAATTAGTAGGGGAGACAGGTTTAAGTAATAGGGGGTAAAGTTTAAAGGTGACATGACAGGCAAAGTTGTTATTTTTTTAAGCAGAGTGCGGTAATTGCCTGGAATGCACTGCCAGAAGTGGTAGCGGAGACAGATAAAATAGCAACGTTTAAGAGGCATCTTGACAGATACAGGAATAAGTAGGGAATAAAGGGACAGAGGCAAAAGGTTTAGTTTAGAAAGGTATGAATTGGTGCAGTCTTGGTGGGCCTGTTCCTGCACTTTGTTCTTGTTCTTTGAAGCCTCAGTGTCAAGAGCAAGGAAGCACCCTGCTGACTACCTCCTACTGCAATCTCAGTTGATTAATCAGTACTTCTCCAAGTTAAGCACAACTTGCATGGAGAACTGAGGTTGGCAAGAGCATAGAATGCACTCTGGGTGGGGAACTTCCAATTTTTTTTCCCCCATTCATAAGATGCTAGCTCGTCTAGCATCCAATACCTGTCCCTAGATGCCCTTATGGTAGTGGTAAGCTGCCTTCCTGAGCCACTTCAGTTTGTGCTGTGGGAGAGAACTCCAAGATTTTTGACCAATCAACACTGAAGGCACAGTTATGTATTTCCAAGTCAAGATGGTGAACTACTTGCAGGGAAATTTGCAGGTGGTGGTATTATCATGTATCTGCTACCTTTGTCCTTGATCATGGGTTTGAAAGACACTGTTTAAGAGTTTTTGGTGAATTTCTGCCATGCACGTTGCAGATGATACACATTGCTGCTACTGAGCATCAGTAATAGAGAGACTGGATGCCTGTGGATGTGTCAAATCAATAGGCTGCATTGTCCTGGATGGTGTCAAGCTGGAGTATTATTGGAGTTGAGCTGATCCAGGCAAGTGAGGTGCATTCCCTCACACTCCTAATTTGTGCCTTCCAAATGGCCCACTTGGTCCAGAGGTTTGTAATCACATCTGACAGGTTGATTAGGAATCGATCATTCTATTTATAACATATTAGACTTCCATATTAGTCCTCTAGAAGTGCACTTCCTCAACACAAATATAAAAATACAAGAGTACAGTTCTTTAAAATTCAAAATCTGTTTGCAACATGCAAAAAGAGTTCACTGTAAATCTGGGTCTGTGACATTGCAGCAACTGTTTTAAAGATGAAAGCCCTGGCACTAAAACTATTGGGATCAACGGCATGATTTTACACAACAAATACTTTTGATTCAAAGGAGGTGGCTTTAAGTTTCCACATAATTGAAAAGCAAGCTCATTTCATGTGCCAACAGAGAATTATCCCACGTTAAGGAGCTTTTGTTATTGTTTAATGTCACACTGCAAATTAAGATTTAATTAAAAGAGATTTATCAGTTGTTAAAGTTGATAATTTAATCAAATAAATTGCAAAAGCTGCATAATGGGAAACAAAGGGAAAGCTTTGAAAATATACTTTACAGATGTTGGCTGGTTTTAAGAGACAGCTGAATGCTCAGCTAAAGGAGCCAAGGCCTTACTGAACATCTAGCTAAGCATTTTCAATATTTCTTATATTCTTCCACAATTACCATACAGGTGCATTTAGTCCAGGAAAGCTAAAGTTGTTCGATTAAACGTTTATGTCCATCACTTCTAAAACATCTCCATTTTTGATATACAAACTCGACGGCCTATTTCACTAACTACTCCGATAAGCAACATCCCATACACAAGGAAACATGGGCTTTGCTTGTATCAGACACCATAGCACAGGAACAGGTCATTCTGAATAACATGGACAAATATTTACCAGATTCCCAGGAACACTGGAATTAAGAGCAAGAGTAGGCAATTCAGCCTTTCGAGCCTGTTCCGCCATTTCCTCTTTATCATTCTGAATTTTACTCATTCCCTGGTGGTCTAGTAGTTAGGATTCAGCACTTTCGCTGCTGTGACCCGGGTCTGATTCCCACTCGGAAAAGGCAATCTCTGGGCAGCACAGTGGTTAGCACTGCTGCCTCACAGTGCCAGGGACTCAGGTTCGATTCCACCCTCGGGTGTGTGGAGTTTGCACATTCTCCCCGCGTCTGCGTGGGTTTCCTCCAGGTGCTCCAGTTTCCTCTCATGGTCCAAGGATGTGCAGGCTAGGTGAATTGGCCATTCTAAATTGCCCATAGAGTTCAGGGATGTGTAGATTAGGTGGGTTATAGGGGAATGGGCCAGTGTGGACTTGTTGGGCTGAAGGGCCTGTTTCCACACTGTAGGGATTCTATTCTATGATTAATATGATCATAGCTGATCTTATCGTAGTCTCAACTTCACTTTCCTGCCCCCTCATCTAGTCCTTTATCCCATCTTTCATCAGAAACGCTTCTATTTATTTCTTGAATCGGTTAATCGATTCTCCTCCACTGCACTCTGGGACCGTGAATTCCACAGATCCACAACCCTCAGAAGTAGTTTCTCCTTATCTCAGTTTTGAGCCCACCTCCTCTCACTCTATATCTATGGCCTCTTGTGGGACAATCCCAAACAAAGGGGAAAACATCTGTTTGGTGTTCACCTTATCAATCCCATTTATCATTTGATGTACCTCAATCAGATCAGCCCTCATTATTCTGAACTCTCACGAATACAAGCCCAAGCTATTCAACTGCTTCTTGTATGACAGCCCTTTCAACCCTGGAATCAACCTGGTGAAACTCTACTGAACTACCTCTAGTGTCACCACATCCATCTTCAAGTAAGGAGACCAAAACTGGACACAATATTCCAGCTGTGGTCTCACAGACACCTTTTATAATTGCAATAACACATCTTTACTTTTATAATCTAGTCACTTTGCAATAAATGCCAGGATTCAACTTTCCTTTTTTAAATTATATGCTGCACCTGTATACCCACTTTCTGCAATTCATGCACAAAGACGCCCAGATCCCTCCGCACTGACACACTTCGAAGCCACTTCTCATTTAAAATAATTTGCACGTATATTTTTCCAGGCAAAACGGACAACCTCACATCCATTTCAAACTGACTGTTTCAATCTCCTGGGTTTTGTACTTTTTGTTTTCCCACAAGATTTCAAATTGTTTTCAAGGACATGAAGTATTACAAAAACAAAATTTTATTTCCACTGATCAGTGAGTAGAACGTAACACTGAAAGCAAAACAGAGGGAGATATCTGGGGAGACAGAAACTAGGTATGGAGACTCAACATATCAAGACGGTACCTGTGAAGAGAGAAACAGAGTTAAGGTGCAAACTTCAAATCAAAACTGGACATCATGCTGAAATATTAATTGAGTATTTCTCTGTCAGCAATTCGCTGACAGACATTCTGCGATGCTCTGGATGCTACCCAACAATATGCTAGAAACAACCATCATTAGGAGGCCTGGATGCAATTCAAATCATTTTGTTCCTTTCCAACCAACTTCCAATCCCTGACTTCTCACCTTGGCTCAGGCATAGTTCTGTGGGTGATGGCACCCAAGATGCCTCACCCTGGCTACTACAATTCATGGATGAATGCAGACACACCTTGACACAGGATGATTACTAAACTGATGAAGAAATGATCACAGACAAGTCCATTCCCTCTCACATCTGGAGTTGAGAATCTAGACTAATCTTTAGTGAGCAGAATGACAGGCACCAGATCTACTGTACCAAATCTACAGTCAAATTCATGAAGAATCATAAGTTGAACACGGGAGTTTCCACGTGTACTGCTAAGCTAGGCCTAAAACCCTTCGAGGTATTTCAGGAAATTTTTAAAGGAAACCTAAATTTAGAAGGCAAACTAAGGGTGTTCCTTAAAAGATACCGCACATACACAAAATTTTATCTGTTAATTTACAGACAACTGAAAAAATGAAGCAACACTCACTGTATCAGTTTCATATTTTTGCTTTGCTTTTACATTGCTGGATGGTTGGGGAGGATCAGGACAGTAGGTGATTTAGAGTTATAGAGCTATAGAGCATAGAAAAAGGCCCTTCAACCCAACTCATCCATGCTAACTAGGTTTCCTAAATGAATGAGTCCCATTTTCCTGCATTTCGGTCATGTTCTTCTAAATCTTTCCTATCCAAATGCCTTAAATGTTGTAATTGCACCCGCTTCGACCATTTCCTCTGGAAGCTTGTTCCATACAAGAACCATCCTCTGTGTGAGAAGACTGCCTCTCGGGTCCCTTGTAAATCTCTCCTCTGTCACCTTAACCTTTTGCCGTCTAGTTGTGGTCCCTCTTACCTTGCTGAAAAGGCCTTGCCTCTTCACCTTATCTATGTCCCTCATGACTTTATAAGGTTCTGTAAGATCATCCCCTCAGCCTATGATCCAGGGAAAGAGTGTCCCAGCTTATTTCTCAAATCTTGGTAACATCCTTTTGAGTCCTTTTTGCATCTTTTCCAGTTTAATAACATCCTTCCTATAGCAGGGCAACTAGGATTGTACGCAGTATTCCAAATGTTTGTCACGCTTGCCTTCATTGATCAGAGCATCGACAATAGGAGTTGGGATGTCGTGTTGCAACTGTAAAGGACATTGGTGAGGCCAATTTTTGAGAACTGCATACAGTTCTGGTTACCGTTTTCAGGGAGGATATTATTAAATTGGAAAGTGGTCAGAAAATATTTACAAGAATGTTACTGGGACTGCAAGATTTGAGTTTCAGGACTGTCATAGAGTAAGGGGGAAGGCGATGGCCTAGTGGGTATTATCGCTAGACTATTAATCGAGAAACCCAGCTGATGTTCTGGGGACCTGGTTTTGAATCCCACGATGGCAGATGGCGGAATTGGAATTCAAAAAAAAAGTCTGGAATTAAGAATCTACTGATCACCATGAAATCATTGCTCATTGTCAGAAAAACCCATCTGGTTCACTAATGTCCTTCAGGGGAGGAAATCTGCCACTCTCACCTGGTCTGGCCTACATGTGAGTCCAGACCCACAGCAATGTGGTTGACTCTCAACTGCCCTCTGAAGCGGCCTAGCAAGCCACTCAGATGTATCAATCGCTACAAAGACTCAAAGAAATAGAACTGGATGGATCACCTGGCATCGACCTAGGCACCGGAAAAGACAATGGCAGAAACAGCCCTGTCAACCCTGTAAAAGTCGTCCTCACTAACATTTGGGGGTTAATGCCCTCCCTAATAGCATTGTGGGTCAACCCACAGCAGGAGGACTGCAGTGGTTCAAAAAGGCAGCTCACTACCACCTACTCTAGGGCAACTAGGGATGGGCAAGAAATGCTGGTCAGCCAGCCAGCGACTCCCGCATCCCACAAATGAATTTTTCAAAAATACAAAATAGAAACAGGCCCTTTGGCCTGAACTGATCCATGCTCACCGTGGTGCCCATTCAGTCAGTTCCAATTACCTGCATTTCGTCCATATCCTTCTGAACTCTTCATAACCATGGACCTATCCAAATGTGTTTTTTTCAAAAAGTGTTGCTATTGTACCTGCATTAACCACTTTCTCTGGCAGCCCATTCCATATATGCACCAGTCTCTGCATGAAGAAGTGCCCCTCAGGTCCTACTTAAACCTTTCCCCTCTCATCTTAAACCCATGCCCTCTAGTTTTCAATTACCCATCCCAGGGGAAAAGACTATATCCATCCATCCATCCTACCTATGCCCCTAATGATTTTATTTGTACGTTGGGTAGGCTGAGACCTTTCTTTCCTGGAGAATAGGAGATTGAGGGGTGAACTTATAGGGGTTTGAGAGATCATGAGGGGCATAGATGAAATGAATTTCAAAGGTCTTTTCCCTAGGGTAGAAAAGTTCAAATCTAGAGGGCGTAAGTTTAAGGTGAGAGGAGAAAGATTTAAAAGGGACTTGAGGAACAACTTTTTCACAGAGGGTGGTGTGTATATGAAATGAACTGCCAGAGAAAGTGGTGAAGGCAAGTACAGTTACAACATTTAAAGGATATTTGCAGAGATACAGGAATAGGAAAGGTTTAGACAGATATAGGCCAAATGCAGGCAAACAGGACTAGTTTAATTGAGGAAACTTTGTTGGCATGGACTGAAGTGACTGTTTCTGTGCTGTATGACTCTGTGGTCTTACTAATATCTGCAGCTGTAACACGACGTCCCAACTCCTGCACTCAGTACTCTGCCCGATGAGGGCAAGCATGCCAAATGCCTTCACCACCTTGTATACCTGTGACACCACTTTCAAAGGAACTGCGTACCTGCACGCCACGTCTCTGTTTGACAACTCTCCTGTCAAATACTTCTAGTGACTACAGTATAGCTTTCAAAGCCCTTCTAAACACCATTCATGCAGACTCCATTACAGTGAAAACAAAAAGCCTGCTCAATAGCAGCTGAATGTCTGAAGGGGTACGTATTTTAAGTCTTTTGAGGAGCTCCTTTAATGGCCAAAGCAATTCTGCAATCATAGGGGCACCCCACCATTGTGGGTTCTACCTGCTTCGTTGTGCAGCACAAAATCCAGTGAGCAACCAAAACAGGGCTCAGGCAACATTTCAACTTTCTTTATTGGATCGAGAAGATAGATGCCCATCTGTCCTGTGCAAACAGCCTCAGTGCCCAGCCCGCTTATTATCAGCGCACAAGGTAAGCTGCAGTCTCCAAACTACCTCATCAGATGATCTTAGTGCCCATGAAAGCTGCATAAATTAGGTTGCCAATGGTAGCACCACTTGAAGAGATATCATGGGCTACTTTGCAATTCTGAACACAAAGGGCTATTGTAAAGCATCCAGTTTAGTGTTTTGCCTTTGTGTGCTCTGTAGTTTAAAATCAACTTTCCATGATGCGAATGGACTACTCGCGATCCAAAAGTTAATAAGTATTATAAAGAAAGCACAGTCGATCACGAGGTTTATTTCAAATCCAACTCATTGATTTAGAAAAGCAAGCTTTCATTAAATCTGCAAATGATTAATTTTATTTGCAGCACTCTTTAGACTAGACAAACTAATGGTTTAACAACCATGTCTTAAAACAGGATAAATTTTAAGACAAATGTTGTAGTTAGCCAGAGAGAGACTACAGAGATAGTTAGATACTTTGAAGGCAATTGTTGAGGCTCTGGTCTCAGGGCAGGCTTCTAAATCACTGGTGTTAAGAATCTAAAATTTAACCCACGATCTCACTTTCACCTCCAGCTTCTCACATTTTCAGCACTGAATACGTAGAGGCAGCATGGAAAATATGCATTTTTGAAGGGCAACAATGAAAGTACAGCATGGGAAGTCTTTTTCAGATTTTGCAAAAGAAAAGGAGACGGGAAGACTCAATGAGGCCTTGTTAGGGCAAGGGAACTATAGGCGAATATGCACAGTTAATAATTCAAAGAGATGGGGAAAGAGCATTGAATACAGAGTAAACCGATACCAAAGGTTTGGCTTCAATACATATCTAAAGATTAGGTAACAGCCAAGGAGAAGCTGTAGATGGATTTGAACTCGAGCACTAGAATCTTTAATTCCACTGGAGCAGAACACAACAGTGGACTATTGGAAAGGACAATAGCAGTTTTAGGCTTAATGTAGAGGAGGACAAGCGTTCAGATTATACTGCAGTTTGTAGAGCGTGCAGGCCAATGTGAAGAGTGATCATGAGCTACTCATCACAAAATACTCTTCAAAATACTAATCACTCTTCTCATCAAGGTGATGGTGCATTACCCAATCTCTGTCTAAATAAATCAAAGCACAGCGCAAAAGATTTCAGAAAACATTAAGGTCTGCTTCTTAACTCTAAAAATCTGGAACTAAAAAAACACAACTAACTTTTTGCATGCTTCTACATAGTACATTTATGATCCCAAATGCCTAAATTAGTGATTTCAAATTTTAACTAAAATGAATGGGAAAATGCATTATATCAGATATCTGGGTTGCATCATGTCTTGTGAAATTTGGTTAACCCTTCAATACAGTCCAGTTAATCCTCGTGTAACTGGAAACAGCAATGCCCTTCATTCATTTCTGGGAAATTGTCGCAAGTATGTAGTACAGCAAACATTAGACACAAGTCTGCCTGAAATCTTTAAAAGCAGCTTAAACATTTGGGTCTTTATTAAGGCTGTGTATGCAATATGGGTTTATATTTGATTTTCCAATTTCAATTTCAGGATAAGAGTATTACTGGCAAGACTACTAATAAATGCTCAACCCTACATACCCTCAAATTTCTTACTCGTCCACTTCAGATGTCAATCAACATCGCTGGTGTCAAACTGGACTCCCAAGCATGAATTAATGGTGAATTTATTCACAATCCAACTGCTTCAATACTACTGTTACTGTTCTATTTTATAACTTTCCTATGAAGCTCCTTAGGAAGTTTTATTACATTAAAAGATGTGACACATTCTTGTCGTCAAAAAGAAATTTGCCTCTTTATCCCGTTATCATCATAGATCTGTATGTGACCTTCAAATCTCTGTTCCTGCACCCCCCCCAACAAAACTTGTTAAAAAAATCTTCCATTATGAATTAAACTTTGATGTTGCTTCCTGCCCTTAGCTCCCAAGCATATAAACACTAACCTTTGCAACTGGTAAGCATGCCACATTAAGCACGTGGAAAGGTGCCTGGGCTCCATGTGCCCACCATGGTTGCAAACATAAAGACAGGTTCAAAGACAGAAACATGGGCTATCAGTCAGGTTGCTCTTTTTAAAGAGAGCTGAGAGCAAGAATTTTCAGCAAAGGCTGAGGGATTCGAATAAAGTTAATGATCATTTCATTTGCCAAAGTAAAAAACCCACTGAGGAAATGTAACATTTTAATTATTTTGTACTACCACAAGACAAATTGAACTGACTAAATTAAACATTTTTTACTGTTGACTTGATACATGTAAAATAAAGTAGCTCCAAAATGCCCTCATCCTACCAAGTGATTTCCTTCTTCATTCTCAAAATGATTGAAGCTCTTGCCAATGCCATGGAGAAAGAAACTGATCTCCACTAAAAGTGCAGAATGAGTTTGGTGCAAATTGGCAGTCTGTTTTACACCTAGGTCAATTTTCTTGATCATTTACTTCAATTGAAAAAGCAAACTGGGCTGGGTGAATACCACGCTGTTTACTATGAATGTTTTATTTACATTATTAGCGAAGATCAATTTTGAACTTATTACATCTTATTTAAAATTTCAAGGAGCATGTTGTGAGATCTTAGTGTAACCAGGTGGTGCTAATAGATACTGTATAATTTTTAACAATTCTTTCATGGGATTATTGCATAACATATGATGACCAATTCTTGATCATGATTGAACAGTGTGTTGCTCAGCTATTTCAGAGGACAATTAACAGTCAACAACATTGCTGCGGGCCTGGAGTCATCGTAGGCCACTCTAGGCGTGAACAGCAAATTTCCTTCCCTGAAGGGTACGAATGAACCAGATGGGTTATGACAAGATAGTTTCTTGGTTACTGTTCTGGAGATTAGCTTACAATTCTACGTTTCATTAATTGAATCTAAACCTGACTAGCTGCCGAGATGCGATCTGAACCAGTGTTCCCAGAACATTGGCCTAGGGCTCTGGATTACAATTTTCATAGCACTACTCAACCACACTCTAAGCCTAGATCAATTCCATGTGCATTACTTGTTTCCTGCAGAAACTGATGTTCTGAATTGCAGAATATGCTGAAGCATATAGGCTTATTACTAAGGAGGTTCAGATAGGTCCTAAAATGGAACACTGACAGAATTTCTTTAAAAGTAAAATACAGCAGATGCTAGAGATATGAAATAAAATCGAAATACTGCAGACTTTTAGCAAGTTGGGCAGTACAAGTGCAGAGAGAAACAGAGTCAACGTTTGAGTCAATATGACTTGTTCAGAGCCAAAGATTAATAGTGAGTGTGAAACATTAATGCTCTTGCTCTCTTCACAGATTCTGCCAGACCTGAGTTTTTTTCAGCACTTCATTTTTATTGCAAAATTTTCTTCCTTTCCAAACACTGAAGAAACTAATTTGACAATTATATAAGAGAACAGATAGACTGATGTAAATAGGATGCAGATTTATGAAGAAGAGTTGACCTGCATAGCTGAATGATCAGCACACCAATAAAACTAATGAAACAACTAGAGAATCTGGGAACGTGCATTTTCAAAGATGTACCAGTGTGGTGTCTCAGGCTTCAGTACTGTAACGGTGGTACATTAGTTTTCATTACACGTACAAATTACATATCAGTTAAGATGTTTCAATTAGAATTTATTGAAATCTAAAATTTTTAACAGCCTACTTTTCAGTTGGGTGAACACTCAGTTATGCAGCACTGGGATGAAATATTGGTGCTTACATGTCAAGAAGTGACTTTACATAGATGCCACAAAATCCTCCGATCTTACAGCAATCTAACACTTGTCTGCCAGAAAGTGAACAAAGAATACAACTGTTCTTACCTCAGTTGTTGATAAACTTTAAAAGCCCATAATATGGGATGAGGGTAGTAAACACTCAGAAAGGCAAGTGTTAAGCATGAACACATGGCAAAATGTTTTTGAAATGTAGACTAGGCTTGATAATTATCAAATAATTTCAAGTTGCAGAGATAACATACTTATGGATGTGTATTTTCAAAAAGGTATTTAATAACTTGTCACTTAAGAGACTTTTTTTTAAATTACTAGAGCCAGTAAGGCTATAAATTGGAAAGAGAACACAAGTCAAAATTTGGGATAATTAAATTTTTTTCAGATTGCTGAGACGTGGTTATGAGACAACTGGGGTCCCCATTATCCATTTACAATATTGATTTGGACCTGGGGTATAGACAAAATACTGTAAAGGCTTGTTGAGTATACTAACTTAGGCATCAATGTAAACTGTTGTGAAGACCATAATTGGGCAGCTAACAAAAAGATGACAGATGCAACTCGTGCAATGAAACGACAACTGATACATTTTTGGAAATGGTGAAAAATAAATAACCAGCAAGATCTGGAATAGATTGCAGGAACTGATAGATGTAACAGAGCTGGCATACATTTTTAACAGGTGGAAGATTGTTGATAGCAAAGGCTATAAAATAGTAAACTGATTTCATTAGATCAAACCCAATACCCTTACATATAAAAGCAAGAGAACATTATGATAGCGATCAACTTAACAGAAGGATATCAGAATTAACGGGCTCAGAAAGAATGATACCAAATGAGAGATTATGATGATGAAGGATTTTAAAACGGTTTACTTTTCCAGCTCAACAGTGACTGAGAGCAACCTATAAAAAGTTTGAAAAAGTGAAAGGTGATTATGAGACAAACGATAATAGACTGTTGTAACTGCTTGATGAATCAATTAATGAGGGGTCTAAAAGATATCAATACGACAAAAGGAGAGCTCAGAATAATTTGTTTCACGCAGAGGGCTATTCCGACAGAATATTTTACAAGTAGCTAATGAGGCAAAGACATGACAAAGTGCAACTCAATCTCAGTATTTTAATAAGGAGAAAATAACATGATAATGGGCAAGAACAAGGAAATTGAGTTAGGGTAGGCAGTTTTGGTTCAGCAACTCATCAGCACAGACATTCTTCTAATGTCATACACACAAATATTGAACTATTATCCAGCTGAACTTGGAAAATATTTTGGGCCCCTTTCTCGCAGTGTTGCAAAGTATTTGAATCAAACCAGTTTGTAGTTGGAATTCCAAAGGCTATTTTTATTTTGAAATAAAACAAGTATGCACACTCAAAGGAAGTTTAATCACAAACCAATGCTGGATGAATTTCCTCCCATTCAATTGCAGCTTCAAACACTCACTCTTACACAAGCAATCATCTCAAGTCCCAATATGAATTAACACACAGACTCTACCATATTTCCTGAAAAGATGCTTCAGGAAAACTACACATATAATACATGTAACATTGACGGACACAGCCACAGAAGACTGTTTTATCTGTGGAGGAAGGAAAGGCATGTTACAAGATCTGAAGACAATTCAAGCAAGCAGAGAGAACATGCATACACAGTACACAAATATGAATAGAGGATAAATACTTTGGTGTCATTTCATGGGGTATATGTGATATATCCCATGGTTACCATGCCTCACTTGTTGGTTTTCCCAAGTAAAGACTGAATTTGCATACAACGATCATTAACAAATGGACTTATAGTTTAGGACATGCCCTGTAAAATGTCTGTGCTCTTTTCACAAAGCTTGGTTTGTTAGGTCATGATCAACTGAAGTCAATATGATAATGCAGCTTGGCTGTTTAACTAATGGGACCAAGAGCTGTGATTTACACAATTTCAATTAATTGAATGTCTGAATTTACAACATACAAGACGACGCTGCTAAAATAATCACCTTTTTTGAAAATGCCAATATCCCCAACCTGAAGAAGCATCTAAGCAAAAAGTAAAAGGCCAGGAAATAAAACATTTGAGAAAACATGACCAATATTTAGATTTTATATCTGATATGTAAACCTTGGTTAGCGTGCATTCATATTGCCTGATTACATGTAACAGCGCTTAGATCAGCCACTGAGACACGAGGTAAAAAGCGTCACAAACTCCCAGCATGCATTAAATGCAGTGCTAGTGAAACAGCGAGATATACCCCAATCCATCTGAGGCACAGGAAGAGGCAATGCATCATTACCACTTTGTAGGGTCTGTCGTCCTCCTGCCAACACTCCGCTTGGTAACATTCCAGTGGGAGTTAATCCCTTCAGCGTCAGCACGCTCTCACTCTCCTCTCTGTAAATGTAGAACATGGAGAACGTATTCAGAACTTCTGCAAAATAAAGGAAATAAAATTCTACCTGATATAAATGGAGTACATTCTATTACTTTAAGAGAAACTGCCATCTAAATAACCACAACAACATTGCTCTGACCCACCAAATGTTGAAGAAGATTTGGACCCATGCTGTGGTGAACCTTCATCCAAGTACCAATTTTCATCTGAAAGTAACTGCCAAATTCAATTACACTATTCAACTGTAGGTGGTTTCCAGGGAGGCTGGCAAGCAGGGGTGTTCTGAGTTGCAATGTAATTGAATCACAATCAGAAGACTGTGATCTGGTTGCACACTCCGTCCCAGCCAAGGTTGCAATAAAGTCTATTGTAGAGTCAGAAATGATCAGGAAAGCAGTGATTTATGAACATCTTATTCAATATCAACCTTACACTCTAATTATTCATTAAACCAAGATAGGAACATTGAGACATTTTCTATTTCATAAATCAAATGAAACTACGGATTTGCAAAATAATTAGCAAATTTGAACCACTGAAGATTTAGAGGTACTAAGCCACATAAGTAGATATTAAGTGATTAATGACCAAAGTTTAGCTCAAAGAGAGCTTCTTACGAACACCTTAACACGACATTATTGAAATAGAAAGTCACATTTGATCCTTACACTAAGGACAGCTAGAAGACAAAAGGAACTCTCACCTGAGAACTGAGAACACTCTGGCCATTTTGCCAATTGCTCGAATCTTGTTCCTAATGATCTCCTTGCGAGCGGCAGCTGTACCTATTCAAAAAATAAACCACACTTGAAGTTTAGAGTTGCACAGCATGGAATCGACTCTTCAGTCCAAGTAGTCCATGCCGACCATGTTCCCAATCCAAACTAGTCCCACTTGCCTGTGTTTGGCCCCATATCCCTCCAAACTTTTCCAATTCATGTACTCATCCAAATGTCTGTTAGATGTTGTAACTGTGTCTCCATCCACCACTTCCTTTGGCAATTCACTTTACACATGAACTAATGTGTTTAAAAAAAGTGGATGCTCACATCCTTTTTAAATCATTTTTCTCTCACCTTAAACATATGCCTCCTAGTTATGAACTCCCCCAACCTTTGAGAAAAGGCCACTGCTATTCACCCCATCTACGCCCCTCATGATTTTATAAACCTCAAAAAAAGGTCACACCTCTGTCTCCTACGCTCCAGTGAAAAATGTCCCAGTCTATTTTTATATCTCAAACCCTCTACTCCCAGCAACATCCTGAACGTCTCCAATTTAATAATGTCCTTCCTATAGCAGGTCAACCAAAACCGCACGCCATACTCCAGAAGAGGCTTCACCAACATCCTGTACAACCCCAATATAACCTCTCAAACTCTTTTACTCAAAAGTCTAAACAGTGAAGGCAAGCACGCTAAACATGTTTCTAACCACCCTGTCAACCAAACTTCAAAGAATGATATATCCGAACACCTAGGTCTCTCTCTGTTCTACAATATTAGCCAAGGACCTATCATTAATTGGAAGAGTCCTGCTCTTGTTTGCTCTAACAAAAGGCAATACCTTGCATTTATCCAAATTAAATCCATCTGCCAGTCCTCAGCCCATCTGACCTAATTGATCAAGGTCTCTCTAATTCTAGACAAACTTCTTTGATATTCTCTATACCACCACTTTTGGTGTCACCTACAAACTTCGTAACCACGTTTCCTAAATTTTCATCCAAATCATTCACATTAGTGACAAAAATGGCCCCAGTATCCATCCCTGTGGAACACTGCTAGTCATAGGACTCCAGTCCAAAAATCAACCCTACACCCTGTCTCCTACCGTAAAGCCAATTTTGTATATAATTGGCAAGCTCTCCCTGAAGCCCATGTGATCAAACTTTACCAATTAGTCAACCATGCAGAATCTTGTCATAGGCTTTACTAAAATCCACGTAAACAACATATAATACTTTGCCCTCAGTCTTTTTGGTTGCCTCTTCAAAAAACTCAATCATTTTGTAACAATTTTTCTACATGGCATTTTTCCACTTATACATAGCTCTGTGATCTATCCCCTGGCTTCAAGCTAATAGCTTAAATTCAACCCCTAATGTGCCAGTAAAATATCTGCTTTCTTTGCAAGAGGATCATTGCTATATCAAGGCTTGGGATGAACTACAGTGTTTAGGCTGGAGATGAAGGTTTTATAAAAGGTTCCTGAAATCTTTGATTGGGAGGCCTGAACTAGTGAAGTTGCCTTACCAAAACCAATGCCAACAAATCAACTTTCCAAGGCACTACTTAAAGTCTCCGACAACCCTAAGAATCAGAAATAGCGTGTCTGAGACAAATGACATATTCTGAGAATTTGTTCTTATATACTTTCGACACCTACTGATCAATGGATTAACCCATACACTTAAAATATAAAGCTCACTTACCATCAAAAGCATCATCTCCTTCAGACATAAGCTCATCATCAGAGCAGATATTGAGGACATTAACCAACATCTCTGTTACTGTACAACAGAAATAAATTTGTTTATTTAGATTTTATCTTTCATCTGTGCCACGTGTTATAATTTTACTTTGCTAGTATTTTCAATTTACCTTTAGTAAAATGAGTGTTCAATAGCTATACCTTTTTCTCCAACAAATGGCAGGGACCACGTAAAGACATCCATGAAGTTAGGCAGCCAGTAGGGATGAGGAGAACAGTTGAACTGTCGAATATTCATCACATTGTTTTCATACTTCAATACAGCAGCTGAAATGAAAACAGTTTCTCAGTGACGTGCCAAACACTGTAGTGTACAATAGGTTGAGTTGTTTCAAATAGTAAACGCACCTTTGTAAACTGCCTAAAAGAAACGTTGAATTTGCTCTGAGGATCAAGTTTGTAAAATGAACCAGGCAGAGGCACACTGACTGAATACTTGCTGAACAATTGACAAATGTGCACAACGGAAGTCTACAAAGTTACTATCATTGGCCTCAATGGCTCAGGTGCATGGAAAAGAAAATTAAAATCAGGTTTCCCCAAATGTTGATTACCATTCACTGCCCCAGCAATATAGCACATCAGCTGATGTGAGAGAGCAAGATTGAAAGCACAGTTAATCATGGTGTCCCCTTATAACAAGAATCTGTCACTAGTGCAGATGACAATGACCTGGAAAATGCAACTTGAAGCAGTCTATCAGCATGTCAAGTAAAATAAAGATTTTTCTTTGAAAGAAGGTGTAAGCTAATGAAATAAGATTCAAATAACTTGCCTTTATTATTGTAGACGTCTAAGTAGTTTGGTGCAGAAAAGATTGTAATTAATGACGGAAACCCAGTGGTTTGGCTTTTTCTGTACATTCTGTAGCTGCACAAAAAAATATAGAAAACAATCCTCGTTAATCACATAATAAATGTAAAACTTGTAATGAAAATATCACTGCACAATTATCAGAACTTAGTGACCAAACAGAAATAACTTTCATTTATGTGGTGCATTTCAAAACCTCAAAGTCTCTGTTATAATAACAAACTATTTTTGAAACACTGTTTACTTATTATGCAGAAAACCTTGACCATGGTTGGTCAAATTATAATAAATTTAGTATAGAAACCAAATTAAATTAGTCTGTGCAGCCCAAAAAGCACCATGATGAACAAAATCCTCTAGGAAGGCAGAGGTGAGAAAGGAGGATAAAAGTAATATATTGGGCTAAATTATTAAGTCGGCCTCAAGTCCTTCATATTGGGATTAGTAGGTGCTTAGTGTGCAGACATTGGGGATGCCCACCAATGCCCCCATCAAAGGTCTAATATCTTAAAATGGTTGCGTCCACACTCACCATCTAAGCGAAGAAGTGAAGTGCACTTTCTAAGGTGAAACATTTTTTGGTGAGATGAGGCGAGGCAAGGCGAGGCAAGGCAAGAGAGGGAACGGGTTCTTACTGGTGCAGGCAGTTGTCTGAGAGAGCACCGCAAGGTGGAAGCACACTGAACGGTTCAGCAAAGTCAAAATATAAAAAAATGGACAACTGTCAGGTTAGGGCCCTCCATAGAATTGCTGGCAATTGTGGCTGTGACCCACCTGATCCCCATGGCTCCCAGTTGTGAACATTCAGCTCCCTTCACCTTGCAGCAGGAGTCTGCCTCCTGACAGGCTTCAACCATAATAGGACATCTATCCAATCAGGAAAATCCCGACAGCATCACCAAACTGCTATCCATTTGACCCGGGTTTTGGCAAGATAGCCTGAAAACAGGTGCACGTCAAGGAGACCTGATGCATTATTTTTCCAATTTCACTGCTGGCCTCACTCCAAGGGATGGGAAAATTGTGCTGTTTTCTTGACAATTCAGGGCCTCAAAGCACAGCAGCTCAGTTCTGCTTGTCTTTGAATTATGGAGTGTCCTGTTTGAATTCTGGGACGTTGGAAGGTTGAAACAAATTTTTTTGTGTTTAGAAAACACTTAGGTTAATACTTGAGGCAGGTTTGTTTCTTCGGTGGATAAGCTCGAAATAATTAGAGCATGTATTTATAATTGATGTGAGCTCTGAGATTGCATGGAGTGCACTGAAGCCACCTGAAATATTCAACTCAAGACAGTAGGATCCAAACTATTGATCTGTTGGGGCTCAGTTAAGAATAAACCCACAGAGCCATCAAAGGCAGCCTTCAATTTTTAGAAAATTGTATGTTTACTTCATAATGCATTAAATTTTTGAATCAAATCAGTTGAAAGAATTTCTCATTACACTGTTAATACTGATCAGTTGTCCGACACAGTGTTGTCACTTGCTTTGTGTAAAACGTTTGCATATGCTACGGATACGATTGACTCCAGAATTGCATTCATTGTTGGACAATGCACGCTATATATCCCTGGATAGCAAATAATTTTGAAGAGTTCCGAGTATTACATAGGTGCACATCATAAAAAGAATTATTGACAGTAAAATGAAAGGAAGGAAACTGTTCATAATCAATTGACTAAAATGGGCCATTTAAAATATAGTTGATTACTGAGCTGCAGCATCAGACATTCAGTTGTCATACCCAACTCCACGAGAATGAAATTATACCACTGTCTGCTAAATGCGCCAAAACCCCTTGAATTTGTTGAGGTGATTCACTTCTTCTATTTCAATGTGCTCACACCAAACTGTTAATGGGATCCAAGAGCTTATTAACATTTTTACAGCATGTTTGCAGTTATGTTGTTTCAGTGACGAATTACTTCACAATGTCTGACCAAATTTATTCTCCAATGTCCATTAACACTCCTGTAATGAAACTAAGGTCATTAGCTAGGACAAGGTTAAAATTCCATCTTGCTTATTGTGGTTGGTTGGCTCGCTGAGCTGGTTTGTTGATCCGTAGACCGTGCGCTACCACGCTGGGTAACATCAGTGCAGCCTGTGGTGAAGCGGCGTTGAGTTTTCCTGCCTGTTATTTAAACTCTGGTATCCGTTGAGCTGGAACACAGCGCGACCCCATATACACTCCATTGCAAAGGAAAACCAGAACGGAGGTAATCCAGCTCAACAGACATCAAAGTTTAACTAACAGACAGGAAAACACAACGGCGCTTCATCGGAGGCTGCACTGATGATGTTACCCAGCAGGGTAATGAAACGTCTGCGGAACAACAAACCAGCTCAGTGAGCCAACCAACCACAACATCCACAACACGAGCTACAAATCTACTCTAAAACCTTAGAGATTCATCTCACTTAATAATTTTGTGGTTTGATGAATATAAACAAACTGTTAATCTTCCAAACCCAACTGATCGAAAAAATTGGCTTCATAGGTTTAATTTCTCTTGTTCTATTACCATACTTTTAGCATAGTAGCTTTCAAAACTTAGAACATGAAAACACAATTTACATTCATTTCCTGGACAGGTCATACAGCTCTTTGTTACAGCAGACAAGTGGGAGGATGACCGTCCTTAGGCTCTGGGCACCATAACAGCCAGTGCTGCAGAGCCAACAAGCAGAAAAGCAGCTATCAATTACCCTGGTCCCACTCAACACCACCAAAAGGCCACTCAGAGACAGTAACTACTTCCAATGCTGGGTCAGAGAGAACACAGTGTGGAGCTGGAGGAACACAGCAGGCCAGGCAGCATCAGAGGAGCAGGAAAGCTGATGCCTCGGGTTGGGACCCTTCTTCAGAAATTTCTGATCCTGTCTGGCCTGCTGTGTTTCTCCAGTTCCACACTGTGTTCTCACCAAAAGGCCACTGACCACTTAAGCTCAAGGTACATCTGTAATAATAATTCACAGCAATTTCTGATTCATAGCATTAATGGTCTTTAGACATGTTGAGATAGTAAAGTGTCCTCCCTCACCTAAGATAGTAGTGAGCTTTCAAGGATTCTGCAGCCAAAGCAAGTCAGACTAATCTTTTGATAGATTAGTTAGAAGGTAAAGAATTCTGAGCTTAATGATGGTCAAGCCATTAAACCTATAGTTTAGGTACCAAAAAAAAACTAAACAACTAACAGAAGAAAACGGAAAGGAATTGGAAAGCATTAAAAAGCCAGGAAGAAAAAAACAGTTCAGAGAGATGCAGCCGTTGGGGCAATTTAGGAACACAACTTCTTAAAGGATAGGCAACAGTTAAACAAAGCAGAAGATATCCCTGATCAGCCAGGAATGGAAGGATTGTAAAGGGCAAACTGAAGAGATAATCCAGAAGCAGTAATGATCCACTCTGAACAGCCCAGTGTCTCAACTTCCTCAGTATAGCTTTCATACCTTTCACTAACATCCAAGTCTTTTAACATACAACTGTTCCTATCCAAACTACATTAGACTATTTGCAACATAATCCCCGAAACTAATTGCTGAATTAAGAGATGCTATATTAAACAAAACTTAGTCAAGGCTGACAGACCGAGATTTATTAACATGAACCCAGCGAACTGTATGCAGTCATGTGTCTGGAACCCAGCAACCACATGATTTTTGACTATTTCTATCATCAGTTATTCTGTACTTTAGTCAGGTAAATAGAAAAGGTGTTAGGAGCTACCACTTGGAGCTGCTCATCATATCCCAATTTGTGGCAAGTTAAGGATTTAAACTATCACTGAACTTTACTGAATTGGCAAGAGATGGTGATGTATAGATAATGCCACTGATCGAGTAAGGCAGAGGCCTAGGCTAATGTTCTGGGGCCATGCATACAAATCACATCACGATGGCTGGTGGAATTTAATTCAATTAATCAGGAAGTGAAAGCTTGTCTCAATGTTGACCATCATATGTTTGCAAAAATCCTACTAGGTTCACAAATGCTCGTAAGAAAGAAATCTGCTATCCTTAACCAGTCTGGCCCACAAATAACCCACATGTACTCCATGTGCTTGCCCTCAGTTCAAGGGCAATCAGCAATAGGCAAAAAAAAGTTTGCCACGTCAGTGGTGGCCACATCCTAGCAAGTTAGATACCTCAGACTCAGGAAGCCAACTGAAGAGTGAACACTGCATATAGTAAAACTCAAGAAATCGTGGTTATTCTGCTATTTTTCCCCCTACATTATTCATTACTTGGTCAGGATTTTCAAGCTAATCACCACGAATTTATCATCGCACAATCTTATGAAAAGAGAGTTTCCTAAATGCAAAATGAGCTTAGCCTGAGAATTAAACAATCCAAGTACTTGAAAACAGCTCCACTGATTTTCGAAATCAAGGTGGACATTTTAGTACCAGAGTCTTCACACAGTGTTTGCGAAATACCCCTCTATTAAAAAGGTACAACACAATTCATTCCATGCGGCATGCAATTTCATATCCGAAGCCAGCAGATAGCAACCAGGAGTGCTAACCCGGACAGATTTTAACCACTCTCTAGCCTAATGATATTGAGGCAAAATGCAGATTATTTTCTTTAGGGAGGGCTGATGGGCACAGATTGGTGGCTTTTTCTCCATATCACGCTATTTAATGCTCTCAGCTGTAACCAATACATGAATGGGGTAGGCTGTATAGAGTAATTCACCCCAGCAGTTTAGAGCCTCTGGCAACATATCAACACTCGAGCCCATCACGTTTCAATCCAAATCATAAAATCAAAGATCTTTTTGTTTTCACATTGTCTTTTGTAAATTTGTTTATAATTTCACTTCAATCAAGCCATATTGTCATGACAATGACACTGGTTCAATTCAGTGTTACTTACCCTGCATCCTGGGCCTCATGAGCTCGAATTATTGATAGCAAATTATTGTGTTGTAAAAATTCACAAACAGCTGAGTAACTGAAATACAAAGGTGTCCAATTAATATCCATTTAAAATGACAGAAAACTAAAACTGAATGCACATTGACAAAGCCGTGCACCTGCCCACAAACTGCACCTGTAGAAGTAGGAGCATCCTCGCACTGTATTATGACTGAAGTGTTCTTGTGTTTTCTCATTTCCAAAATCCTCTGAAGGGTCTGACCACAACAAATCACACATTGGCCCAAATGCAGGTGGCTCCTTAAACCTATCTAACTGTAAAGAGACAAGTTAGAAAAACAAGAGAGTCAGTATCACTTATAAAACAAAGTTGCTTCAATTGATATAAATCAGCAGTCACTTCCAGGCTAGACAGCTTTACAAAACTGACCAGAGTTGGATTTTGACCTGTGGACAGCTCTATATGGGAAATGTAGGCTACCTCTTTCGTCACATGCAAAGATATAACTAGTTGAGGAAGTGGAGTTAGTGGTTGGGTGAAGGGACTGGGAACATTGTCCTTATGGTGATCAGCTTACAATATCTTGTTTACAATTTAACTTCAATCAAGACATATATTCTGTCACAATAACGAAAGCAGCTTAATTCAGTGTTACTTACCCAGAATCCTGGACCTCATGAACTCGAATTATTGAAAGCAAATGGTGTTGTTAATCCAGAGGCCCAGATAACTTTCTGGGTACCCGGGTTCAAATCACACCATGGCAAATGGTGGAATTTGAATTCAACAAAATATCTGGAATTAAGAATCTAATGATGACCATGAATCCATTGTCAATTGTTGGAAAAACTTAGCTGGTTCACTATTGTCCTTTAGGGAAGGAAATCTGCCATCCTCATCTGGTCTGGGCTACATGTGACTCCAGACCCACAGCAATGTTGTTGACTCTTAAATGTCCTCTGGGCAATTAGGGATGGGCAATAAATGCTGCCTAGCAGCGACGCCCTCATCCTGTGAATGAATATAGTTGTGGGAGGAAGGGAAGTCAGACAGATTATCGGGCGTCTCCTTTAACCTGCAGTTCCCCAGAGGCCTGGGAAAGCCTGTGGTTAACAGTGCAATGATTGTTAAAGTGAATGCAAGCAGCCCATTTGTAGTATTCAAATGATTACAACCCGCTTTCTCAAGGCAATTGGTGGTTCAAACCTCATTCTAAATTGAAGAAACTTCTCATCTCAGTTTGTAACTGCATCCCTATTTCTATGTTTCCTTTTGAGGGAATCCATCTACATCTATCCTGTCAGGCCACCTCAACTTTTTTAGGCTTAATAAGGCCACCTTTCATTCACAGTTATAACGCCAATCTGCACAAACTTTCTCTCAGCAAACCCTTAATCCCAGGAATTTGCCTGGTTAAGTTTTTCCAAAGATCCTCCAAGACAAGAATAGCCTTATCCTTATTCGAGGAAATAAAAATTGAACAGATTACTCTAGGTGCAATCTCACCACTACCCAGTACAGTTGTAGCAAGACTTCCCTATACTCCATCCTTTTGCAATAAAGATCATCATTCCATTTGTCTCCCTAATTACTAGTTGTAATCTACATGCTGACTTTTTTTGGTTCGCATACAAGACACACCGATCCCTTTGCACCACAGCATTCTGTAGTCTCCCTCCCTATTTAAATAATAGTTAGTTTTTCAATTCTTGCTGCCAAAGTAGACGACTTCCTATTTTTTTACATTAAACTCCACTTGCCAAATGTCTGCTCAATTACCTAACAGCCTCATTGAATCCTCCACACAATGTGTTTCCTATGTATCAGGATATTTGTAAAAATGGTTTCAAAAGCCAGTCTCATCATCTAGATTATTAATTTAGGTCATAAACAGTTGAGGCCAAGCATTAATCCCTGCAGCATTTCACTTATTAGAGTTTGCCAACCTGAAAATGACCCATTTATCCCAGCATTGTTTTCTGCTAGCTAGTCAATCTTATAGCCATGCTAATAAAGCACACTACACCATAAGCCATCACCTTACGCATTATCCTATTACGTAGCACATTATCAGATCAATAGTGAAATCCAAACATGAAATATCTACTAGTTCCCCTTTATTCACCATGCTTGACCTTATTACACCCTCAAAGAACTCTAATAATTTTGTCAAACAGGTTTTCCCTTTCATGAAACCATTGACTGCCTTCATATATGATGATTTTATAAATGCCCTTCATTTCATGGATTTCAGCATTTTCCCCATTTACAAGATGGTTCATTAGTCTACAAAAAGTAGCTTTCAAAACTTAGAACATGAAAACCTGCTTCATTGAAAAGTGGCGATATACTTTTGTTTTTCATTCTGCTAGGTCCTTTCAAAAGTCAAGGACATTCTGGACAATTACAATCAATGCATTACCATCTCTGCTGTAACTTCTTTTAACACACCATTAAGGAGGTCACTGGGACCTGGTGGCTTGTCAGCCTTTCATTCCATTAGTATTCCTATTTTCTTCTCGACTGTTAGTAACTGTTTTCAGTTCCTCCCTTCCTTTTGCTTCTCGATCTTCTACCGCGGATAAAAATTACTGAGGAAGAAAGGGAATGGGCGACCAGCAGACACAGAGAGTAGGAAGCAGTGCAGGGGTCCCTCGCAGTCATCTCCCTCCAAAATCGGTATACCAGTTGGAACACTGTTGGGGGAGATGGTTCACCAGGAGAAGGTGGCAGCAGCATGTGCGCTCTGGGCAGGGGTGGTGGTGATGGCACTGATTGTAGGCAGTGAACAATCAGCATATAAGCACCGACAATATAGGTTAAAAAACCAAAAATCAGATAGGGTCCTACAAGTTGAATTTAGGGAGGAGTTAAAGTAAAAAGTAGGACCTCAAAGGCAGTAATCTCGAGATTACTACAAGTGCCATGTACTAGCCACAGTGTGAATGGCAGGACAGCTAAGATGAATTCATAGCTTGAAGGATGGTGTAAGAGGGAGGGATTCAAATTCCTGGAACATCTGGTTTTGGGGGTGGTGGGACCAATACAAACCGTACGATCTGTACTTGAGCAGGACAGGAACCAAGGTCCTGCGGTGGGAGGAGGGGTGTTTGCTAGTTCCGTTGGGGAAGAGTTTAAGCTAATATGGCAGGGGCATGGAAACTAATTCAGGAAGTTAGAAAAAAAGTAAAATGGGGACAGAAACAAAGGACAGTAAGGGGAAAAGTGAATGTGGGTTAATTTTCTCCTTAACCAGCAACGCCACCACTTTCCTTTCTATCTGTCTGTCTTTCCTGAAAACTGAATATCCCTGCATGTTGAGATCCCATTCAGAGAAACCAAAGAGAAAAATCAAAAAGGGCCACATTTCACAATGATTCTAAAAAGGGCAATAAATGTCAAAATGTCTGAAGGTTGTGTCTCAACGCGAGGAGCATTTGTAATAATGTGGATGAAATAACTCGCAAACTGTTATGAATGGATATGATGTAATTGGGATCACAAAGACCTGGCTCTGGGGTGACCAAGGATGGGAACACAACATGCAGGGATATTCAACTCTCAGGACAGACAGACAGAAAGGAAAGGAAGGTGGGGTAGCATTGCTGGTTAAGGAGTGAGTGATTAACCCAATAGTATATTATCCTATCAGGACATTATCCTGGACAACGCAGAATCAGTATGGGTGCAGCTGTGGAACATGAAGGGGAAGACAACATTAGTGGGAGTTGTGTACAGACTGAACAGTAGTTACGTTAGGGACTGCATCAAACAGGAAATCAGAGATGCATACAATAAGGGTATAGCAGTTATTACGGAGGACTTCAATCTACATATTGATTGGACTAACCAAAATGGCATCAATGCAGTGGAGGAGGATTTCCTGGAACACATGAGAGACGGTCTCCTCGACTGGGATGTCGAGGAAGCAACTGGAGAGCAAGCCATCCTAGACTGGGTACGGTCTAATGAGAGAGGATTACTCAGCAACACTGTACTAAGAGACCCTTTGGGAGTAACCATAATACAGTAGAATTCTTCAATAAGATGAGAGAAACACAATTAAAACTGAAGCTAGGGTCCTGAGCTTGAAGAAATGGTACGAGACACACTAGGATAAACTGGCCAAGGATAATTAAGGGATTGACAGTGGATAGGCCATGTCAGACATTTAAAGAAAACATGGATGAACTTCAATAATTGTACATCCCTGTCTGGCATAAGAGTAAAACAGGGAAGGAGGCTCAACCACGGCTAACAAGGGAAATCAGGAACAGTGTTAAAGCCAAAGAAGACACAGGTAAATTGGCCAGAAAAAACAGCAAACCCGAGGACTGGGAGAAATTTAAAATTCAGCAGGAGGACGACAAAGGGTTTAATTCAGAAAGGGAAAACAGAATTTGAAAGCGAGCTTGCAGAAAACAAAAGCTGACCGCAAAACTTTCTACAGATATGTGAAGAGAAAAAGACTGGTGAAGACAAATATAGGTCCCTTCCAGTTAGAATCAGGTGAATTCATAATGGACAAAGATGGCAGACCAGTTGAACAAATACTTTGGATCTGTCTTCACTAAGGAGAACACAAATAATCTTCAGGAAATGCAAGGGAACAGAGGATCAAGTGTGAAGGAGGAACTGAAGGAAATCCTTATTAGTCGGGAAATGGGAAAATGATGGGATTAAAACCTGATAAGTCCCCTGGGCCTGATGTTCTGTATCTCAGAGTACTTAAGGAAATGGCCCTAGAAGTAACAGATGCATTGGTGATCGCTTTCCAGCATTCTGTAGACTCTGGAAGAGTTCCAATGGACTAGAGAGTGGCTAGTGTAACTCCATCCTTTAAGAGAGGAAGGAGAGAGAAAATGGGGAATTATAGGCCAGTTAGCCCGACATCAGTGGTGGGGGAAATGCTGGAATCAATCTTGAAGGACGTAATAACTGAGTATTTGGAAAATGGGGTCAGAATCGGTTCTAGTCAGCATGGATTCACTAAAGGGAAATCATGCTTGACAAATCACCTGGAATTTTTTGAGGATGTGACCAGTAGAATAGACAGGGGTGAATCAGTAGATGTTAGGTATCTAGACTGTCAAAAGCCTTTTGACAAGGTTCCACACAAGAGATTAGTAATGAAAATTAAAAGCTCATGTGAGGTAATGAATTGAGAACTGGTTGGCAAACAGGAAGCAGAGAGTTGGAATAAATGGGTCCTTTTCAGAGTAGAAGGTAGTGACAAGTGGGGTGCCGCAGGGTTCAGAGCTGGGACCTCAGCTATTCACAATATGCATTAACAATTTGGACAAAGGAATTGAATGCTTCATCTTTAAATTTGCAGATGAGACTAAGTTGGGTGGCAGTGTGTGCTGTGAGGAGGACGCTAAGAGGCTGCAGCATGACTTAGACTGGCTGAGTAGACAAATACTTGACAAATGCAATATAATGTCAATAAATGTGAGGTTACCCACTTTGGTCACAAAAACAGGAAGGCGGATTATTACCCGAATGGTGGCAGTTTAGGAAATGATGAAGTGTAATGAGATTTGGGTGTCATGGTGGAACAGTCACGAAAGGTTGGCACGTGGGCGCAGCAGGCAGCAAGGAAAGTTAATGGCATGATCTCCTTCATAGCGAGATGTTGAGGGTGTCAGAGTAAGGATGTCTTGCTGCAGTTATACAGGGCCTTAGCGAGGCCACGCCTTGAGTACTGTGAGCAGGTTTGGTCTCCTAGTCTGAGGAAGGACATTCTTGCGGTTGATGGAGTCCAGCAAAGGTTCATCAGACTGATTCTTGGGATGGCAGGACTGACAGAGGGAAAACTGGATCAACTAGGCTTGTATTTGCCGGTATTTAGAAGAATGAAGGGGTATCTCAGAAACACAAAATCCTGATGGACTGGACAGGCTAGATGTGGGAAGAATGTTCCCAATGTTGGGAAGTCCAGAACAAGGGGTCACGGTCTAAGATTAAAGGGTAAGCCATTCAGGACTGAGATGAGGAAGAATCCCTTCACTCAGCTGTGATCCTGTGTAATTCTCTCCCTCATGAAGCTGTTGGGGCCAGTTCATTAGATATATTCAAGGGGTATGGGGAAGGGCAGGAATGGGATACTGAGATTGCATGATCAGCCATGATCATATTGAATGGTGACGCAGGCTTGAAGGGCTGAATGGCCTACTCCTCACCTATTTTCTATGTTTCTATACTTGTGGTTTTCATGCATTCTATGAAAGACGGATACAAAACACTTGTTGAAAGTCTCCAACAGTCCTTTTTCCATTAATTCCAGTTTTACCCTTTAAGGGACCAATGGTCACTTCAGTTCTTTTCTTCTTTTAAAACGATTTATAGAAGCTTTACTGCCTGTTTTTATATTCCAAGCTATTTTTCTCTCATATTTCCATCTGTCCCTTTGAGCTCAAGTTTTCCAAAACTTGTTGCCTACCACTAATTTTTGCAGGATTGTATGCCATTTCTTTCACTTTGATACCACCCTTAATTTCATTAGTTAACCACAAATCATGCGCCATTCTGTAGAGCATAAATGTTAGCCAATACTTCATCAGTTTCCTTTCTAATCTTTTCTAGACAACTCATCTTCATACTCTTATAATTGCCTTTATTTAACTTTATGTAAGGGAGGGAATGAGAAAGAGGTTGAGCAAGGTGGTCAGGGGACTAATGGCAAGGATAAGGGGCAGCAAGCAGTAGGGATATGACAAGCAGGCTGCAGGAAACACAACTATGAACTACAAGCCACCTGACAGCTGCAGAGTGGACATCGGTACTTTATTTGTTATTCACTCATGGGACATGGGCATCGTTGGTTGGCCAGTATTTATGACCCATCCCGAGCTGCTCTTGAGAAGATGGTGGTGAGTTGCTATGTAGTGTATCATTCAGAAACAATAAACTCTTGAAAAAATGTAGCGTGGGGCATGACAGCAGGGACAGATACCATTATCGAAAATGTATTGGCAAGATTGGGGCAGAGGATAATGAGAGTGCAGCAGTTATATCCATAGAGGCAGACAAAGATAAAGGAATAGTAAAGCAGTTTTGATTACAGGAGGGAAGATTGCACTACACTTGTACTCAAAAGTGCACTTGTGGTGGCCATGGTCAAATATGGGAAGGTGGGAACTTAGAATTGGAGGTAGGTGAGCACTTTGGTGATAGTGACCACAATTCAGTTACATTTACTTTAGCGATGGAAAGGGATAGGTATATATCGCAGGGCAAGAGTTATAGCTGAGGGAAAGGCAATTAGGCAAGATTTAGGATGCATAGGATGGGGAAGGAAACTGCAGGGGCTGGGCACAACTGAAATGTGGAGCTTGTTCAAGGAACAGCTACTGCGTGTCCTTGACAAATATGTACCTGTCAGGCCAGGAGGAAGTGGTCGAGCAAGGGAACCGTGGCTTACTAAAGTAGTCGAATCTCTTGTCAAGAGGAAGAAGGAGGCTTATGTAAAGATGAGGCGTGAAAGGAGAATGGATGACAGGAGAAATCGTGCGACTAGCCAAGAGGAAAAGGGAAGCGTACATAAGGTCCAGGCAGCTAAGAACAGAACGGTCCTTGGAGGAATATCGGGAGAGTAGGACCAATCTTAAACGAGGAATCAAGCGGGCGAAAAGGGGTCATGAAATAACTTTAGCGAACAGAATTAAGGAGAATCCCAAGGCCTTTCATTCATATATAAGAAGCAGGAGGGTAACTAGAGAAAGGGTTGGTCCACGAAAGGATAAGGAAGGAAGGTTTTGTGTCGAACCTGAGAAAATGGGTGAGATTCTCAATGATTACTTTGCATCAGTGTTCACTGAGGAGAGGGACATGATGCATATTGAGATTAGAGATAGAAGTTTGTTTACTCTGGATCACGTTGACATAAGGAGGGAAGATGTGTTGGGTAGGCTAAAGGATATTAAGGTGGACAAATCCCCAGGACCGGATGGGATCTATCCCAGGATGCTGAGGGAGGCGAGAGAGGAAATAGCTGGGGCCCTGACAGATATCTTTGTAGCATCCTTAAACAC
>JAHRHZ010000070.1:42949-55242 GCA_024137785.1 Ginglymostoma cirratum | reverse complement strand
GAGTAGGTGGGGAGCAGAGGGATACAGATCCTTAGGAATTGGGTGATAGGTTTAGACAGTGGATTTGGATCGGCACAGGCTTGGAGGGCCGAAGGGCCTGTTCCTGGGCTGCAAGTTTTCTTTGTTCTTTGTAAATCTCAATTAGGGCGCTTGAGAGTTGTAAGTTAGCCAGGAAGGACCTAAAGAGAGAGCTAAGAATAGCCAAGGGGGGACATGAGAAGTCTTTAGCAGGTAGGATCAAGGAAAACCCTAAAGCTTTCTATAGGTATGTCAAGAACAAAAGAATGACTAGAGTAAGATTAGGGCCAGTCAAGGACAGTAGTGGGAAGTTGTGCACGGAGTCTGAAGAGATAGCTAAATGAATATTTTTCGTCAGTATTCACACATGAAAAAAGACAACGTTGTCAAGGAGAATGCTGAGATACAGGCTATTAGACTAGACGGGATTGAGGTTCATAAGGAGGAGGTGTTAGCAATTCTGGAGAGTGTGAAAATAGGTAAGTCCCCTGGGCCGGATGGGATTTATCCCAGGATTCTCTGGGACGCTAGGCAGGAGATTGCAGAGCCTTTGGCTTTGATCTTTGTCATCATTGTCTACAGGAATAATGCCAGAAGACTGGAGGATGGCAAATGTTGTCCCCTTGTTCAAGAAGGACAGTAGAGACAACCCTGGTAATTATAGACCAGTGAGCCTTACTTCGGTTGTGGGTAAAACGTCGGAAAGGATTATAAGAGATAGGATTTATAATCATCAAGAAAGGAATAATTTGATTCGGGATAGTCAACACGGTTTTGTGAAGGGTAGGTCATGCCTCACAAACCTTATTGAGTTCTTTGAGAAGGTGACCAAACTGGTGGATGAGGGTAAAGCGGTTGATGTGGTGTATATGGATTTCAGTAAAGCGTTTGATAAGGTTCCCCACGGTAAGCTATTGCAGAAAATACGGAGGCGTGGGATTGAGGGTGATTTAGCGGTTTGGATCAGAAATTGGCTAGCTGGAAGACGACAGAGGGTGGTGTTTGATGGGAAATGTTCATCCTGGAGTTCAGTTACTAGTGATGGACCGCAAGGATCTGTTTTGGGGCCACTGCTGTTTGTCATCTTTATAAATGACCTGGATGAGGGCGTAGAAGGATGGGTTAGTAAATTTGCGGATGATACTAAAGTCGGTGGAGTTTTGGACCGTGTGGAAGGATGTTGCAGGTTACAGAGGGACATAGATGAGCTGCAGAGCTGGGCTGAGAGGTGGCAAATGGAGTTTAATGCGGAAAAGTATGAGGTGATTCACTTTGGAAGGAGTAACAGGAATACAGAGTACAGAGCTAATGGTAAGATTCTTGGTAGTGTGGATGAGCAGAGAGATCTCGGTGTTCATGTGCATAGATCCCTGAAAGTTGCCACCCAGGTTGATAGGGTTGTTAGGAAGGCGTACAGTGCGTTAGGTTTTATTGATAGCGGGATTGAGTTTCAGAGCCGTGAGGTCATGTTGCAGCTCTACAAAACTCTGGTGCAGCCGCATTTGGAGTATTGCGTACAGTTCTGGTCACCGCATTATAGGAAGAATGTAGAAGCATTGGAAAGGGTGCAGAGGAGATTTACCAGGATGTTGCCTGGTCTGGAGGGTAGATTTTATGAGGAAAGCCTGAGGGACTTGAGGCTGTTTTCGTTGGAGAGAAGAAGGTTAAGAGGTGACTTAATAGAAACATACAAGACGATCAGAGGATTAGATAGGGTGGACAGTGAGAGCCTTTTTCCTCGGATGGTGACGGCTAGCACGAGGGGACATAGCTTTAAATTGAGGGGTGATAGATATAGGACAGATGTCAGAGGTAGGTTTTTTACTCAGAGTAGTAAAGGCGTGGAATGCTCTGCCTGCAACAGTAGTAGACTCGCCAACTTTAAGGGTATTTAAATGGTCACTGGATAAACATATGGATGATAAGGGAATAGTGTAGGTTAGATGGGCTTCAGATAGGTCTCACAGGTTGGCGTAACAGAGGGCCGAAGAGCCTGTACTCCGCTTTAAATGTCTATGCTCTAAAATTGAGCTTTTAGGTGGATGGAAACAGCATTTTCATGGAACTTGAGGTAAAGGTGAAAAAAGATTCCGGCATTAAATTTAAGAGGATGGGGGTCTCCAGCACAAGCTTATTTAAGAGCGTGGAGGAGGAAACTGGTGCCTAAGAAAGGAGCCAGTCAATTTCCCCCACGTCCTAGGGAAAGCAGGAATTCTCATTTCAGTTACTAAAGTCACGGGTACAACAAAATAAAATGCCACAAATCGCTTCAGTCATGGGCAACAGATGACAAAAATAGGTGGGAGAGCAAGTCATGAGGATAACAGAGTTGACACAGGCATTTGGAAAGGTTAAAAGATTTGCAAAAAAATGGCAGATGGCATATGTAGGAAAATTAAAGATGATGCACTTTGGAAGGGAAAAAAGTGGGGATGAATATCATTCAAATGCAGAAAAGTGCAGCAAACAGGGAAGCTGAGCCCTATCGAACCCAAAAGGTAAACTTTTTTTTCTCCACATGTGCTGTCAGAGCTGCTGAGCTTTTCCAGCATTTTCTGCTTTTGTTCGCTTGAGGGCTGTTGTGCATGAATCATAAAGTATAGCACACATGTCTGGCAGGTGATAGGGAAGGCAAATGAAGAAGAGTCATCTACACTCTAAACATTAGCTTGCTTTCTCTCCATGGATGCTGCCTGACCTGCTGTCATCTCCAGCAGTTTTTGTTTTCACGTAAATGGAATGTTGGCCTTTATTTCAAAGAAATGGACTGTAAAAATAGAAAAGTTAAAATTATACAAGACACTTCACCTGGAATACTCTGAACAATTTTCGTAGCTTATGTAACAAAAGATACACTGACATTGCAGACAATTCAGAGAAGGTTCACTTGGTTGATCCCAGATACAAAGGGATATAAGGAGAGGCTGAGTAGCTTGAACCTGTACTCACTGGAGTTCGAAGAATGACAGGTGACTTATTAAAATGTACAAGATTCTTAGGGTGGGAGCGGGGTGAGGAATTGACAGTGTAGATGCAGAATTGTTTTGCCTTGTGGAACAGTCTAGGACCAAGGGCATAATCTTAATCTAAGAGATTCCCTATTTTATAGAGAGATGGGGAGGAATTTCCTCTCTCAGAAGATAGTGAACGTGTGCAATTCTTTTTTCCAAGAGGGCTGAGAAGGCTGGGTCAGTTTACTCGAGGCAGAGGTAAATAGATTATTTAATCAATAAGGGAATCAAGGGTTATTGGGATAGAGTCAAGGATTATCAATACTGCTCCTACATTTTATGGTCTCATTATGGAAACAAGTCAAATCTACAGAGTGAGGGGAAAGGATCAATGAACAAACACTGATTAGCTGTTACTCAATGGGCTGCACTGGAACAAATTTCCTAAACAGGAATTTCCAAAGAGCTGTTACCCCTATGGGATGGAAACAGTAAACCATTCACAAGTAAATGTTGAACAATTGATAAAGAACTTATTTTTGTACTTTAGATATCACCCAAGTCCATGGAAAAGATCAAAACAGTGATCAAAATTAACAAAAGCTCTTGAATGTGACTTTTTAAAAGATAATTTCTCCTCACACTCTCCTGAAGTGCTGCTACTGCAACAGCCATTTACATTATGGACATGATCAAAGCATGAAATACTTACTTTTCTAATATCTTCTAAACTATGAATTTCTGGAGAAAGTCCTCCATGAACACAAAGAAACTGCTGGTTTAGAAGTGCAGCAAGAGGAAGGCAGTCAAAAGCATCCATACAAGCATCATACACTCTTTCGGAATACTTGATTTTACCTATTTAAACAAAAGGGGGGGGGATTAATAATCTGGTCTTGCATTTGTGCCTATTAAATAGCTACTGCAATTAAATATTTATATTTATCTACATCCCATTGGTAACATTTACTGACATTCCTCTTCCCCTCCCAATAGGAAATCATCTTTTGTAACATTTATCCATAGGGTTTCCAAGTAGAGACCTTCAACTGCACAGAGCTTGTTACTATCATAACCTCTTGACCAGACAACAGTTCATACTTCTCTTCTATCTCCCTTTTCTCATGATGTTCAAGACATGTGGTCAGTTAGGACTATATTCACTGGAGCTTGAAGAAAGAAGGGCGATCTTATAAAAATATACAACATTCTAATAGGACTAGACAGGGTAAACGTACACAGATATTCTCAATGACCGGGAAGTCCAGAACCAAGGGTCACAATCTAAGGATTGGGGTAAGCCATTTAGAGCAGAGATGTGAGAAAATATTTTCACCCAGAGTGGTAAGCCTGTGAAATTCTCTGCCATAGAAAGCAGTTGAGGTCAAAACACTGAATGCTTTCGAGGAGTTTAAACACAGTCGCAAAGTCTAAAGGGATTAAAGAGTACAGGGAGAGAGCAGGAACTGTGTACACAATAGCAGCGCTCAAGAAGCACTTGGACGAACACATGCATATGTAGGGAATAGAGGGATACTGATCCTGTAAGTGAAGATAGCTCTTAGTATGGAAGGGTAAAATGCGGCGGCACAGGCTTGGAGGGCCAAAGGGCCTGTTCCTGCTGTATTGTTCTTTGTTCTACTGAGTTGGATGACCACCCATGATCAGGGAGTTGTGGAGCATGCTCAAGAGGCTGAATGGCCTACTCCCACTCCTATTTTGTGTTTCTACATTTACCCAGGCTCTAATCACTCTCCACTGTATAAAAAATACTTCCCATGTAGGAAATGGGCAGTGGGAGTGAGCCAGACACACAATCGCAAGGCACCCAACAGCCATGCTCGATGTTATCCTCACCCAGTATTCAAACGTTCCAGGACTGAGAATCTGGAAGATTTTATCACCCACCAGCTTGGGTGCAGAGGCCAAGCATCATTGCTACCATAACAGATTAAACTCAGGACAGACTGGAATTAAAACCAAGGTCTTATGCCATTGTGAAATGGGCACTCACTGCTGCAAAGCAGCTCAGCGAGAACACTTTAAGGCCTGTTGCAAGAAACAATTTTACCATCTCATGAGGAAATCTCCATGACTATGAACCATCGACCTTGAGGGCCAATCACCAACAACTGCTCCACAGTGTCACAAAGAACAGACTAAAAGGTGACTCTGAAAAATTTGATTTTGGATGCACAAGTATCAAAGAGCTATCCAATACAGTTGTTACCAACCATATGGAAAAAACCTTCCCCGTTAAAGTTTAAGGCAACTCAATGAAAAATAACCTCAGTTATTCAATTCACTGTTTCTGTGACCGGGCTATGGAGACTGAAGATTAACCATTTCAGACTCTACGCAAATATCACAGTGTTACTGTTTGCCCATTCTTCTTAACTGCAGAACTGTACAGTCCTCCCAGTCTACAGTAACCACAGGGCCAAGCCTAGAATTAGGGTCTGGTCACCAAACCTCCACAATTCTGAACAGCTACAGAATACAAGTCATGGACTTAACCTCAAACAGTGCAACAGAAGCTAACAGTTACTTACATTCTTGTTTAAAGGTGAAATATTCTGTGAGGTGTCGGCATTCATGATTCCCACGCAAAAGGAACAACGTATTTGGGTACAGAATTTTAAGAGCCCACAAGTAGAGTACACACTGTAAAGAAAAACACCTAATTAGGATTCAGGTTAACATATACAACAGCTTGCCTCAAACCAATGGAAAGGTTAACTCAGGAGTTACAACACGCAATAGTTTAATTTCAATACTTCAGACTTACATTTTTGTCCAACTTTGTTTTAAACACTGGTGAACGGACATTAGTGCTATATAATGGGAAAGACTTAGCATTCCCTCATCTTCAAGTCATCAATGCCAGCATGAATCACTCCACAAAGTGGTGAAACCCCAGGAGTGAGGGGGTGGAGGCAGGTGTTCAGTGGGTAAAATGGTTTTGAAGAACAGGTCAGAAGCGAGGAATTCTACAGCAAACAACTCATCTCTGACTTCGGCCTTGGAGGTAGTAGACAGAAGTTTATCAGAAAACTCTCCATTTGCTGGACAGGCACAGTTCTAACAACATTCAAGCAGCTTCATACCACTAGAACAAACCAGCAAGTTTGATTGCCACTCCACCTACAAACCTTCAATGTTTACTCCCTTCGGCACCAATGTACACTGGTAGCGTGCATCACCCAAAAAGACGTAATGTCGTAACTTATGAAGGCTTGTTTGACAGCACCCTTCAACCCTGTGACCTTTACCCCCTAGGAAGCCATTGTCATAAAATATATGGAAACACCACCACCTGCAAGAACCCCTCCAAGCTACACTACATCCAGCCTTGGAACCATCTTGTCCTTCCTTCATGGTCACTGGGTCAAAATCCTGGAGCTTACTTCTGGACAACATTATGCACATCTATAAAAGGACTGCATTAGTTCAAGGCATTTGGCATAGGCAGTAAATGCTGGTCCAGCCAATTTCATCCACGTCCCGTGAATGACTAAAACAAAAAGTCTGGAAAATCGGCCTAGACCCACAGAGCAAAACGTTTTTAAGGCTGCATTACCGGTGTGTGAAAAATGTTGCACTGGATCTTACAATTGCATTGCTTTTTGGGAACTCCTGCATTAAATACTCCCAACATAGATACAGCACAAGGCCCGTCGGCCCAACAAGTCCACATCGACCCCCACCCAGACCCATCCCCCTATAACCCACCTAATTTACACATCCCTGAACACCATGGGCAACTTAGCATGGTCAATCCACCTAGCCTGCACATCTTTGGACTATGGGAGGAAACCCACGCAGACACGAGGAGAATGTGCAAACTCAACACAGACATTTGTCCGAGGGTGGAATCAAACCTGGGTTCCTGGTGCTGTGAGGCAGCAGTGCTAACCACCGAGCCACCGTGTCGCCCCAAATATGGAGAAACTGTTGCTGCCAGGTGACAAAAAACTGAATTAAGATAAACAGCAAAATAACCAGTACCATGAGACATGAATTTATTATTAAATGCATCAAATTATTCTTCTTCTTTGACAGTTCCTCAGGATTGATAATATTCTAGGATCCAATTCCTAGAAAGGGTGGTGGAATATGAGTCAATACAGTGTGGGGCTGGAGGAACACAGCAGGTCAGGCAGCATCACAGGAGCAGGTAGGTCAACATTTCGGCTCTGATGAAGGGTCCTGACCTGAAACGTCTACTCTCCTGCTCCTCTGATGGAGCCTGACGGGCAGTGTTCCTCCAGTCCCACACTGTGTTGACTCTGACTCCAGCATCTGCAGTTCTTGCTATCTCTCTTGGCAGATGATGATTCAGTAGCAATTTTCAAAAGGCAAACGGACATACAAGTGAAAAGGAAAATTAGCAGGGAAGTCTGTCTAAGGGGCAGCTGTTTCAAACAAAGGGCTGGAGGGCCTCTTTCAGCACTATGGTTCCAGAATGGTTTCTCCTAAGAGAAGTGTGCCACCAATACCAGCGGACACTTAAGGTGTAATAAAACAAAAATGCAAGCATAAATATTTAAGGTCAGATGTGGTTAGCAGTGTTGAGTGTGGAAAACTGAGCAAACAGTGTAGATCCTACTCAATGGTCATCCAGGCTCGTAAGGACAGTACGTTGGTGAGGCCTTTTCTGGTCACCCCTTAATAGAGAGGATATTATTAAGGTGGAGAGCGCTCAGAAGATGATTTACCAGGATGTTGCCAGGAATGGAGGGTCTGAGTTAAGTAGAGGCTGGATAGACTGGAACCTTTTTCACAAGTGTAGGAGATTGATGGGTGACCTTAGAGGTTTATAAAATTATGAGGGGTGTGAATAAGGTGAATAGCAGGTCTCTTTCCCCCAGGGTGTGGATTTTCAAGACTAGGGGGCTTTTTGCTTTTTCTTTAAAAAAAGAGAGAGGGGAAAGATTACAAAAAGACACAAAGAGCATTTTTTTTTTTCCTTTTTAACACATTAATTCACGTGTGGAATGAATTTCCAGAGGAAGTGGTGGATACGGGTACCGTTACAACATTTAAAAGATATTTGGACAGGTACATGAATAAGAAAGGTCTGGAGGGATATGGGCTGAGCACAGGCAGGTGGGACTAGTTTAATTTGGGATTATGGTTGGCATGGACTGATTGGGCTGAAGGTATATTGCTGTGCTGTATGACTCTGACTCTAGGAATGGCAGACAGCTAGCATAACCATCCTCAAGATTCTACTTCTCAAACTTAAATTTCTGTAGCTACAGGTCAGTTGATACTCAACTGTCTGTCAAGTAGAATCATGGAATCATAGATTATAGAATCCCTACAGTATGGAAACAGACCCTTTGGCCCAACAAGTCCACACCGACCACCAGAGCACCCACCCAAACCCATTCCCCTATAACACACCAAATGTACAAATCCCTGAATACTACCGGCAATTGAGCATGATCAATCCACGTAGCCTGCACGTCTTTGGACTGTGGGAGGAAACCGACGCAGACATGGGGAGAACGTGCAAACTCCGCACAGGCAGTCGCCCGAGGGTGGAATTGAATCCAGGTCCTTGGCGCTGTGAGGCAGAAGTGCTAACCACTGTTCCACCATGCCGCCCAAAGAAAGAAAAAAGTTTTTTGCTTTCCCCAAGGACTCATGGTCATAATTGGACTCTCAGTTCCAGATTTCTTTTTATTGAATTCAAATTCCACCATCTGCCACAGCAGGATTCTAACCCAGCTCCCCAGATTTAACAGTCCAGCGATAATACCACTCGACCATCACCTCCCCTCCAGAATCCAGAGCAATTTTCTAGTTTTCTGTTAGATAGACTAATTTTGTACAAACTGGAGATGATTATCTCAAAAGAAATACAGCAATCAACAGTTGCGGCCTATGGCAAGGGACAATATAAGCAAAGACATCTGAAAGTCCTGAAAAAGATGACTGTAGATTAGCAAACAGGCAGATCAGGACTTCACAGGTGGTAATACCGGATTTACATGTCCATCCATGTTCGAGAATAGAAAGGTAAATTAATGCTTGGCTAATAAGCAATGACAAAGGAGCTCACTGTTAGGCATTAATGCTAATGTATTAATTCTAGGACAGATGGGTTCGCTTCTGCCAAGGACAGCTGCATCAGGGCAGAGATAACGCAAATAGCAACATGCTTAAAAATGAAAGTCATAAGGTATTAGATTAGAATGGATAAGGCCTGGGAAGATGAAATCAACCAGGAACAGCTAATAGACAAGAATGAAATAATTAGGGATAATTTTCATGCAGAAACAATTTAGCCAAGGGGCTATGAGGAATAAAACAGATGGATGATATACGAACAGGAAAATGCTGAAGAGAAGACAGAGAGTACAACAGTCACTGAAAATGCAGTGCTTAAAAAAAGTAAAAATCAACTCAACTGGGAAAAGTAGAAGCAAATATTTTACTATCTTTCACAAACAGCAAGTAATGTCTGCTGTATTAATTTTGAGATTGCTAACATTAAGTTTTATAGCATAAAAGATATGAGTTATATTATATCACAGTTTAGTTATTATCCCATTAAAGAGAGGAACTATCTAATTACCTCAATAGCTGACTCCTATTTCTATGTTACAGGAAGATCTAGACTTAAATCAAAATCTGGCTCGAAACTAGATGAGAAAGGAAAACAAATTCTGGCAAAGAATCTATTCAGATGGAATGATGAAAGTATGAAAAAAATAAGTTAACAGAGGGAGCAGCAACACGAGTATAATAGGGAACATGTGCTAATGTAGATAAGGGAGGGATACAGAATATATAGTTGGAGCTCATTGATTATGAAAAGGACTTTGAAAAAAAGAGCCTTTCACAACCTCCAAATTGTGAAAACAGAATCAGAGGAAATCTGCTGTTAGGCTAAAAACATGACTTGAAGTAAAATTGTTTGAGGGACTCTGCCCTTATTAATTGTGGCAGTGAGACTAAACAGAGAAGAGAGAATAACATACCTAAAACATATATAGGACTACTTCTTCAAACTGTGCCTCAACGAGTGCATCAGGGCAAAGATGCTGTTTGATCCGGGAAAGTGTCCCAAAAAGGCAACATTCAATTCATTTAGTAAATTAGTGATTTCTTTAAGGGTGTGGTCACAGCTTTATAACCAGCTCTCGAGCCAGGATCAAGATAGCCAGAGGTTCCCATTGTTGGGCATTATGCATTGTGCTCCACTAGCAGGAGTGCTTATGAGAGCACTGCCAGAGAACATGAGGAGGCTAACTGTTCATAGCACAACCTGCAGAACCATATACTCATCAAATGCGGGCCAGAAACCTCAGGATTTAAGCATATATCGACATCCTTCATCTGTAAAAGTTACCCCTCCTTCTCAAAAGCTGAAAGTGTGTATGTATGTGACAGACAAATTAGCTCTCCTAATCCACTTGTCTACACATAAAGAACTTAAACATTGCTAAAAAGGAGACAGGTCAAGCTTTTCTACCTGCATTCATTAGGAGTAGATCACAAGAAACGGATACCAATTTATACAGCTTGAAAGACAATGCTAATTGGTTGGATCATCAATGGCATAAAGATGCAACAAGAACAGTTAAATGCCAATCTTAGTTCTCAGACCAACTCTATTGGTTATCAAGTGAATGCAGTAAAAACAAGCAGTCTCGCAGACTGCTTTTTGCTTCCCAACAGAAACGGTGTAATGTATGAATCCTTCAGCTTACATTAAACAAATCCTATAGCATCTACCATGGGCAAATTAATCACACAGTGAATTATGCTGATAGTCTTAAATTGGTTTCTAGTATAATTGCTGACATGTGTCCAATCCAGAATCACATCAATCGATGGATAGATTGTCTGCAGGCTTGCCATGACAGGCTGGTTGAACATGATCAACACGCTACCCTCTACAACTAGTGAGCAGAACATGCTGTTTGTTACAGTCCAACAGTCACTGGGATGTATAACCCATATACTTGGCATCAAGTTGGCAGTGAATCTCTTATCCCATTACTCATTCGTATGGTTAGGGAAAATGCCTCTTTGGCTTTACAGCAGCTTGCCGTTAGTGAAGAAAACCACTTGTCAGTTTACTGCCACGTAGCAGCTCGAGACTGCTACCTTCGCCTGTTATTCACATTTGAGATATCATCCCCTTCCAGGGTAAACTGGGCACTATTCGGGATCAGGAAGTGGTTGACAGGCTTTTTCACAAAAATACATAATATACAATGAGTAATGTTTTCATTAGGGTAGCCATTATCATGCCGGAAAAAAAAATTCTTTTCACAATTTTAAGCTCTGTACCACCATGCAGTTATACAATATAGAGTGACAGTTAATTTTTGCAATTTATGGGAAAAGCAACATGGTGCTACTAATTTTCACCAGTGTGGACGTATTTAACGTGAGTACGTAAACACAAATCTAAAAATCTATTATCCATTTAAAAAGTGCTGCCAAGTGTACCTATATGGACTCTAGCTGTGGCTGCACTTTTATGGGATATGTGGAACATTCACATTTCCAAAGCTACCCAGACGCCTTCACAACTCTTCTTAGTACATTGTTGATAGTATTAGTGCCAAGTCTGACCCTCCCGCTGAAATGGAATTTCCATGTTTTCTCAATTTCTTATTGTCCACCTCTGACTGCAGCCTTGCTCGACTCCTGCCATTTCTGGCAATAGCGTAGAAACTAATATTCATTACAAGCCTATTAACTTCCATAGCTACCTCAACTACACTTCTTCACTCCCTGGATCCTATAAAGGACTCCATTCCATTCTCGTAGTTCATCTGTCTCCACACATCTGTTCCAATGACGCGACCTCCACACAGCACTGCTAAAATGCCTTTACTCTCAACCAAGAATTCCCCAATCATAGTTGGCAATGCCCTCTGCTCTCACGGCTTCTCTTCTTTCAGAGAACCATGAAAGGGCTCCCTTCATCCTCATCTTCCATCTCAGCATTATTCACTTGCAGAAATTTCTGCCACCAAACTTAATCCCCCCTTCTCTCTCCTTTTAGCATTCCAAAGGGAGCAGTCTTCCACAATATCCGGGTCTGCACTTCAAATCACTCTAATGTCCCTCCACTTCGTTTGGCACATTCCCACGAAAATGCAAATGTAACAGTTGCCCTTTTTACATCCTCTATCTTCAATGTGCAAGGCCCCAAATGCTCATTATATATAAAGCAGAGACTTGAGTCTCTTTCTTTTAATGTAGTCCACTGCATTCACAACTCGGGTGTGGTCTCCTCTACACTGGGGAACAAAGAAGAACAAAGAAGAACAAAGAAGAACAAAGAAGAACAAA